>JANAVB010027999.1:18296625-18744689 GCA_029216955.1 Iris pallida | reverse complement strand
TGTGTGTTGTGGGTGTGTGTGTGGTGTGTGTTACTTGAATGAATGAAATTAGATCCATACATGAGTGTTTGATTTTGTATGTAACCTAAGGAGTACTAGTACAGATTATGATCGACCCAATGAGCCCAGTTTAGCCGAGTTGACTGGCAAGTTGACAAAAGTCAACTTTGGGTCAAATTGATCCAAATCAACTAAAACGGACTTAGAATGACTTGGAAACTTGTGAATGACCTAAAAATTAGTAACGGACTAGTTGACTTAGAGTTGACCAGGTTTGACCAGAGTTGACCAGGTTTGACCAGAGTTGACCAAGGGTTGACTTTTGACCTAAAAATTAGTAAACGAACTAGTTGACTTAGAGTTGATCAGGTTTGACCAGAGTTGACTAGGTTTGACCAGAGTTGACCAAGGGTTGACTTTGACCAAAGAGGACCTAGAAGCATGTAGAGTTGCATTGTAGGCCTTTCTTATGATATTGTGGACAATGTTCTGACTTGTGGTTATTTTAAATTGGGTTATATCGCTCCAGATCAGTTACACTTCTCATCAGCAGCTTGGATTGTCAGGAGAGTACATTCTCTGACCGTTTCATTCTTGCTTGGACATATTTACTTGTTATAGACTAGTTTACTTGTTGCTATCACGATGTTATTAAGGATTAGTACTATATTGATCTCTTCATGCGATGTTATCCCCTTGGATATACATCGGGTATATTGTGCTCATGTACTTTATCATGTGCATTGTCTACTCATAGTATTCGTATTTATTCATGTATACTCATGTGACATTCATGTACACTCTTGATCATGTGAGCCTTTATGTATAACCAGTGTGCATGTGGACTAGCTATCCATGTAACACACTACTTTCATGTGCACATAAAACCTGGACAGATCCTTGTGTATTGATTGGGGGGGGTATTTATTTGGTTATGTGATCTACACCCTTTTCATGTACAACTCCAAACTAGATTAAGTCATGTATAACCTAAGCTAGTTTACATAACCAGATTGTGCTCTACACCACGTAGTTAGTTCAGTTCTCTTATTATATCATGTATATCTATTTCTAAATATCATGTTCTCTTTTACAGTCTTAGTTTTCTATCAGCAGTTCATGTATATTATTCTATAGCTTGTTTCATATTTTCTTTCATGTTATGATCTGTGTGAGAGATATTGTATTCATTCCTGACTGGACCTGTTGAAATATTACAAATGATGAGGATTGCTGTGACACTTACTATGGAGCAGGCTTAGTTGACACAGGTGACCTGGACCCTCAGCAGGATCCAGTGGTCGCTGAGGACTTGCCTTTAGTTTAGATTAGACTTATATCTTTATCTAGTTGTTGAGACACTCTGTTTGTATTGAGATATTATTATGGTGTGGTTTTTACCGGGATTATTATTCATATTGTGACTCTCTGTTGAGATTATCCTATCTTCTTTTCCATCTTAGTTTGTGATTGAGATTACTTTATATAGTTCTCCTTTCGGAGCATATTCTAGATTGTGTTAGATGTTGTGACCTAGGATAACGTTCTACCGTCGATACTGCGGCGTAGGCTGGGCGTACCAACGTCTGTGTCCTTATACTGGTTGTGGGTCATGACAATTCCTATACAACAGGACTGCCACAATTTCTGGTAGTCCTAGAAGTACTGAAGACTGTCAGGAATTGTGGCAGTTCTAAAAGGGACTTGCTGTACAGTAAGTACATTTTAGGACTGCTACAATTCCTGGCAGTCCTAAAATCAAAATGGGCGAATAAAAACGCATGTTAGTATCACGACCCACACCCAGTGTAGGAGAACGAGAAGTGGGTACGTCCAGCCTATGCCGCAGTATCGGCGGTAGAACGCTGTCCTAGGTCGCATACATCTAACAGTTATAAGGTACCTGTACAGTTATACTCTCCGAATGAAGGAATAATATAAAGTACAACTCAATCACAGCTAAGGTAGAATGTACGATAAGATAGATAGATAATCGACAGAATCCACAGATGAAATACAAGATAAGAGAGAGAACTAAATATCTAAGATAAACAACTCCACAATATCCAGAATAGTAAATCCCCAAATAAGTACAAGTGTATCCAACAAGACAGAATGATAAATAAGATACTGGTCTAGCTAACTAGCCTAGACTTCTGGGGTAATGTCCTCTTCAAGTGCTGGGTCCTCCTGAGAGTCCAGCTCACATGTGTCATCTAGGCCTGCTCCGTAATAAGTGGGACAGAACTCCTCAATATCATCTGTAATATTTTAACAGGTCCAGTAAGGACGGAAGCGAGCACAGTACATCTCACGCAGTTCATAATATGACAGGATATATAAATATGCAATATAGTAAGATACTGAAATGCCAGAATATACATGAGTAAAAGAGAGAACTGTAATGTAAATAGATACTATAAGTAGAGAACTAACAGTGAACTAGTGATTTAGAGTACAAGCTAGACATGTGAACAGCTTGAATTTGCACATGAGTAATCTAAGAGTTTGCACATGAGTATACTACTTTAGAATTGTTCACATGACCATTTATACTCCCCCGTACCCTAATCAATACACAAGGATCCAGACAGGTTATGTTATTGCGCATGATATCACATGAAGGCCCATAATAGGGTGCACATGATTGTATACATGGGGCTCTGTGAACATGAGAGTACATGAATCACGAGAGTGCACATGAATGGTGAAAGTACCGGAGTACATAATGAAAGTGAAACGCACATGACATACTGTAACCCGATGCTCCCGAGGGGGATAACATCTCATGAAGGGATCCATATAGTACCAATCCGTGTTAACAACGTGACAAAATCAAGTAAAGTAATCTAGAGCGTAAATATAAATCCTATCAAGTATGAAATGGTCAGAAAATGTACTCGCCTGATATCCTGAGTATCTGAATGAAATACTGCCTGAGGAGTGGTGTCTGGCTCCTATTCAGAATAGCACAAGTCACAACATATCCAAATTGGTAAAATAAACTGCTACGATGCATTCTACATGATGTTTGGGTCAATCTAGGCTAAAGTCAACCTTTGGTCAACTCTAGTCAACTACTCTAGTCAAACTAGATCAACTAGGTCAAACCTAATCCAAACAAGTCTAACTAAGCCTAACCAGTCTATTCCAGCAAGCACACATCATTCACAAGTTACACTAGTCTAACAACACACAAAACTTATGTGTATACATTCCATATACACATAGACTTGCACATTGGGATACACATAGGCTATATGTCATACACATATATAGGCATGCACACATATTCAATTTCCATATATATATATATATATATATATATATATATATATATATATATATATATATATATATATATATATACTAAAATCATATGGACAATATACACATATCTATATTACATTACATTTTATCACACAAGATTATATAATATAGTATACATATAGAGAGATAGAGTGTCAAGCACATATGCATGAGTGTGTCAATAGATGTAGTGTGTTAACAGTGTACACATGTGTGTGGGTCTCAAGTGCTCTCAGTTTCAGTGTGCAAATGTGTGTGTGTGGCATGGGTGAGTAAGTGACAGTGGTGTGTCAATACATGGTGTGTGTCCTGTGTGTGTGTGAGTGTGTGAGTGTCCATACTATTGTCAGTTTTGATTTCAGTAGGGGTGTGTAGATAGGGTGTCAATGGGCATACAATACTGCAAAACATAGGTTCTCAGATTTAACATAAGTGTATGAGTGTGTGTGTGAATATTGCTATCTGTGATTCTCAGGTTCACAGGTTTTCAGAGTATACAAAACAGTCCAAATTGATAGCCCAGCTGAAATCGAAAACCCAATATCAAACACAATTCATGAATCCTAATTGCAACTAAGCTTAGATGTACATAGGTGAAACATTTGCAATTAAACCAACAACCAAAATCAGTAAACACATGACAGTTCATTAATTCTCAGGTTTCAGTGTATACCTAACAGTTTATCAGTTCAAATGCAATTCAAAAGCCCAAATTCCCATGCTAATATGAAACCCAATATGTAGGTTAATTTTCAGATGCATATGGGTGAACAACATCACAATTTAACCAACAAAAACAGTTTAACATATTTCGAATTCTCAGAATTCAATACACTGCAACATTGTATCAGAAATATTAGGGATTTTACAAATTCGAATTAAAAATGTCACGCCTAGTACCGGAATACTGAGACAGACTAGGCCAGCTACTCCATATGAGGTATATAAACGTCATACGGCGATCGTGGCTGTCAAGAGACAAGGGGGTGCATGCTACAATCAAGTCTCATATGGTCTCACAGAGCATCTATGTCTCAATCAATCAAAACAAGAAACAGTAAATAATGATCATATAAGACAAAGCAGTAAGGCGTCCCGACGCTTCATCAAAATGATTCATGAGCCTAGCTATACAAAATGATAAGCTAGTACCGAGAGTCAATACTACATAATCGTAGTCAGCTGCAGTCTGATTTAATTACAATTATGTAAAGGAAACTAATGTCCAGAACAGCCGCGAAACAGGTGCCGGTGGCTAAACGTCAAGTACAAAATAGAAGATATAAGAGCGGTGAAGAAGAAACCCACTCATGGTCCCTGGCGCCCATACTCCTGGTGTGCACCATTGTTCGGGTGGAAGGCTGGATCCTCTGGCGCTGCTACGAGATTTGGCCAAACAAAACCAGCGGGGTCAGGCCCCGAATAGCAAGTACCACAAGGGAGTACAAAAGAGTGAGATAAAACCCAAGCATAATAATGACCTGATTCACGAGTTATAGGCTTATACCATATCATCGAGACAATACGACACCCTTACAACCAAACAAGGACAAAAGGTGCCAATATCATGCTGAGATAAGATATATCCTATAACCATGGGCAGGTAAAGGGCTTCTGATTTGTGACTTCGGTCCATAGCCTATCGCAGCACAATAGCCCAACCCAACAACCAAACAAGGACATGGGTTGGACCACGCACCACGATAGTCCATGTTCCTCAGTTGCTAACAGAAAAAACATATCACAAACGTCAGCTTACAAGCGGCCAATCAATCCTACGGCTTTCTATGATTTGTCTGGGTTATCCCAGTAATACATATATAGGAATCCTCAGATCGTGTCAACCCAGCAGGGCTAGCCAAACCATATAATATACATATACACAGCACTTTGATTATGCACCGGTCCCCTGCAAGGCTACCGTGCTAAAAATTTAACACATAGCACGTAGGAGTCGGATATGGTCATCCACTATAGGCGGATGAAACTGTATCCGTGGCGGCCAACCCGACACGTCAGGACAGGACCTGGGGTTGCCAGTATGGCACGATCTCGGGATTCTTCCCACCCAATGTATCTACCAATTTGAGTTGCTTAGATAACCCTATCTTGATAATGGAATTACATGTCGTGGTCACATGGTCATCCTCCTGTATGTCATACCATAGTACGTGTACCCTAAGTATGAATCCACATCGGCCCGATCTAGATCCATGCTTAGTGTAATGCTTCAAACAATAATCAACATACCACGACACTATTACTGACCAATTACTATGACTGTACTGGAAGGTACACATGTATTGACATATAACACGAACGATCACTTGGCATGTAGAGTCACATCTCAGTGCACTCATTAAATGGCACCACAGTGCATACTAATATTGTATCTCAATACACACTTAGAACATGTACCAGCACGTATACAGGTAATCAGGTCAGAAACATGGTCAAGTCAGGAAGTCACTCGGACTCCTCGTGACATAAAAGTCATATGAATTCTGGTTAAAGTGAGACATGAGGGCCCTTGAAGCCAATACAAAGATCTACAACTTTTATGTTGGAGTTGGGAGAAATTCTGGCCACAAATCAGTCAAATAGGGCATAAAACAGCCAAAATATGCACTATGCGACACTATTCATCCTGCGGTACTATTCATTCATGCGGTATGCAGCCAGCGGCACTATTCATTCATGCGGCTGCGGCACTATTCATTCCATGGTGTGGCACTAATTCCTGCGCGCTATTCATCTCATGCGGCTGCGGTACTATTCATTCCTGCGGTACTATTATCTCATGCGGCTGTGGCACTATTCATCTCATGCGGCTGCGGTACTATTCATCTCATGCGGCTGTGGTACTATTCATCTCATGCGGCTGCGGTATCTTCCTGCGTGCGACACTATCATTCCTGCGGCTGCGGTACTATTCATCGTCCCTGCCAAAACTAGGGCAGATGATATAAAAAATGTCCAAATATTGTTTTGGCCATAACTTCTCAAAACAAGTCGAAATCTAACTTTTCAAAGGTCAAAATTGGTAGAATTGAATTTCCTACAACATAGGACCATTAGTTTTTGAAAACAACCAAGTTTGATAGATCAAAACCATGAAAATTATAAAACCCTAGTTTTAGAAACTTAGATCTACACAAAACTAGCCATTAAAATCAAAAACTCCAAGAACTAAACTTGTAGAGGATGATGAGAAGAACAATATAGATAAATCATATCAAAGAAAATCAAGAATGAAAAATACAAAAATCTCTCCATTTGGTGCAAGATGTACTTGCCTAAATGTTGTTTGAGCAAAATAAATGAAAGAGTGAATGAGGAGAGAGAGTGTGAAGAGATATATATAGGGGTTGGCTTAAGAAAACCCTAAGCCTAAACATGATCAACCATGTGACTATGACATGTTAATTGCTACATGATACAACTAACTAATTAATTATAAAAAATCCTAACCACAACACGGTTCAGAAATCTTATCATCGAAATAGTGAACCACGCCTACAACCAAACAAGGACAAGAGGTGGCACACTAATCCCGACGAGATACTGTTCCATGCCATGGCCAGTTACAAATATATGATACATACAATCAAGATACAGGTGCCAGCTACCATATACATGAAAAATTAAAAAACGTATTCCGGGAATGGGAGTAACAAAAAACAAATTAATAATTAATTAAAGTTTGGTAATACATGTGTCATGTGTGAGGGAGTCGTGGGTGTGTTCTAGTGTCCAAGAACTGGACACAAACGTGTCCAAACAGTTTCCACACACACGAGCAACTGAACAATGCACTGACAGCGTCGTACACGTGTGCTAGTGAGCTAGGGACACGTGTGTTCCACCAAGTGTGTCGTGGTCATGCACATAGGGAGGGGGTCTAGGGCTAGATTGATCACCCTGAGATGTGTCCACAACGTTCTATAAATACACAAAGTCTGTGTCAGTGAACCAAGTTCGGCAGTGCATTGTCAGTGCAAAACCCTGCAGCTTCGATAACTCACAAACCACACCATAAAACTCGATGTTTATAGCCCCCTGTCAGTCATCACCCCTACCTGCCTATCAAATTTCATGCCATCTCGTGCTGTGTCCATGGAGAAACGGACACTGGTAGCAGACACCCGACCGAGTCCCGTCCGTCAGTGAGTTCGTGTCCCTTTTGGACACGGACACAGTTCGATATGAGCTCAGAGTTAAGGTTCTAGGATCCACACATGTAGGACTACGAGAATATGTAATTAGTTTAGCAAGTACGAAAATCCATTTCTATGTGGCATTCTAACAAACACTTGCACATACACATTGACACTGTCCGATAACGGACACCAAATGGCACGATTTTCTAACCAAATTTGAGGGACAACTAGGGGACACCTAATCTACGCTAGGATGCAAAGAATCAGAATAATAACACAATTTAGAGGGTTTACCTATAGTTGTCCAATGGCAAAAAAGTCCCAAAATAGAGTGTTCCGCCTTGCTAGCTCAAATCCCCAAATTGTTCAAAGCTGAGATTTCTCCCATAATCAAAAAATAGAGGAGTATTAGACTCTAAGCAAGAACTAGAGTCAAAAAGAAATTAAAATAGAAAAGTTATGGAGTGGGGAAGAATGGCCATACCTTTCCTTTTCAAAAGTTATTCATACAAAAGAGGCAAAACCAAAGGAAGAGAGACTTTATAGTGTTGGATTCCCTATGTGGCCGACCTAGGTATGTAGGATTAGGGTTAGGGTTTACTCTAGTGGACTTTGGGCCAATTTGAATGGTCTGGAAATCAATTCATAAGTCTCAAGTCATTGAACCTAATCTTTAATCCGCCTATTTGAAACTTGATTCTAAGGGACTAATCTTGGGTTGACTTAAGTTAGACTAGGGTCCCACCATGCTAATCAAGTCACCATAGCTAGGGTCAACATCTAGGTTAGTCTCCAAAGTCTCACTAGCAAAAGTCAAAATAACAATCATCATTCCAATAAATCAAAATAAATTCAAGATTAACAAAATGACCAAGATACCCTCTAAAATGTGGTAGTGACAGTTAGAATTTATTTCCATCTTGATAATATAGTGAAATATCATTTTAGGATTTATTTTTATGTATTTTTTGTGAGAAAGAATGAAATAAACATGTTTAGGATTTATTTTCATGCATTATTTGTGAGGAATCAAAATGATGAGAATGAAAATTGTGAAGAGGAAAACTAGGGTTAGAATGAAAAAATTGTGGAGAAGAAGATGAAGAAGAAGATATATAGTTTGTGGAGTGGAAAATGGTGAAGAAGAAGAAGAAGAAGAAGAAGAAGAAGAAGAAGAGGAGGAGGAGGAGGAGGAGGAGGAGGAGGAGGAAGAAAGTTAGGATTTTGGAAGAGCGGGAGTGAAATTTGCAAATGAGAGTGAAATTAAAATTTTGGGGGGGTGTGGGGTTGGGACAGCCCCATAAGTAGAAAAATAGGATAGCCCCCATCTCAAACATGGGCTAGCTCCAATCCTGGCTAGCCCGGATCAAGTTTTGATGTACCCTTATAAAATCCACAATTTCTCAAGGTTTTATGGGTCGGACAGTCCGCAGCCCGGTCAAACTCGGGTGCTTAGGCCACCTCGATCAGACTGGATTTTACTCTGCTATGCAGGCCCGCCTGGTCGTCCTAACGAGTTGGGTTATCTCTTGCCGGCCCGGCTTGGTCCAGATGACGAGTCCGGTAGAAATTCGGTCCATGTATATATTCCGTCTATAAAATTTTAAATAGTGAGTAGGATTTGAACTGAATTTTCCAAAATTTTAAACTTTACTAGCTAACCTCATGTCTTGTATTATTTTGTTGTTATAACTATATACAATATAGACTGTATATAATTATAACTGTATACATAGCTAAAATTTAATACTTTTTAAATAAGTTTATTTATTTTAGAAGATAAGTTTATCTATTTAGAAATTTAATATTCTTGAAATGGAAAGGATGCTGGGAGTAAATGAGAATTCATCCTGGTCAGTATGTGAGAAGAGGGCAGTGCGGTGCCAATAATTATTGGCTATGGAGAGCTTGGAATGTAGTGACGCATCACGCATGTATGTGTCGGTTGCTCATTGTTAAAGCAGATATAATCTACTGTTCGGAACATGTATTCGAAACATTTGCCAAAATGTCCCTTAGTATAACTCATTAACAAATGCCTATTACATTCTTGTTGAAATCGGAAAATTTCAGTCACAGCATCAAAGTTTACTGAAATTGGGGTGGCAATACAAATTTATATAAAATTGTGATAAGAGCATGAAAAACTTCCTTTCCTTGGGTGTTTTCAATAAAAATGTACATCACGCCATTTATTTGTGTGTTTCCAATGAAAATGCGTTAGGTTTAGGATAATTAATTTCTATTAAGCTATGTATTAAAAAAAATATTGAAAACGTTCATCCCATGGACGCATCCTGTCAAAAAACGTCCATTGTATGTGTTTTCTTTGAAGAAAAAGATCCAACGCAAAGGTGTTTTATGTTCAGAAAATGTCATTTGCAAGGGCTCTCTTGATAGAAAATGTCCATGCAAAGGGCTAAAAAATGGGTGATTTTTTTTTTTTTTTCCCGAGGGTGGCTATGTGCAACCTAATAAATCCGAACAAATCCCTCCCCTTCCTATCCAGCAACTGTCTCAACCAACCTAATTAAATCGCTCCCCTACATCCCCCCCCCCCCCCCCCCCCCCCCCCCCCCCAAATTTACAACCACAGTTGGTAGTAGTTAAAATTGAAGACATATCTTTGAGTAGGGCTTCCCTGGCAAGAGTATGAGCTACCTCATTCGACTTCCTTCGAGTAAAGTTCACAACAAAATCATCATGTTCCTTCCATGAGCTAATACAAGGTTTGAAAATGCTGTCAAGTTGCCAAGGGATTAGAGAGGTGTCACCATTGCAAATTTTGACCATTATTAAGGAATCTCCTTCGATAATGATGTCTGAACCATGCATATCTTTCGCCAGCTGATGTCCCAATTGCATTGCCAAGAATTCCGCTTGTAGGCTGATATCAGTAAAATTCTGAATAGGAGAACGACATGTGATAGCTTTAATGAAACAACCATTTGCATCCCTTGCAATTGCTGAAGCAGCTATCTTGGTTGATGAAGATGCACCATCAACATTAATTTTGATTTGACCATGCGCAGGTGAGCTCCAGCCATCTTCACAAGTTATCATCCTCCTTAGTCGATCAAGCTCTTCAATCTCAGTTTGAGATCCCACATAATATTTATGATGTAACATGAGAGCCTGATTTATGATTTTCTTCAAAACTGGTGTTTCTCTTTGAAAGATACATGCACATCTTGCCTTCCATATTGCCCAAAGTAAATTAGCCCCAACGAGGAAAGGTTCCTGATGATCTGCAATCGGCCATTCTTTGATCAGAGTATCAATATTGTCTTGTACCTTTATTCGAAGGCCTAGAGGACTAAGAAACCACAGATTTCTAATGATTTCACAGTGTAAGAATATGTGGTTTTTATCCTCATTAGACAGTAGGCAGAAAGGACATGTTGGGTCTGAATTTTGGACCCTTTTATGAATTTTTGCTCGTACAGGCAATGCATCAACAAGAATACGCCATATGAAGAATTGTACACGAGGCGATATTGCAGAACATTTCCAAAGCTTCCTCCATATCATATGAGATTCTTGAGAAAAGGAAGAAGACGCACCTTGTCTTCTTATGCAGCTGAAGTAAGGAAGAAGACGCACCTTGATTTGAGAAGGGAATGACCCAGGTAATAGTCATCAGATTTCATTTGGGGCAATTGAAGTAAGGAAGCAAGCTGATAATCTTCCCTACGAGAAACAGATCTACTGAAGTGAATGCTCGACTTATCATAGTTAATTTTCTGACCCAACCACGATGAGAAAGTATGCAGTATATTGTGGGTACTCATTAGTGCATCATCCGAAGCTTCTCCAAAAATTAGGAGATCATATACAGATGGAGAAAATCTGTTGATTCTCAACCCATGATAAAGATCATCTCGTTCTGAACAGTAGAATAAACGAGATAATACTTCTGTGCATATAATGAAAAGGAAAGGAGATAATGGGCAACCTTGCCTAACACCTCTCCCCGGGCGAAACCAACCTTCAGCAGTGCCATTTATCAATATAGAGAAAGAGGATGAAGTAACACAGCTCATAATCAAATCATTACTCTGTCCTTGGATACCAACTCCATGTAATGCATCTTTTATGAATGACCATGAAAGTCTATCAAAAGCCTTCGAGAGATCAATCTTTAGTGCAAAAGATTTCTTATTCCTGGAACAATGCTTTATCAAAAACAATAACTATTGTGCTATAATGTAGTTATCAGTTATATGGCGACCGGGGACAAAGACGTTTTGAGTAGGGGATATAATCTTCTCAAGAAGAGGGTAGAGACGAGATGATAGAATTTTGGAGATAGCTTTGTAAGAGACATTACAAAGTGAAATGGGTCGAAAATCAACTGGGGTAGATGGTGTTTCTTTTTTTTGGAATGAGTACAATATTGGTGTGGTTCATAGATGGCGGGATAGAGGCAGTATGAAAAAAAATTCTTGGACAGTGTTTGTTAAGGACTTACCAACAATTCCCCAACCTTGCTGATAGAATAAGGCATGTAAGCCATCAGGTCCAGGAGCTTTGAGTGATCCCATACTACGGATTGCATTCTCTACTTGCTCAGTTGTAGGAATGGAGCTCAGAGTAATATCTTCTTCAGGAGAAATAGGATTGTCAGATATAATGAAGGATCTATCAATTTCTTCTTCAGATTTGAGTTTCGAGAACTCTCAACTTCCCATATATTCTTGAGATTTTCATTATAGTCGCTATGTTGCAACCAAAACGCTTCAAAGCGTGGAATCCTCCGCCTTCTGACACAGGTATTATCAGTAAAACATAAATGAGTAAAAAATGAATAAATCAATGGATGTATAGAGCATTTTTAACACATAATACATCGGATAAGCATTATATGCACAAAATATGTCAAATCAATGGGCATTTTTTGCACAGAATACGTACTTCGGATGAACATATCTTTTGATTTATTTTTAAAGAAAATTCAGCAAAAATGTTCATTGTTTTGGCATTTTTGCTCTTTTGTTGTAAAATTTTAAAATTTTGTTTTGTAGAAATAATTTCATCAAACTTCGGTGCTGTAAGTAAAAATTTCTGGGTTGAAATTTATATTTGGTATCTAGTGGAGTCCATAAATTTCATCACACGACTAGGAATGCTGATCACATATTCGCACAATAATCAATCTTGACCTGTGTATGAATTATGAATCTATATTTCAGGGGGAGTTTGGTTAAGTTTGAAATGAGTTTTGAATTTTTTACCCATATTTAGTTTATCTAGGATTAGAAATTAGGAGGAATAAGAGGGGCTTCATATTTTCATTGATGTAGAAATCTATTTTCAAGCCTTCCCTTAGGAATAGTTTTGCATTTCTAGAAAATATTGTTTGCATATTTTGTTTGGACGCTAATACCCCTCATTTATTTTCAAAACTACTTCTATTCCAAACATGTGAATGATAATAGTAGCATCATAAAATTAATGAAAGGATATTTATAAAAGTTTAAACAAATGAAGATTGTGAACCAAACATGGAAATGAAATAATTGGATTTTTTTGGACTATATATTCCCAATCTAATCTAACCAAACATGGGTATAAAAATGTGAATTCTTTTCCCATAGAAAAGGAATAGGAAATAGATTCCTATGAGTACAAAAACTTCCATCCAAACGAGTCCTGAGGCCATCTCTAATGGGGATTTCTATCTCCCATACTTCTATGGTTGAAATTCATATGAAAGGAAATCAATTCCTTGTCATTTCCTTTCCTTTGGGAAATTTTATTTCTCATTGATTTTTCTTTCCGATGTTTGGAAATGCCAAGGAATTTGGAAAGGAAAGTGATTACTTCAATGTGGGAAAGTGATTCCTTGCTTGGATGGATGGAATCACTTTCTCCCCTAATTTTTCTTCCATTGAGAATCACTTTCCTTTCCTCCTCAATTCCTTTGACACCCAAACATAGGAAAGTAATCACTTTCCTTTCCCAACCCGGAGATTCCGCGAACCAAACGAGGCCTAAGTGTCATTGATGTAGGAGAGAAAATTTTATAGAAACTTTCCATATCTCATATCAATTAATATTGGGTCTCATACCATTAATTTTATCCTTTTATTTTATGACACCTGGGATAAAAAATGCAGAACTATTGGAGAGTATTTTTTTGTTGTGCGTAATCTCTATGCATCAATTCTAACAAATAAAATATAGAGCTTTGCTATGCCTACAACCAATGCTTACAACCCTCCTACAATCTGCCACGTGTCGGGCTTCGATTGGAGGAGGGGAGTAAGTGGTGGGGTCGGGTGGAGCCCATATAGCAGGGGGGTGTGAGAGGTGGTGGGACCCATATGTAAGGGGTGGATGAGTGAGGTTGTAAGAAGGTTGTAAGAATTTGGTAGTAAACTTAGCATTATTGTAAAATATAATGTCAAGTGTTGGAGTTTGGTCTCTTCCTAAGTGATTTTTAGTCCCACATCGGCTAGACCAAAGGAGTTGTATCTCTATATAATAGCTTTCCTATTTTAGAGATGCATATGTGGTGTGGAGGTGCACATGGGTGTGCCATGTGGGGTTATTTTTCTAATGGGAAAAGGACTAAATCAACAATAAAAGTATTCATGCTTTTTGCTCTTGGGAAATTCATTTCCATGGGAGCTAAGTCCCGTAGGGGCTTAGCGACTCGGACTCGGACTCGGGCTCATGGGCTCATGAGGCATAATGTGGTGTTTTGTTGACGCACTTTGCACTTAGCACGTCAGCATCGTCGCTAGGCGCATAGTGCGCTTTAGTTGCGCTCGTTGCACGAGCCACTTGCGCAGCCACGTTGCGCAAGCTCAGTTACGCTGACCAGTTGTGCATGCCCAGGTGCGCAAGCCCAGTTGCGCTGCCCAGGTGCGTGCCCAGGTTGCGCTCAGGTTGCGCTGGGTTGTGCAGGGTTGTGCTGGGTTGCACAGGGTTGTGTTGGGTTGCGTAGTGTGCGCTGGTTGCGCAGTGTACGCAGTGCGCGCAGTGTGCGCAGTTCAGTGCGCGCTCGGTTGCGCAAAGTGCAAGGAGCGCTGGGTGTGCGCAGTTGGCAGCAGAACGTGCGTTTGCATGTTCTGGGCGGTTGCTACATGTTCGGGGTGGTTATTACCACGTCCCTAACTTTGTGGCAACCGTCCAGTTGCTGCAGGGCCTATATAAGGCATCCTCTCTATCAAGGCTTATTACAGAATAGAAAGAGAAGCCATCAGAAAGTTTACGAAGTGTTCTTTAGCACAAGTAAACAGAGAATTCAGACGTGTTCTTTAACACAGTTCTGATCTGTCAGCCGTCGAGAGAGAGAGGAAAGGCGCCGCACCAGCGTTGCTTTTGCACGGGAGTTCGTGTCCATCCGAGGAGTCAGAAGAGCAGCAGTGTTCCAAGTTCTCCGACGAACTTGTGGTTCCTGGAAGCTGTTCTCGTAGGGCGAATAAAGCCTTGAGCAACGGTGATCATTCACCCTAGCAGGAGTTCTTCCATCTTTCGCCAGTCACCTTCTTCGTTGCTGCCAGTAACTCTGATTGTATCTTCTTTTTAGAAGTACTATGATCTGATTACTGTGATTACGAAATCTTTTTAGATTCTCGTAATATCATAACGATATCTTTTTAGATCTTCGTTATACTTGCGCAACCTTTCTAGAAGTGTTGCGTTGGAACATTGTTTTTACAATTGTTTCATATTTTCAGTTTTCCATCGAAAAATTGTGCCCCGGTACTAACAATCTCAAAGCTTTATTGTTACGATGGAAAACGTTAATGCTTCACTCCTCAATACTGACTTTTGCAAATTAGAAAAGTTTGATGGAGAGCATTATCAAGTCTGGAAGAGGAAGGTTGTTCTCACTCTTCAACTCAGAGACGTGGATCACATGCTTCTTGAAGAGGAACCTACCGTTCCAGATACTGGGTCTGCTGCCACAATCTCTGCGGCTACTAAACTTCAGGCCAAGTGGAGAAGGGAGAATACCATTTGCAGGTTGCTTATTCTGAATGCTATGGAGGATTCCCTTGCAGAATCCTATTCTAAGAAGAATATCGCTAGAGACATATGGGAGTCTCTAGAAAAACTCTACGAAGAAGACAAGAACCGCAGTAAAATATTTATGGTTGAAAAATATCACAAGTGGTTCTTTGAGGACGAAAAGTCTATGCTGCCGCAGGTGAAGGAGTTCCTGAAACTGCGACAGAAGCTGGAAGACGAGGCGATGCCCCTCCCCGACAAGTTTGTTGTTGGAGGGATTGCCTCAAAGCTTCCCGCTGGGTGGAGCAAGTTCTATGCAAACATGCATAGGAAGAAGCTTGAGATCAGCCTTGAAGATCTCTTGCAGGAAATATATGTTGAGGACCAGATGCGGGCTCAACTGAAGGTGGACACACTGTCCAAGCAATTGGCTAACGCCAATCTGGTTCAGACCAAGGAACCAAGGGGAAAGCAGGCAGCTTTCCACAGCAAGAAGAAGGACCCTGACAATCTAAAATTCAAAAGAACTTATATCAAGAAAAAGAAGCCAAAGTCTCAAATGCCTTGCTTCAAGTGTGGGAAGAAGGGCCACTTTAAGAATGAGTGCAAAGCAAAGACCAAACAATCAGAGCAAGGAGAGCCTAGTAAGGTATCTATGATCACTGATGTTGTTGCTATGATTGCACAGGTTGATGCGGTAAGGACTGACTCTGACTGGTGGGTAGACACTGGAGCCTCCTGTCATGTCTGCTCCAGTAAGGAGTGGTTCACCACCTATACTCCTACTTCTGAAGTGGTTATGATGACGAACCAGGCACAAGCTGAAGTACTTGGGATCGGGACGGTGGTGTTGAAGCTGACTTCGGGGAAGTCTCTGACGCTTCAAGGCGTGAAGCACGTACCTGCTATCGCCAAAAACCTGATCTCGAGAGGCCTACTCTGCAATGCAGGCCTCGGGATGGACATCAATGCAGGCCAGATGGTGATGTCTATCAAAGGAACATATTTCGGGAAATCTTTTTATACCGAAGGAATGTTCAAAATTCAGCTTGTAAATCAGTCCAATGTAATTAATGTGATTAATGAAGCCACTCATTCTGCTTATACTCTTGAGTTGTGGCATAATAGGCTAGGACATGTTCATTGTAAACGAATAAATAGAATGTCTAGTCTAGGACTTATCTCCAAGTGTGGGGGTAAGGTAGAGAAATGTGAAGTTTGTGCTCAAACAAAGATCACAAGGAAACCCTTTCCTCGGGTTAATCGAAGTACAGATCTTCTGGAGTTGGTACACTCCGATATCTGTGACTTCAAACAGTTCTCTACAAAGGCCGGGATGAAGTATTTCATAACTTTCATCGATGACTTCTCAAAGTATGCGTTCGTCTACTTGCTGAAGGCTAAAGACGAAGCATTCGAGAAGTTCAAGGAGTTCAGAGCCGAAGCTAAGCGGCAGACTGGACAACAACTCAAAAGGATAAGAAGTGATCGAGGTGGGGAGTACAGGTCTCATGAATTCGCATCGTTCTGCAAAGAACATGGAATTGTCAATGAGACTACGGCTCCGTACTCTCCTCAATCAAACGGAGTAGCAGAGAGGAATAACAGAACGTTAACATAAATGATGAACTCTATGTTGTTGACTGCTGGTCTTCCTAAGTGCTACTGGGGAGAAGCTGCATTGACGGCCACTTTTATTCTAAATAGAGTGCTGTAGCTACCCTTCCCGGATTTTTTAATATTTTATTATTATTTACTTTATTGAATTTTATTATTATTACTACTATTATTATTTATTATCATTATTTTTGAGGTCGTTATTTTATAATATTATTATCATAATTATTGGTTATATTTATTTGGTTATCAAATAAATGTGATTTAATATATATATTCATATTTGTAAGAAATAGACCTTACTCTAGAAATATATAATATTGGGTTTTATTTAGGTTTTATGGATATATATTATATAAGTATGTGTACGAGTATATAGGTATATGTACACATTTAAATAGATATATTATATATAGAAATAAAAATATTGATATTTTATTTGGAAATATATTTTATATTGATTTTAAACATTTTAGATTGAATATGGTATATATATACAAGGTATATATGTGTATTTATAAATATATATTGTGTACGAGTGTGAATATATATATGCCTATATATAAATATTTGTAGATATGTATATGTCAATATAAGTATTCGTGTATATGTATATGTGTGAATATATATATATATTTTTATGTGTATGTGTGAATATATATATATATAGATATATATTAAATGTGTATAAGCATATATATAAACGTATATTATATATGAGTGTATGTATGTGTACGTATAAATATATATTATACATATACGTGTATGTATAGATAAAAATATACATATATGTACATATGTATATGTGTGCGTATATATAAACGTATATTTGTACTTAGATATATATATAAGTATGTAATGAATAAAGAAATAGAAAAAAAAAAGGAATTTGGAAACAGCAGCTGGCCAAGCCAGGCCCAGCTGATCGGCCGACAGGCCATACCCAGCTCGGCCCAAGCTGGAAAGCCCATTCCCCACAACAATGAAGAGAAGCAGTTGTGATGTCCCAAATTCGTGATACGTATTTAGTGTACGTATACGTGTTTTGGACCCATATTTTATTTAGTCATGATTAATTATCTTGGTTTATTTTGCATTGGCTTGTTTTATTGGCATTGATAGTTCAAATGGTTTTATGGTTTACTGGTTTATTTCTGGGTTAGTGAGGCTTGGTTTATTTCATGGTTCATTTGGTTTAGATTGCTAGAGAGAGGGTTTATTGGCCTTGACTTGGTTCACCTTGGTTTATTTTGGGCTTGGTCTATTTTGGTTTGTCATGGAGAACCAACCCCACCCCCACTATATATATCAACTTCCCTCTCTCTCTCCTCATTATTTTTCTTCATCTTCTTCCTCAAGCTTCTTCCTCTCCTCCTCCACCACCAACCTAGGCAAGTTGCACCTTGCTATCACTTGAGGGCTATATTTTATTTGTCCAATAGTTTTATTAGCTCATCTTGAGCAACATTAGAACTTGGGTTTTCTCCATTTGGAGCTTGGAATTTTGTAGATCTAAGTTGGAAGTATTTTCGGATTTTGGTAGATTTGATCTATAAAACTTGTTCCTTTTCATGTTTTAATTGTTCCATGTTGAAGAGAATTGAATTTTACCCAAGTTAGAGCCTTGGAAGTCCGGATTTGGAGCTTGGATGGCCGACTTATGGTGTTCCAAAGTTTTGGAACCCATGGGTTCTCTCCTCGGCTTGAGGAGGAAGACGACCTCCAGGCGCGCCTCCTTGGCCGATCGCGCCTACTTTCCTGGCCGCGCGCTGTTTAGCGCTGCGCGCCTCCTTGGCCGATCGCGCCTACTTTCCTGGCCGCGCGCTGTTTAGCGCTGCGCGCCTCCTTGACCGATCGCGCCTACTTTCCTGGCCGTGCGCTGTTTAGCGCTGCGCGCCTCCTGGCCGATCGCGCCTACCTTCCTGGCCGGGCGCTCTTTAGCGTAGCGCGCCTCTTTTGGCCGTGCGCTGTTTAGCGCTGCGCGCCTCCTTGCGGGCCACGCTGTTTAGCGCCTGGCCCGATTGCGCCTGCTCTCCTGACTAGGCGCACTTTAGCGCGTGGCCCCACCTAGGTGCACTTTGACCCCTTAAACCCTAGGCGCACTCTGGTGTGCTGCCACCCCAGGCGCACTCTAGTGTGCTGCCACCCTAGGCGCACTCTGGTGTGCTGCCTCAACCAGGCGCACTCTAGTGTGCTGCCACCAGGCGCACTCTAGTGTGCTTGTTTCCTGGCACACCCTAGCTCACCTACACCCCTAGTGCCCCTAGTGCCAGCTTTATAACTTGGTTTTCTTTTGATATGATTGGAGCTTTTGAGATTTTGATTGCTCACATGCACAACTTGACCAGGCCCAACACGTCTTGGCACGGACCTTGGGATTTTGTTTCTTGTTATCCTTCTTAGTTTGGCAGTAAATTGAAATAGAATCTTGTAACTTGTGACTGAACATGATTAACTTGTAACCTGATCACTTGATAGTGGCCCGTGGTGGCACACTCCCGACTTGACATGACTTGATAACTTGACTTGACTTGGCATGACTCGGCTTCACTTGTTAGTGGCCCGTGGCGGCGCACTCTTGACTTGACTTGTCTTGACACCGTGGGTGGTTCTTCTTGCTTGCTTGATTAATCTACTTGTCCAGTCTTGCATCATGTCTAGGATGGGACTCCTGAGTACCACGGTCAGGAGTACCTATTAAAAAGGCGGATTCAGGTTAACTACTAGAATAACACATTAGTCATGATGAGATTGACACGGCTACAGGCGATCCCGTTATCCCGGCCGCAATTGTTTGGACTTGTAGCCTGCCGACGAGTAGGGCACATTTCCAGCCCACCGTCGCGTGGGGCACATAATTCTTGATAACGGCTTAATGAATCTAAAAATGCCTGGATAACCTGGATTAGCTGCAGGGCTTGTGGCTGTGGGATAATCTCACTTGCATCTTGCTAGTAACTAGGATTGTGATAACCCTAGTTAGTTAATGTAGAAAGCCGTAGGCGATGATTGGCCGTGATTGATTGGATGAAGTCTAGTCCAGTATAGCATTGTCTAGAAGTGACTGATTGCCAGATTGTACCAACATGACTGCACGATTGTCACTATAGTGCTTGTACACGATTGTCACTCCAGATTGTCACCATAGCGTATTGTACTTTTCATTGTCACTTTTATCATGATATCTTTCCCCTGCATGATTGTCACCTTTAGCAATAAATGATCAGAGACTAAGTTCTGTTCAGGCGAAGGGTTACAATCTCGGTCCTTGTTTGGTTTAAGGATTGTAACCTGGCTCCCGGAATAGCACCTTCGTCTTCTCTTCACTTATTGCCCAGTTTTATTTATTTAGCATGATCTCCAATTTACCTTATGTCAATGATGATTTACTTACTGTCTCCCTATGATCGGGACGAGTGCATTGGTACTGCACAACTCCCGATCCTCCTTTACTTACTTGCTTGTTGATTGCTAATGATTTGCTGGTTTTAGTCCTTAAGCGAAGCCTCCTTTGTGGCACTTGCTCTTTCTGGGGTCTGACCCAGCTGGTTTTGTATGGCCAGATACCGGAGCAGTACCGAAGGATCTCCCTGCTTTCCAGCCCGATGGTGATCACCAGGCGTAACCAGGGCATCGAGTGGGTTTCTTTTTGTTCTCCCACTATATATTGTGAATTATTCTTTTGAGGCGTTTAGCCGACGAGCACCTGTTAGCTCGTATTGCACTTTACTTATTGTCTGCCTACGGGCTGTAACATGATTGACAAGCCCCGGGGGTTGATCATGTATGACTGAACTTTTGCTAGTCCTTACATTTTGTACGACTAGCTTCATGATCATCTGATATGTAATATTTGGGACGCCTTATATTTATGTATTTGATGCTCTGACATCTTGTGAACTATTTCTAGTTGGTTGAGATTAAGACAACAGGCTATTTTATGACCTTAGGAGACTGTTGGATTGTAGATAACCCTCACATATCTAGAACGCCGTGACCGTGTAGCGGAATGGTTGCCATTTCATTATACGTAGCTGGCTGTGTCCGCCCCCGTTCTCCAGAATTCTGGTTCTGGGGCGTGACATGGTTTAAGTGGTGGCCCATGCAGGTCTTGTCAATCAAGAAATGTGAGGGTTTACCGAATAGATGTCTCAATCAATATTCGCCCTTGATCTCTGCTCGTATCTTCAAATCCCTGAGATTCTTGACCTGATCACATGCTTGTATCATTGATCTGTCCTGGTCCTTTCCTTATTGTTCCCTATGTCATCTTCTTCAGCGGTATTACTCCCGGACCTGCCAACCAGCCAGAGGAAGCTCGACAAGCACCCCAGCGCCAGGAAGATCAAGCTCAGCACTCTGGAGTAGCCTCCCGAGTTATGCTTCCCGGAGGCTCAGAACCTCTAGTTCAGGAAGCTCCGCCCGTTCAACCAGCTAGACAGGATGAGGGACCTTTGGTAGGGCTTATCAGAGAACTGCTTGCATCCCAAGATCGTCGAGGCGACGCCTTGCACCAGGAAGTTCATGATGCACTAAACCGAGGAGGTCCCCAAGGAAATCAAGCGGCCAACAGTTTCAAGCGCTTGAACCCTCCCTTCTTTGACGGCAGTGAAGATGCGATTGCCGCGGACGCTTGGCTTCAAGATACCGAAGTGATTCTAGAAGCAGCCAGGACCCCTGAGAATGAGAAGGTGGCAGTGGTGCGCCTGCAGTTGTTAGATCTTGCCCGTAGCTGGTGGGCAGCGCAGGCCGAAGGATTAGTGGCCCCTATTTCATGGGCAGTATTCAGAGAGAGATTCCAGACTAAGTATTTTGATGTTGTGGCTCGGTACGATCTACAGACGAGGTTCGCCAACTTGAAGCAAGGAGGCAGAACAGTTGACAGTTATGCATCAGAGTTTTCTAGACTTAGTCGGTTTGCTCCCACCTTGGTGGCAACCGAGTATGATAGGGCCCAGCGGTTCTAGCAGGGGCTGCATTTGGAGATCTTGTTGGCAGTCGAGCAGTTTGAGCATGAGACTTTTGATGCGGTATTGAGAGCAGCAAGGAGGCATGAGTATACCTCCCAGAGAATAGTTGACAGGACCGGAGGACGGAAGCGGTCTCATGGCCGGGTGACCCAGTCTTCGGCACCAGTCCCGGCAGCTAGGGCTTTGACTATTGGAGCTCCGAGGCGAGCAGATTCAGTTACGGCGGACCAGCACTCAACCCCGACGTACCCTCAGCAGAAACAGAAGCAAGCGCAGTCTTCCGCCGTGGGCTGTACTTATTGTGGAAAGCCTGGACACGTGGTAGCAGAGTGTCGCAAGGCGTTGGGATTGTGTTTATTGTGTGGAGCACCGGACCATAGGGTGGGGTCCTGCCCATTCAGAGTTGATTCAGCATCGACAGTATCTAGTCCCTCGGTTAGGGGACCAGCACCAGTACCAGCTCCAGTTCACCAACAACAGCAGTTCCCGTACCCGAGGCCATTGCCGACTCAGGCTCAGACTTTCCAGCAACAGAACCCGCAGCAGTTTGCCCTAGCCCAGGCTCAGGTCCAGAATCGTCCGAGAGGTATATGTGTCCTCTCATCTTGCTTTTCTACCGTCATTATGCGGGATGCATGACGTATTTCTTGTATCCCAATTGCGACGGAACATCCCGGGCTCGGGCCATGTCCTAGATCATTCGAAAAGGTTGGTACCAATAACCGTGACTATTCGTACGAGGAGAGGCCCGTGTTCATGTTTGACCAAAGAGAGAGACCTCAAGCGCCAGACTATCAGTTCAGTCCGTGTTGCTTAGAGCCATCCCTCTTTGGGAGAGTCAAACTTGGGAGCATGAGGATGATATCTGATCAGGTCATCCCGGCTGGTTTGACTCGTAAGGTGTAATATCTTCCTTATGCCTTACGCTTCGAATCCTTGCTTGCATGAATGATTGTATGATTGATTGGTAGTGGTAGATTGCCTGTGATAGAATAGCTCCCCGTACATCTCTAGCCTCTTGATTAAATTCCGAGGACGGAATTCTTTTAAGGTGGGTAGGATGTGATGTCCCAAATTCGTGATACGTATTTAGTGTACGTATACGTGTTTTGGACCCATATTTTATTTAGTCATGATTAATTATCTTGGTTTATTTTGCATTGGCTTGTTTTATTGGTATTGATAGTTCAAATGGTTTTATGGTTTACTGGTTTATTTCTGGGTTAGTGAGGCTTGGTTTATTTCATGGTTCATTTGGTTTAGATTGCTAGAGAGAGGGTTTATTGGCCTTGACTTGGTTCACCTTGGTTTATTTTGGGCTTGGTCTATTTTGGTTTGTCATGGAGAACCAACCCCACCCCCACTATATATATCAACTTCCCTCTCTCTCTCCTCATTATTTTTCTTCATCTTCTTCCTCAAGCTTCTTCCTCTCCTCCTCCACCACCAACCTAGGCAAGTTGCACCTTGCTATCACTTGAGGGCTATATTTTATTTGTCCAATAGTTTTATTAGCTCATCTTGAGCAACATTAGAACTTGGGTTTTCTCCATTTGGAGCTTGGAATTTTGTAGATCTAAGTTGGAAGTATTTTCGGATTTTGGTAGATTTGATCTATAAAACTTGTTCCTTTTCATGTTTTAATTGTTCCATGTTGAAGAGAATTGAATTTTACCCAAGTTAGAGCCTTAGAAGTCCGGATTTGGAGCTTGGATGGCCGACTTATGGTGTTCCAAAGTTTTGGAACCCATGGGTTCTCTCCTCGGCTTGAGGAGGAAGACGACCTCCAGGCGCGCCTCCTTGGCCGATCGCGCCTACTTTCCTGGCCGCGCGCTGTTTAGCGCTGCGCGCCTCCTTGGCCGATCGCGCCTACTTTCCTGGCCGCGCGCTGTTTAGCGCTGCGCGCCTCCTTGGCCGATCGCGCCTACTTTCCTGGCCGCGCGCTGTTTAGCGCTGCGCGCCTCCTGGCCGATCGCGCCTACCTTCCTGGCCGGGCGCTCTTTAGCGCAGCGCGCCTCTTTTGGCCGCGCGCTGTTTAGCGCTGCGCGCCTCCTTGCGGGCCACGCTGTTTAGCGCCTGGCCCGATTGCGCCTGCTCCCCTGACTAGGCGCACTTTAGCGCGTGGCCCCACCTAGGCGCACTTTGACCCCTTAAACCCTAGGCGCACTCTGGTGTGCTGCCACCCCAGGCGCACTCTAGTGTGCTGCCACCCTAGGCGCACTCTGGTGTGCTGCCTCAACCAGGCGCACTCTAGTGTGCTGCCACCAGGCGCACTCTAGTGTGCTTGTTCCCTGGCACACCCTAGCTCACCTACACCCCTAGTGCCCCTAGTGCCAGCTTTATAACTTGGTTTTCTTTTGATATGATTGGAGCTTTTGAGATTTTGATTGCTCACATGCACAACTTGACCAGGCCCAACACGTCTTGGCACGGACCTTGGGATTTTGTTTCTTGTTATCCTTCTTAGTTTGGCAGTAAATTGAAATAGAATCTTGTAACTTGTGACTGAACATGATTAACTTGTAACCTGATCACTTGATAGTGGCCCGTGGTGGCGCACTCCCGACTTGACATGACTTGATAACTTGACTTGACTTGGCATGACTCGGCTTCACTTGTTAGTGGCCCGTGGCGGCGCACTCTTGACTTGACTTGTCTTGACACCGTGGGTGGTTCTTCTTGCTTGCTTGATTAATCTACTTGTCCAGTCTTGCATCATGTCTAGGATGGGACTCCTGAGTACCACGGTCAGGAGTACCTATTAAAAAGGCGGATTCAGGTTAACTACTAGAATAACACATTAGTCATGATGAGATTGACACGGCTACAGGCGATCCCGTTATCCCGGCCGCAATTGTTTGGACTTGTAGCCTGCCGACGAGTAGGGCACATTTCCAGCCCACCGTCGCGTGGGGCACATAATTCTTGATAACGGCTTAATGAATCTAAAAATGCCTGGATAACCTGGATTAGCTGCAGGGCTTGTGGCTGTGGGATAATCTCACTTGCATCTTGCTAGTAACTAGGATTGTGATAACCCTAGTTAGTTAATGTAGAAAGCCGTAGGCGATGATTGGCCGTGATTGATTGGATGAAGTCTAGTCCAGTATAGCATTGTCTAGAAGTGACTGATTGCCAGATTGTACCAACATGACTGCACGATTGTCACTATAGTGCTTGTACACGATTGTCACTCCAGATTGTCACCATAGCGTATTGTACTTTTCATTGTCACTTTTATCATGATATCTTTCCCCTGCATGATTGTCACCTTTAGCAATAAATGATCAGAGACTAAGTTCTGTTCAGGCGAAGGGTTACAATCTCGGTCCTTGTTTGGTTTAAGGATTGTAACCTGGCTCCCGGAATAGCACCTTCGTCTTCTCTTCACTTATTGCCCAGTTTTATTTATTTAGCATGATCTCCAATTTACCTTATGTCAATGATGATTTACTTACTGTCTCCCTATGATCGGGACGAGTGCATTGGTACTGCACAACTCCCGATCCTCCTTTACTTACTTGCTTGTTGATTGCTAATGATTTGCTGGTTTTAGTCCTTAAGCGAAGCCTCCTTTGTGGCACTTGCTCTTTCTGGGGTCTGACCCAGCTGGTTTTGTATGGCCAGATACCGGAGCAGTACCGAAGGATCTCCCTGCTTTCCAGCCCGATGGTGATCACCAGGCGTAACCAGGGCATCGAGTGGGTTTCTTTTTGTTCTCCCACTGTATATTGTGAATTATTCTTTTGAGGCGCTTAGCCGACGAGCACCTGTTAGCTCGTATTGCACTTTACTTATTGTCTGCCTACGGGCTGTAACATGATTGACAAGCCCCGGGGGTTGATCATGTATGACTGAACTCTTGCTAGTCCTTACATTTTGTACGACTAGCTTCATGATCATCTGATATGTAATATTTGGGACGCCTTATATTTATGTATTTGATGCTCTGACATCTTGTGAACTATTTCTAGTTGGTTGAGATTGAGACAACAGGCTATTTTATGACCTTAGGAGACTGTTGGATTGTAGATAACCCTCACATATCTAGACAGCCGTGATCGTATAGCGGAATGGTTGCCATTTCATTATACGTAGCTGGCTGTGTCCGCCCCCGTTCTCCAGAATTCTGGTTCTGGGGCGTGACAGCAGTAGCTTCACGAGAAGCCCATGCATCCCGAGCCCCCCAAAACCCAAACAGAACAGTTCGACTGTTGTAGCCTATTTATAATCGAGAGGGAGAAAGTAAACGTAAAACCCTAGCTTCCACGCTGACACCCCGTGAACTCCTCTTTCCTGGGCGCACCCTCAGGCGCCGCGCGCGCACCAACACCACCGCAGGCGGCCAACGGACGGCCGACACGCGCGCGCGCGTCGGAGAAACAGAGGGGATGGCAGCAGCAGTTGCCCCATGAGGACAACTTTGCAGGTACCTTACTGACTCATCCCATCACCGTTTCTCGAACCGATTGGTTCGCTAGGAAGACAACCTATACGAGTTTATTTCCCTTCTTTTAGTTTGAATTTAGAAGCCCTAAGTTGCTGGATAAATCGACGCGAACATCGCGAAAAACCTGTCCAAAACAGGACAGTAAACCGTCCCAAAGGCCCACCTTTCAAGGCGTTTTACGATCTGTACGATAAGAATTTTAGAAAACTATTTGAACACACTTTTACACAACATGTAGGGCACCATAACCCTCCTTGTGGATTCGGATTTCATTAAGTATATAAGAAGATATTCGATTCTAAAGTTCAGGAAAACCTATTTTCAAAACTAGAAAAACCATCCACACGACGTCCGTCCCGCCATTTCGGGCGACGTGGTCGCGCACCGAAAGGATCGAAAGCTGCGTAACAGCTTCGTGGTCGTGTGGGCTTTGACGGAATTCAAATTGGTCGCGTGTGCGCGACGAATTCGACGCGTATCCGTCGAAATCGCCCCGTATCCGTCCAATGCAAATTCAGTCATAACTTTGTGCACGCTCGTCAGATCGAGACGAAACTTACGCCAACAGGACTGTATCATTTTTCTGGTCCTGTATGCCAAGTTTGGTCCGATTCTGAGACAGTTGAAATCGACGTCGTTTTGCGGGCCCCACGGTCCCACTCAACGGGCGATTTTGTGCACGGCCCGCCGGAATCCAACTTTGGACATAAGGTTGGATTCGTATCGGAAAATCGGATCTGTAGACATGTAGTTTGACGACTTTAGAGACCGTTGACTCTGGCACGCTTTTCGGTGCAAAGCGGGTCCAACGGCGGACACCGTTTTGGCCCGAAATTACCGTTTTGCCCCTGTGTCCAGAATTGGACATAGGGACAGGCAATCCTAGCTAATTAGACTATTCTGATTTATTTCAGCTTCCGGGGACTGTTGTACGGGTTTTGACTATAGTGGCACATTGAGTAGTTCAGATTGTCGGTTTCACCAGCAAAGGACCACAGGCGAGTACAGTTTATTGTCTGCATTTCGATATTGATCTTTACTATATTTCATTGATTAGTCATTGGTTATGTGATTTTTATACTCTATTATAAATTGTTGAGTCGGGAATGAGAAGTACCAAGGATGTGTGATCAGACCGTAGACATTGTAGATATCGTAGACATTGTAGATATTGTAGACATTGTAGATATTGTAGACATTGTAGATATTGTAGATATTGTAGATATCGTAGACATTGTAAATATTGTAGACATTGTAAATATTGTAGACATTGTAGATATTGTAGACATTGTAGATATTGTAGACATTATAAATATTGTAGACATTGTAGATATTGTAGACATTGTAGATATTGTAGACATTGTAGACATCGTTACTTTTCTGCAAGTAGATATCGTAGACCGTGCGGTGTAGCACCCCAGACCGATCACATGTCAAAGGTACTTCTAACGGTGGAAAAGTATATTGGTCTATTTATTACTATTGATTTTCTTACGGGTTTACTGTTATTTTCAAAACTCATGATTAATGCCTAACCTTTATTTTATAGTCATTTTCTTTATTTGAAATTGCATTCAGTGAATTGTGCTCGTTCCATTCCTGACTGGAAACCAACATTTTCAGGTTAGCCGCGGATTCATTTAGCTTGGGGAGTGACGGGAATACTTGCAGATAAAGCCTAGAGACTAGCTAGATAGTTGAGTTGTAGTCATTCAGTTATTTGTACAAGTTTATATTTTTATACAAATGTAAAACTTGTGATCATCGTAAATTAAATTAATTTTGTGAATGAGCATTATTTGTGATTTTGATCTTCATGGCCGTGACAGCGTTCTACCGCCGACACTGCGGCGTAGGCTGGCTTGGACACGTCTTGTATCCGTTTAAAAAAAACGGGTGCGGGTCGTGACAAGTTTTTGTGGTGGCCCATGCAGGTCGGTCTTCGCAAATTATGCGAACTCGTGATAGTACTTAAGTTGTACTATTGCGAGCCTGCGACTAGAACACGCTCATTCACGAACAAGGATTAATTTAATTTACGAGAATGACTAGGACTAGGAGTCCCTTACACAAAATTTACCGAGGGGTAGTCTAGGCCATGCAATGTAGATAAGGAGTTATTAATTTTGATAGTTATCAGATCCCCATAGGTACACTAGTATCTCTTGATATGATGATGTAATCTAACTTGGATAAATTATTCCCTTGGTAAGGCAGGGCTTCATAGAATTAATGATCTAACCTTGATAAATGGTGCAATCCCTTCTCTTGTCCTTTGGATAGCATCCTCATATCTTAACCCGAATTACTTATTTAGTTTCTAGTTGCCCTAAGAATTATTATCCATTATAATTTCTGATTAGGTTAACTCATATGCGAACCTCAAGTTAGTGTCGATTCAAAATTTTCCTCAATAGTTGAATACACATGGAATAGATTAGAATGTTGTATTCCTTTATCTTCAGTTATTTCCTCCATGTTCATCTTTTAATCTGAGGATTATGACTGATAGATACTTACACTTTATTTCATAGCCAGTTGTTTGAATCTCTAGAAACTCGTGAATTCTTACATATGTAGTTAAAGGAATGTTAGTTAATTCATAATGGCGGGACAGCAGCGCACTGTCGCCATTTATTTAAATTAGGAAGACTATGGATTCACTGCAGCCAGCAGCGCACTGGCGAGACAAAACCCCTAGAGTTGAAATTTGTTATATAGGCTATAGAATGTTACTAGAAACTAAGGCTAGTGGTCCTCTTTTTCATAGCTACCCTTGAGTCTATTTTGGTTAGAGTTAAGAAGTATTCGATTTTGTATCACATATGAATCACGAAACCAAGGGTTTACCACAGCCATAGTATACGGGCAAGGTATAACTCTCGGTGGAATGACTTCAGACGTGATTACAGGTTTAGGATTCTATGAAGGATAGGACAATGCCATGTATGTTCCGTAAGACCCGAAGCCAATGTTAGTAGAAATTTGTAGTTGGGTAACACATCCCCCGATCTAGCATTCCGTGGTCCTTGTGACCTATTGACGAGGAAATTGATTGACGCTAATAGGTTACCTAGAATGTAGAATTTAAGGGGTTCATAACCCACTAGCCGACCAAGACCTTATAGATAAGAAGATAGTAGGAAGACTGTATGAACAAGAACACCGGGTAAGGTTTGATTCTCTCAAAACCCGAACTGCTTGTGCCTTCTTTCGAAAATCTTGCGAACTTGTATTTTGACTATCTTGACCAACGCCGCAATTACAGCCTAGTTTTGCAAGCTCACTCTGTTCTCGAGCTTGATTCAAGACATGTGTTTAGTGGGGACGCCTGCTAACATATTGTCTAATCAGAATCAGTGTATTATGGTCTGATCAACCATGATGCATTTGGTTCGCACTTCATTTAACTATCCTACGTGGATTGAGATATCGAGGTATCTATGAACTCATCCACGACTGCATTGACAATTCCTCTTGAATTATATGTTCGCCCTTGAATCACGAAATTGTATTAGTAATGTCTCCCTTGACTTCTTTATTGTTTTTATCTTTCACCAATTTGGAAAGTCGAAAGCTCGTGATGGTAGAGAGATACAGGGTATTCCCATGGCTATGATAATGGTAGGCACAAGTGTAGCTACCAATGGCCAGTCATGTGATTGAGTTACTCGTTCTCCCCTTGACCATCAAACTATTATCGAGACTTTCAAGCCATATGAATTTAAGAATGATTAGGGTTTTACCCTTAGTCATAATGTCAACCCAGGAGACTATCTATTCTCAAGAAACAATTCATTGTGTCTCTAAATTTTTCTTGAATATTGCCTTACTTTCAACCCTTATGCCTTGACTCAACTGTCCCTCGACCAAAGCCCATAATCACTAGCTTAGCCAATACCATAGCTTAAATACCCTGTCACACTATGATCTACCAGTGGTCAACAGCAATACTTGAGCACACAACTCTTGTGATAATAGTCCGACGGACTGAGCGTCAATAGAAATTTGTGACCCAGTTGCTAGGAAATCTTTCGTAAGATGTGCCTTAGAGTTGGTTACCCGGTCGATAATCCTTATATACTGTGGACGAGTAGGTCATTCTATTTTATCGACCATGTGTCATTGTACACACTCGTTTTTCATTTAGTGATAAACGATCCCTGACTTGACTAACATCTACCGTATTCCGTTACGTCGTGCCTTATTCTTCATTTACAAGAGTCGAGGTACAATATCCGGACTTTGAAACTTTTCGGACCTCATCATTCCTCAAACCATATCCTAGCTTCTAAGGTGGATAGACTGTAAGCCTCCTAAAGTTTTGGATATACGAAGATCACCGATTGATTAGAATAAATTTTATTAGAATGATAGTTAGTGCCCTATGGGCTCCCACTTTCCATTTAGATCATTTTGCGTCCCCGGCCGTGTCACTAATATTCGGAGCACAAGACCAGCTGATACCTTCCAACAAATTTCACATGTAAAATCTAGACGAGTCCACCTTCATCTAGGTATATCATGTCCCACTCAAACCAGTCCCATTGTACTCTATTTTTGGGGTACGACTTTCAGGTTAAAAGGACTAGTTATAACCTTTACCATAGTACCGGTATACTTTCCAACATCCACTAGAGCCTTAATTGTGACCCCAGTCCTTCGACCCAATATATGGTTGTGATCTACTCGAAGCCTACTACGCGCATGCCACTAGTGTGCCACCCAATCGAGGTCTCATGTTTTACTTAAACACAAAAGTCTCGGAAGGTGCATTTTTGGGCTTCATGAACCTAGCTAACCAACCTGATGGCCAACTAGCTCAACCCTTGGATAGAAACCTATTCTGGAATACCCTAATCTAGTAGGAATAGTTGTATCATTAGAGTCTTGACCAGTCCGTATAGATTGCAACCCAAGGTTTACCCAACCAACGAGGGATGTCCAATCAGGAAGTCCATTAAGACTCAGTAAAACCCATCCGTGCATACCACCATACTCGGACTAGAAAACCGAACTATTTGGAATAGGCTCCACCCCATAGGATGTGAATCCATTTGTAACCTTTACTCCATCTACTTGGATGTCGCGGGACGATCTTGCATTGCATTCATATCCCTTGCTCGCGTGTTTAAATAAGCACGAAAAAGGTCACAATCTGGATTTCCCAAATTCCGTTCCATTATGAAATCTTGTTCAGATAAAATTTCGAGGACAAAATTTATGTATTGAATGGATTGCAAGCCCCTCTAGGATATGAAGAATTCTTCGATTTAGCCAATGACTGGACTAGAGTAGCTCATCTAGCAAATAAGTTAATGATTCATAAACATTCTCTCTCTATCGATACCAAGAGATACTCTCTACCGCTCTAGAAACTTCTTATTCTCCCTCGAATATTTTTTCTTATCTTCCTGTTCTCCCCATTATAGAGTGACGAATGGTCACGCTTATTAGAATTTAGCAATATTTCTTAGCTACTGGTGTAAATTTGTTGTTCGTTAAATTTTGGGTTGCTTGATAAATAGAAGAGGATTATTGATGTCGTGTGCCTAGAAATCTGTTGGTAGGAATGTTTGCAACTAGTTAGAAATTATAAGATTTCAGTTTGAGGGAGTGGTGTGACCAAAGGTGGGTAGAAGTCCTCGATGATTCGTAGTTACGAAATGACTGGAGGAGGCCATAATATTTTTGGAAAATCAAATTTAAGGAGATTGTGGTAATAGTGGACTTATTATTATTATTATTATTATTATTATTATTATTATTAGTATTATTATTATTTGTTCAAATTCTAGGCATGTTTATAAGTTAGAATTTCGAGGACGAAATTATTTTTAAGGTTGGTAGATTTGTAGCTCCCCTTCCCGGATTTTTTAATATTTTATTATTATTTACTTTATTGAATTTTATTATTATTACTACTATTATTATTTATTATCATTATTTTTGAGGTCGTTATTTTATAATATTATTATCATAATTATTGGTTATATTTATTTGGTTATCAAATAAATGTGATTTAATATATATATTCATATTTGTAAGAAATAGACCTTACTCTAGAAATATATAATATTGGGTTTTATTTAGGTTTTATGGATATATATTATATAAGTATGTGTACGAGTATATAGGTATATGTACACATTTAAATAGATATATTATATATAGAAATAAAAATATTGATATTTTATTTGGAAATATATTTTATATTGATTTTAAACATTTTAGATTGAATATGGTATATATATATACAAGGTATATATGTGTATTTATAAATATATATTGTGTACGAGTGTGAATATATATATGCCTATATATAAATATTTGTAGATATGTATATGTCAATATAAGTATTCGTGTATATGTATATGTGTGAATATATATATATATATATATTTTTATGTGTATGTGTGAATATATATATATATATATAGATATATATTAAATGTGTATAAGCATATATATAAACGTATATTATATATGAGTGTATGTATGTGTACGTATAAATATATATTATACATATACGTGTATGTATAGATAAAAATATACATATATGTACATATGTATATGTGTACGTATATATAAACGTATATTTGTACTTAGATATATATATAAGTATGTAATGAATAAAGAAATAGAAAAAAAAAGAGGAATTTGGAAACAGCAGCTGGCCGAGCCAGGCCCAGCTGATCGGCCAACAGGCCATACCCAGCTCGGCCCAGGCTGGAAAGCCCATTCCCCACAACAATGAAGAGAAGCAGTAGCTTCACGAGAAGCCCATGCATCCCGAGCCCCCCAAAACCCAAACAGAACAGTTCGACTGCTGTAGCCTATTTATAATCGAGAGGGAGAAAGTAAACGCAAAACCCTAGCTTCCACGCTGACACCCCGTGAACTCCTCTTTCCTGGGCGCACCCTCAGGCGCCGCACGCGCGCCAACACCACCGCAGGCGGCCAACGGACGGCCGACACGCGCGTGCGCGTCGGAGAAACAGAGGGGATGGCAGCAGCAGTTGCCCCATGAGGACAACTTTGCAGGTACCTTACTGACTCATCCCATCACCGTTTCTCGAACCGATTGGTTCGCTAGGAAGACAACCTATACGAGTTTATTTTCCTTCTTTTAGTTTGAATTTAGAAGCCCTAAGTTGCTGGATAAATCGACGCGAACATCGCGAAAAACCTGTCCAAAACAGGACAGTAAACCGTCCCAAAGGCCCACCTTTCAAGGCGTTTTACGATCTGTACGATAAGAATTTTAGAAAACTATTTGAACACACTTTTACACAACATGTAGGGCACCATAACCCTCCTTGTGGATTCGGATTTCATTAAGTATATAAGAAGATATTCGATTCTAAAGTTCAGGAAAAATCTATTTTCAAAACTAGAAAAACCATCCACACGACGTCCGTCCCGCCATTCCGGGCGACGTGGTCGCGCACCGAAAGGATCGAAAGCTGTGTAACAGCTTCGTGGTCGTGTGGGCTTTGACGGAATTCAAATTGGTCGCGTGTGCGCGACGAATTCGACGCGTATCCGTCGAAATCGCCCCGTATCCGTCCAATACAAATTTAGTCATAACTTTGTGCACGCTCGTCAGATCGAGACGAAACTTGCGCCAACAGGACTGTATCGTTTTTCTGGTCCTGTATGCCAAGTTTGGTCCGATTCTGAGACAGTTGAAATCGACATCGTTTTGCAGGCCCCACGGTCCCACTCAACGGGCGATTTTGTGCACGGCCCGCCGGAATCCAACTTTGGACATAAGGTTGGGTTCGTATCAGAAAATCGGATCTGTAGACATGTAGTTTGACGACTTTAGAGACCGTTGACTCTGGCACGCTTTTCGGTGCAAATCGGGTCCAACGGCGGACACCGTTTTGGCCCAAAATTACCGTTTTACCCCTGTGTCCAGAATTGGACGTAGGGACAGGCAATCCTAGCTAATTAGACTATTCTGATTTATTTCAGCTTCTGGGGACTGTTGTACGGGTTTTGACTATAGTGGCACATTGAGTAGTTCAGATTGTCGGTTTCACCAGCAAAGGACCACAGGCGAGTACAGTTTATTGTCTGCATTTCGATATTGATCTTTACTATATTTCATTGATTAGTCATTGGTTATGTGATTTTTATACTCTATTATAAATTGTTGAGTCGGGAATGAGAAGTACCAAGGATGTGTGATCAGACCGTAGACATTGTAGATATCGTAGACATTGTAGATATTGTAGACATTGTAGATATTGTAGACATTGTAGATATCGTAGACATTGTAGATATTGTAGACATTGTAGATATCGTAGACATTATAGATATTGTAGACATTGTAGATATTGTAGACATTGTAGATATCGTAGACATTGTAAATATTGTAGACATTGTAAATATTGTAGACATTGTAGATATTGTAGACATTGTAGATATTGTAGACATTGTAAATATTGTAGACATTGTAGATATTGTAGACATTGTAGATATTGTAGACATTGTAGACATCGTTACTTTTCTGCAAGTAGATATCGTAGACCGTGCGGTGTAGCAGCCCTGACCGATCACATGTCAAAGGTACTTCTAACGGTGGAAAAGTATATTGGTCTATTTATTACTATTGATTTTCTTACGGGTTTACTGTTATTTTCAAAACTCATGATTAATGCCTAACCTTTGTTTTATAGTCATTTTCTTTATTTGAAATTGCATTCAGTGAATTGTGCTCGTTCCATTCCTGACTGGAAACCAACATTTTCAGGTTAGCCGCGGATTCATTTAGCTTGGGGAGTGACGGGAATACTTGCAGATAAAGCCTAGAGACTAGCTAGATAGTTGAGTTGTAGTCATTCAGTTATTTGTACAAGTTTATATTTTTATACAAATGTAAAACTTGTGATCATCGTAAATTAAATTAATTTTGTGAATGAGCATTATTTATGATTTTGATCTTCATGGCCGTGACAGCGTTCTACCGCCGACACTGCGGCGTAGGCTGGCTTGGACACGTCTTGTATCCGTTAAAAAAAAAAACGGGTACGGGTCGTGACAAGTGCCTCATGCAACTTCAGACGTTACTCCTCCTGAACTCTGGTTCAAGGTCAAACCTAACTTGAATGTCATTCGAGTGTGGGGGTGTCTGGCATATGTCAAGCTTCCAGATCTGAAGATTCAGAAGCTTGGGACAAGGACTACTAAGACGATCTTCTTGGGGTATGCCGAGAAGAGTGATGCTCGGAGATTTCTTGATATTGAGTCAAATCATATCATTGAATCTCGCGACGCAGAATATTTGAAGACAAATTTGCAAGGCACAAGAATATTGTTCTTGCGGATGTTCCGGAGAACAATGAAGGTGCGCAGGTCTTCAATGAAGATGTGGTCCAAGAAGATGTTGTTATTGAAACAACGGTTGAACCAGATCTCGCTGAGCCGTCAACGAAGCGAGTGAGGAGGCCGAAGGACTTCGGAAGTGACTTTGTCACCTATCATGTAGAAGCTGATCCGCTTACCTATGATGAGGCGATGAAGACCAGAGACACGGTTTTCTGGAAGGAGGCGATTGACAATGAAATTGATTCCATCACCTCAAATAACACTTGGGTGTTGGTTGATCTTCCTGAAGGAGCGAAACCCATCGGATGCAAATAGATCTTCAAGAAGAAGATGAAAGCAGGCGGAACTATTGACAAGTTCAAGGCTAGGTTGGTAGCCAAGGGGTTTTTTCAGAAGCAGGGGATTGACTATTTTGACACGTATGCTCCAGTAGCCCGGATGACCACCATCAGAATGTTGATTGCTCTCGCAGCAATACATAAGATGGTGATACATCAGATGGATGTGAATACGGCTTTCCTAAATGGCGAGCTGATCGAAGAGATTTACATGCAACAGCCAGAGGGATTTGTCATCAAGGGTCTTGAAGACAAAGTCTGCAAGTTGGTAAAATCTTTGTACGGTCTTAAACAGGCTCCCAAGATATGGCATGAGAAATTTGACAAAGTTATAAGGTCAAATGGCTACATGGTCAGTGATACGGACAAGTGTGTTTACACAAAGTTCGCTGATGGAAGAGGTGTGATCATTTTCTATACGTGGACGACATGCTTATCCTAGGTACGGATATTAGCTGTGTCACGGAGACAAAGAAATTCATCTCAAGCAAGTTCAGTATGAAGGACTTGGGGGAAGCTGATGTGATCTTAGGGATCAAGATCATCCGGACAGACACTGGACTAGCGCTGTCACAGTCTCATTATATTGAGAAAATGATCACTCGTTATGGGTATCGGGATCTTCAAGGGATCGATACGCCGTACAGGTGTGATCTGAAGCTGAAGCCTAATTCAGGGGAAAGCGTCAGGCATCTGGAGTATGCAAGTGTAATGTGAAGTTTGATGTATGCTACTACTGCCACAAGGCCTGACATAGCTTTCGTCGTAGGAATGCTGAGTCGTTTCACGAGCAACCCAGGTGCTGAACACTGGAAAGCTGTGAAACGGGTTATGAGATATCTCAAGAAGACTCAGACATATGTACTGTACTACAGCGGAGATCCGCCAGTAGTGGAAGGCTTCAGTGATGCCAGCTGGTGCTCAGAGGTAGAAAACGAGAGGTCCACAGGTGGATTCATTTTCATAATGGGTGGAGCTGCTATATCATGGAAGTCGAAGAAGCAGACTATGCTCTCGCGGTCATCCATGGAATCTGAGTTCTTTGCACTTGATACCGCAGCCGAGGAAGCATAATGGCTTCGGGAGCTCATGTATGATCTTCCAGTGGTTGGGGCACAAATACCGGCGATACCGATATACTGCGACAACCAGGCGACTGCGGCGGTGGCATCAAATGACCTCTTCAACGGAAAGAAGAGGACTGTACGGTTGAAGCACAGGTCAGTACACGAACTTATCAAGAGAGGTGTTATTGCAGTTATTGATGTTCGGAGTCAGGAGAACCTGGCGGATCCGTTCACCAAGGGTCTCAAGCGCCAGCTGGTCGATGACACAGCTTGTAAAATGGACTTGAAGGCATTCTGATATTGTATTATTGTATTCCTACCATAAAGTTTTATGCTATTAGTTTAAAGATTTATCTACTAGGCATCTAGCTTTTGGTTCAAGGGAGGACCACTAATCGGAAGAATATCAGGAACGGTGGGTACATGTTCTATTGGGCATGGAGATGTTACGGACCTATAACCACTGTTGTCTACTGTTATTTTCTGCGAAAAACGTTTCCTGTGGGAAGGTTGGCCTAATTGCCTTAATGAGTTCTCAGGCAGAGTGAATGCCTGGTGTGCCTTACAGGAGGCACGGTAGAGCAGCACTACAAGGAGTGAAACTCCATGCTACAGTGGGGTGACTCCACAATGAGGTTCCTATATGTGGGGTGTTGCCCAGTAATAGGATAAAGCCTCGGCTTTGCAGGCCAAGTCACAGCGGCGTAACACCGCAAATAGACAGTTAGCCTAATGCTGTATGATAAAAATAAAGAGGGGTGTAGTCAGCACTACAAAGAGGAGGAGTTCCTCATGTTACAGTGGCACGACACCACCATGAGGTACCCTGTTAGGGATAAAGCCTCGGCCTTGCAAGCCATGTCGTTGTGGCGTAACACCGCAAGGGAGCCTAAGGCTTCATGCTGGGTAGTTTGGTACTACAAAGAGGCGGTTGCCTCATGCTATAGTAGTATGACACTACGATGAGGTTTCCGGTACGGGGTAAGGCCTCGGCTTTAAGCCATGTCATAGCGGCGTAGCACCGCAAGGAAAGCGCAAAGCGCTTCATGCCATGTCTCTTTATAATGAACTCACCTATAGTGTATGGACAAAGAGATATCATGTCGTCTCTTGAGGGTAAACTTGTAGACGTCCAAAATTATATACTGAAACCAGGCTGGCACAGGACCTTTAATGTGTAGCCAGAAGCACACGTAACTACATTATGCGAGTGGAAAGAATTTCAGCTATGATGCAGAATTCAAGGCTTAGTCCATTCTTGTATTATAGTCTGTTGTTTGACCCACACGGAAAGATTCAAGTCGTAAGCGACATCTCTCCTAATGCATGATGGACAGTTACTGTGGGGAACACTTATACCCATATATATAGAGATATGTGGGGGATTGTTGGAGTTTGGTCTCTTCCTAAGTGATTTTTAGTCCCACATCGGCTAGACCAAAGGAGTTGTATCTCTATATAATAGCTTTCCTATTTTAGAGATGCACATGTGGTGTGGAGGTGAACATGGGTGTGCCATGTGGGGTTATTTTTCTAATGGGAAAAGGAGTAAATCAACAATAAAAGCATTCATGCTTTTTGCTCTTGGGAAATTCATTTCCATGGGAGCTAAGCCCCGTAGGGGCTTAGCGACTCGGACTCAGACTCGGACTCGGGCTCATGGGCTCATGAGACGCAATATGGCGTTTTGTTGGCGTACTTTGCACTTAGCACGTCAGCATCATCGCTAGGCACATAGTGCGCTTTAGTTGCGCTCGTTGCGCAGCCACGTTGCGCAAGCCCAGTTGCGCTGACCAGTTGTGCATGCCCAGGTGCGCAAGCCCAGTTGCTCTGTCCAGGTGCGCGTCCAGGTTGCGCTCAGGTTGCGCTTGGGCGCGCTGGGTTGCGCTGGGTTGCGCATGGTTGCGCTGGGTTGCGCAGGGTTGTGCTGGGTTGCGCTGGTTGCGCTGGTTGCGCAGTGTGCGCAGTGCGTGCAGTGCGCGCAGTGTGCGCAGTTCAGTGCGCACTCGGTCGCGCAAAGTGCAAGAAGCGCTGGGTGTGCGCAATTGGCAGCAGAACGTGCGTTTGCATGTTCTGGGCGGTTGCTACATGTTCGGGGTGATTATTACCACGTCCCTAACTTTGTGGCGACCGTCCAGTTGCTGCAAGGCCTATATAAGGCATCCTCTCTCTCAAGGCTTATTACAGAATAGAAAGAGAAGCCACCAGAAAGTTTACGAAGTGTTCTTTAGCACAAGTAAACAGAGAATTCAGACGTGTTCTTTAACACAGTTCTGATCTGTCAGCCGTCGAGAGAGAAAGGAAAGGCGCCGCACCAGCGTTGCTTTTGCACGGGAGTTCGTGTCCATCCGAGGAGTCAGAAGAGCAACAGTGTTCCAAGTTCTCCGACGAACTTGTTGGTTCCTGGAAGCTGTTCGCGTAAGGCGAATAAAGCTTTGAGCAACGGTGATCATTCACCCCAGCAGGAGTTCTTCCATCTTTCGCCAGTCACCTTCTTCGTTGCTGCCAGTAACTCTGATTGTATCTTCTTTTTAGAAGTACTACGATCTGATTACTGTGATTACGAAATCTTTTTAGATTCTCGTAATATCATAACGATATCTTTTTAGATCTTCGTTATACTTGCGCAACCTTCCTAGAAGTGTTGTGTTGGAACATTGTTTTTACAATTGTTTCATATTCTCAGTTTTCCATCGAAAATTGTGCCCCGGCACTAACATCAAGTATGATAGAAACTCAACTTTAGAACAACTTTAGAAATCACCATTAGCCTATGGTTAATGTAGAGTTCTCTCCGCTACGGTTTCTACATTGAAAAGATCCAAACCCGTTTATAAAATCATTGAGACTGGTGCATGAGGTTGAGATTGAAATGGTAAAAAAAAAAAAAAAAAAAATTCAAAATTGTCTTAGAATATCCTTCCAAAAATATAATCGAATCAAAATCGTTCCTTTATAAATCTAAATGTCAAAATTGATGTAGAGTTTTCTCTACTACACTCCTAAAATTGGAAGAGTTGAATCGGTCTAAATATCGAAAGCTTCCTGTCACATATCCATAATAATAAACAAATCTTCTTACATTGCACCAAATCTCTAATATGTGACAATTATCCGCAAGTGTTAACAGAGTTTTTGGTAGCTAATTAATAGAGTTATTTGTATTTACCTCTCTCCCATTTGCTAATCTTAATTCTTTAACTCCTCATTTTTTTTATTTATCCTCCGTTATTTAACAGTGGGTATTATTAATAAAATTAAAAACGGGTATTTTAGCAAATGCGACCATTATAAATGTTGAAACTATTATATACCCTACTATTTTTTCAATAGCAAATGCCTCCAATCCTGTGTAAAACATCAATAAAAAAAGTGGGAGTATGTCTTAAAAATTTTATTGTTTCCTACGAAAAAAGGGAACATTTGCTAGTTAAAAATAATAATAATGGAGGTATATGCTACTTTCAACATTCTAAACTGTATTTCCCCTCTGAAACGAGAAGTTCTGGTCCTGGAGGTATAATATCAACTACTTGGTGTCCATCCGATGCATCCACTATGGTTATTTCATATCCCCATTTTCTTTACGTCCTATTCTGCTTACTATACCTGCGGATGTCGTATTATAAACTGTATTGTTACTCTTGCTCCCATCAGGATAAATCTGGCCATTTTTCCTGTTCCCACCTACATATATCGGATACTTTAAGAAGTGAACGTGAGAACATTTGCTAAAATATCCCAGTTAAAAATGGCGGTCTTATAGTTATAACTAGCAAATGGGAGGTAATATAAATAATTTATATTTATTCTCCCATTTGCTAATCATAACTCTATTGTCCTTTTTTTTAATTTTATTAATAGTACCTCTCAATTCATGCATTTAGCAAGTGTGTTCTTTTGTATTTAACACCACCCCACCCCCCATTATTTAACACTAAATGGAGGTATTATTAATAAAATTAAAAATGGGAGGGCAATTGAGTTATGATCATAGGCAGATCTAGGTGGTCACGGGGGTGGGCTCTAGGCCATGCTATTTTTTTTTCCCTTTTTTCCATTTAACTTTTATTTTTAATTTATTTTGTAGGAGTTAGCTCACACCTAGCCCATCCAAATCCATTCTATCCCACTCCACTTTATATTTCTCGATCTGCCATGTTTAACATTATCAAATGAGGGAGTAAATACAAGATTTTATTTTTTTTCTTTCAATTTTCTATATTTATTGTTACAATTTTTTTTAATAAAAATTATTATTTCTCATGTCCATTAGCAAAAGAATTGATTTCCTTACCTCAAACCAAAATAGGACCAAGGGTCTGGCAGTTGAGCAATGTATTTTTAACTTTTTCAGCCAACTATGTTAACAATAATGGGAAGGGAAAAGGACCTCCAACTGATCTTCCATTATTTTTCACACCCTAAAGTTGTATCTGCACTGCATGGAACTGTTTCCCCTTTAGCTACCTCTAGATAGGCTCCAGTAGAGCCTCTTTCTTTCTGTGCTCTGCTATTCAATAACAAAACCTTCTTAAACTGTTCTCAATGAATGAATCTCTTACTAATTCTTTCTTGGGCAGGTGAGAGCCTGGCTTTTTCTGAGCATATGAGAGCTATACCATCTCACATGGTCCCAAAAATCCAAAAATAATTTTATATATATTACTAATATAAAAAAAATTTACTTATAGATTTATAGATTTTTTTATTATTTTTTAGAAAATGTAGTAATACGGTTCTTAGAATATCAGAATAGGCACATTTTAGAGCAGTTAAAAAAGAAAAGTCTTTTTTAGTATTTGTATATATGGTTCTTAGAAAGTCAAAAATAACCCTATGTGCGACAGGTCATGAAGCGGAGCACGGACCGAACCGGACTGGACCGGAGGTGACGACGGGTAGCGCCTTGGGTACATAAGGTATCTTTGGTTTGTTATAGACTGCAATATCTGACTAATAGGTGGTGTTAACATGAGGACAGACGATAATGCATCGATAAATATGTATTTTATATAGGTACTTCCATCAGTATATTAAATAGAATAATAGTTTACTTAAAATGTACATTTGTCAATGTGAATGTGAAAGTTGACAATTGTAATTTCGTTAAAACTTTTTCTTTTCTTTTTTACTTATTTGATATTTGGTACAAGGGTTATTTGGTACAAATGCAATTCTCTTATAAATTAAGGATATTTGGTAATTCACCTTGAAAATTCTTTAACAAATTACTTTTCCATTTCTTGTCAGTTACACTGATCCAAACATATTACAATAAGGCCTCATTTGGTTCGCAAAATCAGGATATTTGAAAAGAAAAGTCATTTTTTTTTCCTATGTCTGGATGTCAAAGAAAATGAACAGGAAAGAAAAATGATTTCCAACAAAAAAAATATATATAAGAGAAAAGGGTTCCCTACTCACCTTATGGATTCACTTTTCCACCTCCACTTATTCAATTTTTCTTTCGATTTTTGAGATCTTCAAAAATACCGTAAAGAAAATTAATAAAAATATAAAAGACAAAATTTGAATTTTTTTCCCCGTGAACTAAACAAGGCATAAAAATATTAACATTTGAGGTTGCCTTATCTGAAAAATTGAATAATGGTAGTTGGTTCTCCAAATGGGGGATGGGATCAACCATGTCCTCTCTTAAAAGTAGAAGTCGACTCCATCATTTTGAGTGTTAATTTTTTATTTATAAAATTGATGGGAACTATCTCCACTTGTTGGAGGGAACACGGTTGGAAACACTAAAATGGGGACAACAGATCCCAACTGTCCAGATGGAAGGGTTAGTTTGTAGGGTACTACATCAGAGGTGTGTTTGGGAACCTATTTGAGGAGAGGAAGAAAAATTTGAGGGGAAGAAAAATAGAGAAGAGTAAAATGGAGGAGAAATTAATTTTTCCTTCACTTGTTTGGATAACCAAAAAGTAGGGGAAGAAAATTTTAAAAAATGTTATTTTGTTTATTTATGAAGAAAGATACAATTACCATTTAGTCTTTAATTTTTTTAAATCATAATTATACTTACTTTATTGGAGGGTAGTTGGGTAATTTTTCTCACAATCGTCTCAATCCTTCATTTTCTTCCCACTTTTGGGAAGAAATTTTTTGAGTGAGGCCCACCTGAATTTTTCTCCCATATTTTTTTCCCTATTTTTTTTTCTCCCCTTCTCAAACACCACTACTTCAAATTTTCTTTCCACTTTTCCCTCAGCGGACCACATTGTTCATCATTTTAGGATATGAGACTAATGCACTTTGTAATCTGTAGCGTAATGCTATATAGATCTTTGGAATCATGTAGCCGTTTGACACGTGGTTATCAATGTTAATACTTGTTTAGAGCATCTCCAACCCTATTGTCTTGTTAAGTGTTGTGAGTCTTATGTGGCTCCTATATGGCATGAACCACAAGACAATGTCTTGTTTATGTAGCAAAATAATATCTCAAAAGACAATGAGATAGAAAAATTCTCTCCAATGCAAAAATATTGAGAAGACAATAAAAAGTATTTTTTTTCAACTTCCAAGACAACTTTTAAGACAACTACTCATCTTCTTTCTTTTTTTCTAATATTTTTATTCATAATTGATGACATGGAAGAGAAGACATTGTCAAGTGCATTGTCTAGAACAAGACAATCAACTTCACAATGTCTTCTTTAATTTTTGCCACATAAGCTTCACAATTGACTTGACAATTGCATTGGAGAAGAACTTTTGAATATAATTTTGTCATTCCTATGTGGCATTAACTTTTTTCCAAAGTCATAATAGGGTTGGAGATGCTCTTAAAGGAGACATTATGAAGTTGATTATCTTGTTCTAGACAATGCACTTGACAATGTCTTCTCTTCCATGTCATCAATTATGAATAAAAAATATTAGAAAAAAAGAAAGAAGATGAGTAGTTGTCTTAAAAGTTGCCTTGGAAGTTGGAAAAAATAGTTTTTATTGTCTTCTCAATACTTTTGCATTGGAGAGAGTTTTCCTATCTCATTGTCTTTTGAGATATAATTTTGCCACATAAATAAGACATTGTCTTGTGGCTCATGCCACATAGGAGCCACCTAAGACTCACAACACTTAACAAGACAATAGTGTTGGAGATGCTCTTAATAAGCTAACATTTATAATGGAATTTTTAAATGTGTTCTTTTAACACATGTTAAGGAATATTTTATGTTTCTCATTTAATATTTAGTACAATACATGAATGGTTTTTTTCTAAGGGCACCACACTTTTTACTTGGGACTAGTCCAAAAATATTAAAAAAATTACAAGTTTGTCATCCATTTTTTTAATTGGGACTAGCCCAATTTTTTTCAGTCAGTAGGACTGCCAACATGCTGGCAGTCCTAGGACTGCCAACATGCTGGCAGTCCTAGGACTGCCAGCATGTTGGCAGTCCTAACATATGTTAGGACTGCCAACAAGTTGGCAGTCCTCGAAGAAAAAGAAGCAGCAGTTGTGAAACCTGGTCTGCTGCGGGAAGGAGAGGCCGTCAGAAATGTTCCGCTGCGGGAAGGAGAGGCCGTCGTCGTCGAGCGAGAAGGAGGAAGGAGGAGGAGGAGGAAGGAGAGGCCATCGTCGTCCGCGCCATCCCCTCGTCGGCGCCACCCAGCAGCAGCAGCTGTAGAACATGGTCTGCTGCGGGAAGGAGAGGCCGTCGGAGATGTTCCGCTGCGGAAAGGAGTGGCCGTCGTCGTCGAGCGAGAAGGAGGAAGGAGGAGGAGGAGGAGGATGAAGGAGAGGCCGTCGTCATCCGCGCCATCCCCTCGTCGGCGCCACCCTGGTCCGCACCCACATCCGCTGGAGGAAGGAGGAGGAGGAGGAGGAGGAGAAGGGAGGAGGAGGAGGAGAAGGGAGGAGGAGGAGGAGGAGGAGGAGGAGGAGAGAGGAGAGAGAAGGAGGAGGAGGAAGGAGGCGGCGGTTGGAGGCGGAGGAGGAGTAAGGAGGCGGCGGCTGGAGGAAGGAGGAGGAAAGAGGAGAAAAAAAATTCCTAAATTGGGATAGTCCCAAGTAATTTTTGGGATGTCTCCAGTAAAAGTTCCTCAAACTTGGACTGTCCCCTAATAAAATGATAAATGTGCGGTGTCCCTAGAAAAAATCTACATGAATATGAATATGTAACTAATTAAAACTTGGGAACTGTAAAAAAAAAAAAGGGGGGGGGGGGGGGGGGGGGGGGGGGGGGGGGGCGGTTTAGGCCACTACATGACATGAATATAATAGGGTTTTGTCCACTACATGACTGTAAAAAAAAGGGGGTTCAAAGGAATAGAAGTTAGGAATATAAAAAAATTGAATATCAAATTACAAATATAAATTGGGATAGGATATTAGTTAGTACCTATAAAGTTGAGGACATCAAGTTGAAAAACATTAATAGTTGAGGGTATCAAGTTGTAATTTAACAAAAAAACTAAATTATATAAGAGTAATGCTATTATTCCTTCAGTATTCCTCCAAACCGTTCCTCTTAAAAGCTCATGTGGATATTATGTATATTATTTAGCATCTAACATGATAGATGAAATGATAAAATTTAACCCGACGTTAATCAACCAAAAAATTTAAGGTTATTTTAATGTTAATACTTCTGTTGATATTAATTTTAAATTTGTCATGTAACTATCACATTAATTGCTATGTAAGAAAGAATAATTTGGAGGAACAGAGACTAATAGCATATTCAATAATTTGATTATTTTTTCACTCGAATAAAAATAATTATGACAATACTTCTCGTCTCCAAATAAGAATTTCCCCAAATAGAAGAATGTACGCCTTAGCAATCACCGAAAAAACTCGTATTATACGCGAATTTTTTCGTATCTTTCATAACGTATAATATTGCGTATTTTTGACAGATCCAATCAGTACATAAATTTTAGCATGTAAAGTTTTAAACATGTTATGTAAATTATTGACAAATTTGGTAATAAACATGCTAGGAATCTATTTAATAACCAAATTTGACAACATATTTAGAATGTAAAATTTATAACCTCAATATTTGACTGAATTTTTGAACGTATTTATTTGTACTAAGCCGATTTATACTCGTACTTTTGTCGTCCCGAATTTTTTTCGTTTGCCGAATTGCTAACAAGGAATGTACGTAGAGTGGCTCCGCTTCTACCAATTTCACATGCCCTATATATACGTGCACATGCTCCATCTTCTTGCTCTCCATTCCTGAACAAAACCCTAACCCTAGAATTCTCAGCCATGGCGAAGGAAGCCGACGTCGAGTCCGGCAAGGCCAGTGCAGCTCTACTCCGGCCTCCATGGAGGCGGCGGGGAAGGCAGGAGGGCGACATCGAGTCCGGCGGAGCGGCCGGTGGCGCCGCAGCCGCCGCGCTCTATCCGAACGCGGCCGATGACCCGCAGCTCCGGTGGGCGTTCATCCGAAGGTACTCCATCGTCACCTTCCAGATCCTCGTAACCGCCGCGACGCCGCCGCGGTCGTGCTCGTGCGCCCGATCCACCTTCCTCTACTCCGGCTCCGGCGCGTCCATCGACTCCTCGTCGTCGTCCTCGTCTCTCCTTTCGTCGGTAGTATTTATATGTGGATTCTCTTTAGAAAAAAAAATTCTTGAGGAGGAGGAAGTGCTGATGCTTGACCATTGGCAATGTTGCAGTGATGATACCCATGCTTTGCTTCCGGGACCGGCACCGTGGAACCTGGTGCTCCTGACGCTGTCACGCTCTCCATCAGCTTCTCCGTCGGGGTGGCTTGCACCACTTCCAAGGGTATGGGTCCTAATTTTTAAATTTTGTTGTGACCTAATTAGGTTGTCAACATTATCAGACATGTATGTGGTATAAACCCCAATTTAGGTTCCCCCCTTGATGGAAAAATTCATAAGTTATAATCAATAAGTATGATTAATTTACATAAATATTTGCTATTTAATTTGTTTTTTTCCCAATAGGTTTATTGGTTAGTTAAGTGTCTTGGATTTCACAAAAAAGAGTCGATGTAGCCTCCCAAACATTTGGGGTTAAGGCATTGTGGTTCATGTGGCAAACTATGGTTATGTTAATTATCGATCAGGGACGAACCGAAAGCATGACATGAGGAGCATTGCCGCCCCTTCCACTCACTCACCACCACTACTAGAAAGTTTTTCTGTGAAAAAAAGGGGTTTAAGCCCTCATCAGTGACCCTAAGTGGAGAGCCGAATATAGGAGGTTTATCAGAAAGAAGACTAAATAGCAATAGAAATAGCAATTGAATATCGTGAACCCACAATTGTTCAAAATAGATGGTGGGGACCCCACTATTCCCTTTCTAGAGGTCTCTAAAAAAGTAAGTGGAAAAGAGAAAACTATTGTACTTAAGTGCCTCAACGTTTTCCGTGTTGAAGTGACGGAGCCAAACTGATAGACTATTTGGGGGAAACACGTAAGATGGCACATGACATTGTTTTGATAGTTAATTTTAATGACAAACTAGAGGGGGAGATAAAAAAAAGTGCAAGTAGCCTAAAGTTTACGGTAGAAATTTGCACATAAAATACTAAGTATCTACTTGGAGAAGCGTGGTGGTTGAAGGTATTTAAGTGCAATTTAGCCCAAAAAGGATGAATAAATAAAGGAGGTTTCAATTAATGTGATGCTGATAGTTTTTTTTACTGACATTGCCTTGTAAAGATTGAGTGAGATTCCAGAATATGCTTGGGGTAGCTTGAGTGTCATCCAAGTTTGGTTGGGTAGGCAATAGGTTGATTTAATGACTAGAAATGGATTGTTAGAGTTAATGGACAAATAAAGGGGACAAAGACAGGAAATTTTCATTCTTAGGTTGCTGATATTTAGAAAAGTGAGCATGTGCAAAAACAGGAAATAGAACTCCAGGTACAATTTGACATTTTTTCTATTTCTTTCTTTTATTCTTTTTTTGCCAGAGAAATTCAATTTCTTTAGTCTGATGAAGTAGAGATGCTACTAAGCCTATCTAATTGGAATGTCTATTGCATATGGTTGGTTCTATGGTATATGTTTATTTGCTGTAATAGATAACATTTCCAAACTAGTTGAGTAGTATACCTCCGTTTTTTCTCTATCTCCCCCCACCCCCCCCCCCCCCCCCCCCCCCCCCCCCCCCCCCTATATCTACCCTTTTAATTTTGTTAAAAGAAGTTTTATATTGATAAAGTGGTTGGCTGACTAAGTAAAGTCTGAACAAATGTAACCATTATTAGGAAATAATGTTATTGTGCGCCTGAACCTCTAACCATTAAAAATTAAATCAGCCTTGTCACAACTATCCGGGATTATATATATACGAATATATGACCTTTTCTGCTGCCGAGTAACTATATTATTGTAAACGTATATGTATATGTGTAAGTATAGCTTATGGGTATTTTGGTTGACGATGAAAGTAACAGCATTTCCTAGGATGAAAATATATTTGGTCGCCAACCCTATGATATGTACCTCTAACCATCAACAACCATCAAGCCCTATTGATTATATGCGGTTGGCCTCCTGAATCCTTCTTTGCCACTACCACTCATTAATATTCATAACAGGTTTTTGATGGCTACATAAAAGAAAAGAAAAGAAAAGAAAAGAGAAACTCTAGCAATTTTTTAGTATTCAGTATGCTACTGCTAGATGAAGTCACACGATTGGTAAAGAGACATGAAGTTGCTTTTAGGCTGCATATTAATATTCTTTAATTTGAGAACATGGGAAAGAACAAGAGATATATCATAGTAGGTAAAACATAGATAATGTTGTTACTTTTGATTTGTTCTAACATGTTTGGTATTGTAAAAAAATCGAATGCAATTTTTGATATTTTTCTCTTTTCCTCATTTATTTTTTCTCTTTTTTGGAGAAATAATGTAGAAGTGGAGGCATTATTTGCTGCAAATAGATAAGTGTGCCCACTTATTTTTTTTTTTGGAGAAATTGTTTTAACTTTTTACAAAGTAAATTCCAGATACAATTTAATGTTTTCTTCCTTTCTTTCTTTTCTTTGCCTTCTTTGCCGAAGAAATTCAATTTGTTGAGCTTGATGAAGTAGAGATACTGCTATGCTATGCGTACCTATTTGGAATGTTGTATGGTATGTCTATTTGGTGCACTAGATACATTTTCCAAATTAGATGAGTCTGGTCTTTTTTCTGCGATATGTTTTCTCCTTGTAATTTTGTTAAAGAGGGTTTCTTGATAAAATAGTTGGCTGATTGATTATAGGATTATTTTGTATAAGGGTTACCAGGTTTAGACCTAATTAGACTTTGATACTGGGTTTGTCCGTTTTAGACTTTAGATACTCGAATTTTTGTAGTAACACATTTTAGTGATGAAATGAGTCTTTTAATGACGAATGTGCGTCACTAAAATGTGTCACTAAAAAATTCGAGTACCCAAAGTCTAAGACGGACAAACCCAGTACCCAAAGTCTAATTAGATCATAAACCTGGTACCCTCGTACAAAATAATCCTTGATTATATTATGAACCTAAATGTGCCATTATTAGGAAACAACATTATCATACCTCCGAACCTCTAACCATTAAAAATCAAATTGACCCTTGTCACAGCTATCCGGGTTAGGCTTTTCTGCTTGCTCGGTAACTATATTATCGTACAATGTATATGAATTATATAATATTTAGACCATCTCCAATGGTGATTTCTAAAATTGAGTTCTTATCCTACTTGGCATTGTACTTTAAGGAGATTTCTATCCTAACCCGGATAAGTTTCTACATAGAAATTGTACATATACAAAAATTGCTCTCCAATGGTTCTCCATTTCTATCCTATGTGTCACATAGTAAAAGGACTAATTTAATGGTGTGTGGCCCAACAATAATTGTCATAAGAGATAGGAGAATTTCTATGAGAGTTTCTACATGTAGAAACCCTCCTAGAAAGTTTCCATCCTACATCATTGCCACCTAGGATAGAAATGGTGATAGAAACTACCATTGGGAGAAGTTTTTTCTAAAATGGATTTCTTCCATAGAAATAGGGAAGATAGAAACCCCCATTGGAGATGGTCTTATAACTTAGGGGCATTTTGCTTGAAAATGAAAGTAACAACTTTTGTAGGATAAAGATATAAATGGGCTTGCCAACCGTAAGAAATGTACCTCTAACCATGTTTCATGATGTAAACAATCAAACACATTTGATATCTTTTTTTTCTTCTTCTTTAGTTTTTTTCTCTCTCCCCTTTTTTGAGATATCAATGTAAAATTCATGTGTTATTTGCTGCAATAGATATGTTTGCCCAATGGTTAGTTCTTTGGTTGCTCATATTCAGATAGGGTTCAGATATTTTCACTTTATTTGGTCCCCTTTCTATGTTTCTCTTGTATCTCGTATTGTTGCACACTTAGTCATTTTAGTTTAATTAGGTCTATATTAACGAAAAAGTAAGAGGCTACCTTTAGATCGTTTGAAAAAGCTTCCTCTAACTAATGGATCCACATAGGTGCCAGTGGAAATCAAATTGTGAGAGGATTTAGTTTCTTTTCACTCTGGTTTAGCTAATCAGAACACTACCCATTCTGGAGGAGACAATCTTCCCGTAACAGGGTGAAATTCTGCTGCTTACTGCTCATTTTCAAAATATTCAAGAAAATATGACAATTCAAGGACCCCCATTAGTCCTTGGACTGGTTGGTAAAGCTTTGGATGCTCAAAGCACTAATTAAAGGCTTGTGCGTGAGTTATTGAGCAAAAATGAATTGAGTTTTGCTTAGGTTTTTATAAGAAGGTCATTAAGGGAGTCTTCAAGAGGAAGGAGAACTCGTCAGAGATCTCGTAAGAAAGGGTTTCACATTATGGTATTGTGTAGATAGTCCTCGTAAGGTCTTTTATCAATAAACTTTTTTTTTTTTCTTGCCCCGTAAAGTAGGTCGAGTTTGACCGAATCACATTAAATATTGTCATGTTATTATGTGCTATTTATTCGGTTTATTATGCGTTGTTCTTTTATTCATTGTTGTAATATTATTTTTTGTGTCGCTTCCATGCGTGCTGATTGTCATTAACATTCATCATGCCAATTTAACTAGCATGGTAAACCTTTGAGTTTTGTAGTTTAAGTGAATGACTAATTTGTTTGTCCTTGTTTTCGTGAATAGAAACTCGTTCTAATTACCTTGCTGAAATCGCAATTGACAATCCATGTTCATGTTATTTGGTTAGAGAATATGCATTGTTTTTTTTCATGTTTGTAGAATAGATGACAGCTAGCTAGAAAGTCGGTGTAGAATTTGTTCTCTGGCTAGGTGCGAATAAGACAATCGTTAAACCAAACCAAAGTTGTACATAAACCATAGTTTTGTTTGCCAAGGTCAAGGGGTGCTGTTACTGTGCGCTTCACTTTTACTCAAAACATGAACTTTTGCCCAGGTCCTGGTTCTCTGGTCCACCTTAAGTTAAGCTTGGTGTCTTAGATTTGTTCACTAGTGTTGAATTGAAGTGCCAACAACCGGACTGACTCCGATCCAAGCACCTGTCTTTTGCAAGTGGCATGTTAGCCAGGGCATCGTATATAGATGACTTCGATTGGACATGGTAGCTGGTGTTGTGGGCTCTCTAGGTGGATCCTAGTAGTTATATCTTAACAATAAGTTACTGTCAACTCTGCAAAAATAAATGTGCATCATCCTCATACCAAAACAAACTGTAACATGTACTTAATATATACTGCTCTGCTCTTAATTTTGAGTAAAATATGTAGTTTGAATCATTCAACATTCAACAGGTAAAGCGATAATGGAGGCTGCAGTTCTGACAGGTGTGGTGTTCGTCGGGCTCACTCTCTACACATTCTGGGCAGCCAAGAGGGGTCACGATTTCAGCTTCTTTGGCCCTTTCTTGTTTGCAGCACTCTTGGTACTGATTGTTTACTGCATAATGCAGGTGCGTGCAGTGCAGTGCACTGCCTATCTAATCTTCTCTTTAAATGTTCACAACTCTATACACGTTACTAAGTTTTTATTTTGTAGATCTACTTTCCTCTGGGGAAGATCGGGGCAACAATTTACGGGTGTGTCGCATCACTGGTTTTTGCGGGCTTCATCGTCTACGACACAGGCAACCTGATCAAGAAATACTCCTACGACGACTACTTTGTAGCGGCCATCTCTTTGTACCTCGACATTGTTAACCTCTTCTTGGCCCTTTTGACGTGCGCTCGTGTTTCAGATTAAGTTCGAGCAAGACCCCACAGTTTCTTAAACCATCATATATTACCTATAGGTATCAGTTACAGTTTAATGTTGAATCGGACCTTTTTATGTAGTCTCTGCAGTTTATTGTGTGAACGTACTTTAAAATGGTAGCGTTAATTTTATATACTGATTTGCTTTGGATATGCTGATTTGCTTTGGCTCTATAGCTGGAGTTTTATGAAAGCAAAAGGTTTATTTGTGTGTGGAGACTGGAGTCCTTTCCTGAGATGGCAGTTGCAGTTTGTTTTTGCATGTTAAATTTCCAAAGTAAAAGAAACACAAAGGAGCCCACACTGACAATCTCTTAGATCGTTATAAGCTTGTTATATGCTTTTCTTTCAGTCAAAGATTCTCCTACAATAGAACGGTTAAAAAAGAGAATGAGATGAACATATAGTTTCTCTCTTTATGCAGATGGGGTACACACAGAGTTGTTGCTCTTTGGAACTGATTTTTCTCTTGACACAGTTTCGTTTAGATTTTATGAAGGATTTTAAGTATTTGAAAATTAATTGGAAACGTTCAACTAGCTAGACAATTTTGCGTTTCCACTTTTATTATTTTCAAAAAAAAAAAAAACTACTTTTATTATTTCGTAGTGTGTTTTTTGCAATTTTTCGGTAATAAGTTAGTTTTTACAGACTTAATAAATTAAAAAATAAAGTAAACTGACAAAAGAATTAACTCTAACCCCTAGCTACTACTTGAATGAGACTATTTTTACTGAATGAATTTGGATAACTAACTAGGGGCATACATAGATGAGTTCAGCATTCAAGACATATCTTAATATTATCCCTGAAAATAGATTATTATTTTTATATAATAAAGATAAAATACAAAAATAAATAAGAAGATAATAGAAAATGGATGAAAAAGTAGTAGATATTTACTGCAAAAACTAATTTATCATAAATAAAAAGTTTCAAAATACACAAACGCGAGACAATCGAACGTTTCCATCGATATAAAATTTAAAGTGAAATCCTCCACAAATTTAGTAGCATTTTGTCTCTGCAGATTTTTTTTTTCCTCAATAGAATATCTCCAAAACCAAACAGCAAAAAACATCTAAAAACCTCAGTAAATTAATTTGGTCATCTCCTCTTCTTTACAAACGAGGGCACAGAAGTATGGAACCCACAATACAAGATGCTTAATGTAGACATTGCTCTCAATCTATTCAATTCAGGTGGGTCATGCTCTCTATCCCCTTGTAGATCTCTACAGCTTAACACTCGAGTCTGTCGGCAGGCCTCTAATGTAGACAAGTTATCATGCGAAGCTCTTCCGATCGGTTCCCCGGCCAACTATACTCAGAAGGCGAGACGCGCCCTGAGTCCACATCTCGTACTCCCTCTGGTTCCTGCACTCAAATTCTATCACCCTGCGCTCTGCGGTCTTCAGCCCAAAGTAACGCCGCTGCTCTCCTCGCTCCAGTAGGTGCCGTCCTGGCCAGGATGGAATGTCCTTGCAGACATCTATAATCACACCTGAAAGAAAGTTCATTTGCGCAAAAAAAAAAACAACTAAGTTCATTGAACTTTAAGTTAAAAGAGGGGAGAAGGATCAGTAGGCTAGGGTTTACTCTTTTTCTTCTTAGTAATAGTTCCAGCAACATGCCTACTCTTGGTTTTAAGCATCACCTATGGTCACCAAAGAAAAAAAAAAAAAAAACAATTTTCAAGCAGCTGACAATTTTTTTGACAAACTTATAGTTGGGATTAGCTAAAAATGCTGACCTGACCCATTCGATTGATGTAAACAGAGACAATCTTCCAATGCAGAGCACCTGCAAAATTTTGCACAGAGGGAGCAACTTAGCATTCCCATCTCGTGAATGGACTTAAAAGAGTTTTGATTCATTGCGAAGGAATTACTACCTTTGCGGGTGCGTTTGAGTAGCTCGGTCCCCCTAGCGAGAAGCTCTTGACTACAGAGCCCCAAGAAATTCTCTTCTGGATCACCGAATCCGCCACCCTCCTTCTCCACCTCCGAGTCCTTCTGTCGCTGCCGGTCATGTCGGGGGCAGCTATGACTTCCCCCAAGACCTCCCCCTTTCTCCACCGGTATAACTGCAGCCACATTCCACACCTCCTTCAACGCCCTCGCCTTCAGTGTCGCCGCACCTCTCAATGCTGAATTTTGTCGAAAATATCATAAAATCAATTGTACTAGTCATTGAAACCTATACACGGAAGCAGCAACACATGTTTTGGTGCCATGCCCTAGTGTATCTTGGAGTGTCCGACACGATATGGAAAGCCCATAATGATTTATGGAGTGTCCGTGTTTCTTAGAAATTGAACAAATCTGTTTGTTATGTATATCTACCTGTAGCCGCGGCCGCGGTCAGAGTAACAATATCCCCCGGCGTCCTCACATTGACTGCCGACCCCACAACCGAGGCCAGGTGCTCGCGCTCGGCCCCCATCGCCTCCGCCGCCTCGACGCACTGTGCAGCCACCAGGGTCGCGGCGGACGCGACCGCCATGTCGGTGCGCGCCGCACGGTCATCCTTCCTGCTGCCCCCCGACGCGGCCGAGGCGGCCGTGGCGGCAGCCACCGCAGCCACTGCCGCGGCCACGCCTGCGACGGAGACGGCAGCGTGGAGCTGGGCGTTGTGGGCCCGGGTCTCCTCCTTCTTCCTCTCCCGCCGGTCTTTGAGCCACCTGCCGACGGTCCTGTTGGTCCCCACGGGCCTGGGCTTTGCAGCTGAGATGGCCCTGCAGTACTGTGTGGGGGGGGAGACAAAAGGGACAGGAGTCATGCAGATGGCGTGATATTTGGTTTTCAAGCAATTTACAAGTCTGCCACTAAAGTGAACAGAGTACAACTACCAAACAGAAATTGGCAGCATGTGAATGAAGACCGGTCAAGTAAATTTAGTACGACTGCTTTAACCTCGTCATCACCAGACAAGTTCTGCTATGCCGGAAGAATCAATACTCGTTCCTTCCTCTCTTCTTTGCCAAGCAAAACAAAATTAATATTCTTGTTTCTTTTTACTTACAAATTTCCAAATTACACCTCTAATTGTTCTTAATAAATGATACAAAAAGTCGGACAAACCGAGAGAGGAACCGTACGGTAGACCGAGGCTGACGTGACCATCTATCAGCCCACCGATCCGCCTCCAATTGAGGTCTGCTGCGCACAGTCTCCCCCTCTGTACTGTAAATGGTGAGAGTTGGAGACAGTGGGTCTGATAGACATGCAATGCAGCACGTGCAGTATAAGCTCCGAACGTGCAAGTTTGATATATCAAAATATATATTTGGATGGACTGTTTGGACACAAGCCAAACAGTTTCCATTTTGGATGGGGTGGATTTTTTTACCTTTTAAATGGACGTTTCCGAAATACTAACCAAATAAAATCTAACATTAATCCAAACCAACCCATAAAATATGATAATGATGTTCTACATGTTGAATGACATAGTAGCCCTGTGAATGCCGAGAGAGGCAGTACGGAAAGAAAAGGAAAGAGTGTTTTTTTTATTTTTTAAGTAATCACAGCTTCTTCTCCAGTCCTTGTTTTGTGAAAGACAATGTTGTGTTTCATGGGAAGAAGAGAAAGGCATATATCTCCCTCTCCTTGCTATCTTTCTCTTTTCCATCTGTCTACAAATAGTACACTTTTTCTTTATTTCTGCAGAGTTGGTCCCCTTATTATTAATAATAATTATTATTTGTGTTTGTGTTAACACAGTCTGAAACTAAATTAGCTACTTACTAATCACAGTAATTAGTACTTAGAAAAAAAAGAATTTGTTAACTTTCGTCATACTTAATTAATATGAATATCAGTCTAGTGAACAAGTTTAACATATTAACATTACACCACAATTATTTTGTGATAGAAGAAAATCATATTACATATTAATTCCAGTATAAATATAAGATTACTAATATATAATTATATATATTAAATTATTTTTCTGGGCCACCATATTTAATGGCCGTTCTGGCCCGGCCCTGATGAATATGTACTTATTGTGTTTATTAAACTTGCATACCATTTTTTTTCGCAAAAAATATTTGTTTTAACAAAAAACTGGAATATATAAGTCTAATAAATATAAAAAGTGTTCATATTAATAATAAGTGGGACACATGTCAAAAAATAACAAAAAAAGAGAGTAGAACAGAAACCTTGACGTCTTCGAGATCGGAAGGGGAGAGGGGAGGGCTGTCGGAGAGCGATCCGCCGTTCAACGGTCCGCTGCTGTGGGAGAGCCGTCCCGACGTCAGCGGAGACACTTCCTGCTGCCATTCAAAGTTTTTTTTCAAACCAATTTTTTTTATGAAACACAAATAACTGCGAATATATATATATATATATATATATATATATATATATATATATATATATATATATATATATATATAACACTCTGGTTGTCATCATTCTATTAAAGTAAAAATCATAATAATTTTATTTTCACATGTGACAACAGCATAAAGAACAGAAATGTTTCAGGAAATATATGCCAAAAAAAAACGATTTTCTTAATTTTTTTAGGCAAGAGCTCTAAATAAATAAAATTTAAGAGAAGATTACTGACCGACTGGGACATGATCCTCTCGAGGACGAGCTGGGAGGTGGCGGAGGAGGCGAAGGAGAAGTTGCTCCCGGCGACGGCGGCGGCCTCCTCGTCCGGCTCCTCCGGGATCGTCTCCGCCACGTCGCCTCCGCCCATCGCCGGCGCCGAGGACAGGGCCCTGGAGACCTCCAGCGCCGACACGCTCCACGAGCGGGAGAGGAACTCCATCGGGTCGCAGAAGGGAGAACCGGCCTCGACGTCTCCGGCAGCTTCTTCCATCATTCTTGGGCCTCCGGTTGGTTTTTGCTGGTGTTGTGGAGAATTTTTTTGATGGGTTTCTTTGTTTCTTTATAGAGAGAGGAAGCGTTGGCTTTTATTTAGAATGTCAGTGAGAAGAGAGAGAGAGAGGGAGAGGGAGAGAGAGGGACAGTGCTCACTGTGTTCACTTCAGCTCTGCTACATTTTATTGTCTCTTTCTCTCTCTCTCTCTCTCTCTCTGGGTTAGGAAAGGACAAGAATGCCCTTGGTGCGGTGGGGAAATTAAAGTGTTAGGGGAAAGGATGGAAGATCCCTAAGCTTTTATTTTATGTTTGCCATGTATTGGAGTTAACTAAAGTTTGCGTGTGTGTGAATTTTAGGAGGTAAAAGTTTTCATGAAATTTAACTGTTGCTTTTTACAGTGAGAACACAAGTTGGATAGGGCTTTTTAGGGTACTGAGTAATAGGATCTAAATTATCCAAATATTAGTATTTGATTTTCCAAATCACTGTTCACCAATAGACATGAACAGTAATTTGGAGATCCAAACACTAACATTAGACAATTCAAAGATCCAAATCATAATCAGCAATTATGTTAGACCCGATTGCTAAATAACCCTTTTTTATGGTTTGCTTTTTGGTATTTTATTTATTTATTAATTTTCATTTTTATTTTATATTTTATCCTTGAATTTCAGTCGACCATATCAATATGAAAATCGAAACAACAACTTGTATCATTTTTGTCATCCAATCCCTGTTTAAAATTGTAAACAAAGGGGTCTAAAATTTTCCTCTGACACGGTATTAATAATTATCCAGCTATAGAATCAAAGAGTTTATATGAGACTATCAACTATGCAATGGCTATAACCCTAAAATCAAACCATTTTGTGAATTTCTTTTTCGCAACATGTAGGTTTTTAAATTTCAAGATTTTAACAGAGAATAGGTTTTTAAATTTCAAGATTCTAACAGAGAATCCTATTTAACAATAAATCATGACAGATCTAGCTGAAAAAGATATCATAACTGTTTTCCAAAACTTTATTACAATACTAATAAGTTTACAAAAACAAATTTTGTTATTATATTAATATAATTTTTTTCGTACTTTTAAGATTTTTAATATAATAATAATATTCATTTTATGTAAACTTTATATTACATTTGTTTGCCATTAAATATCAAGCAAAACAAATTACAAATGAATTGAACTTGATTGCAAACTCGCTTGTACAGAAGAAAGCCTAGAAAGAAATCCTAGGAAACAATCTAAGTACAATTGTTTAGTTTTGATTCTGGAGGATGACGATAGAGGCTCGAAAAAGTGTAGCAACTCTGCCTTACTCCTTGGACTATCTGACACGGTCCTTGCTCTTGAAAAAATTGTCCTTCGTAGGTTGCCAGCCTTTTGCATGGGTGTGGTACCCTGTTATTTATAGTGATATATATCTTGAGCCGCATGGATGGCCGCATGGCCACGTGGCTACAACAGCACACAGAGACCCGTTCCTTGGCCGCCATCTGGTGACTTGTTGAGATTTTGTTGCAGCAAATCTGGGTGGTTGAGACTTGGTCAGCCTGCCACGTGTCCTATCGCAGGATAGGATCAATCTGCTTGAGTCATTTTGAGCCGCATAGGCCTTTCAATGTTCGGCCATGCTGGACCGTATAAGACTCATGCGACAGTCTTCCTTAGTCCGCATATAGCTTGGGGACTTTTGAGCCGCATAGGTTCTATATTCTAGACCGCATAAAGCTCATGCGGCTCAGATTGCAGTTACCCTTGGCCGCATGAAGCACATAGATTGAGCCGCATAAGGTTCATGCGGCTCGGGTCACAGTCCTTTTGGCCGCATGGCCTTGTCCAATCTGGTGCATGACATTTTGTCTGATCACGTCCTATCTTCTTTTTGTCAGTGTCACAGTTGTCAAAGCTGTCAGAACTGTCAGTCTTGCCAATTTTGACAGAGTTTGTCAGCTTTATCAGAAGGGTTGATCAGCTTAGCCGCATAAGTAATTATTCTCTCTGCGGCTCAAAAATTAGTCTGGTGAAGATGGGCCGCAGGGGGCATGCTGAGTCTGTCATGCAGGCTCTTCTTTATGCGGGTCAATCTGTTCTAGAGTACTCATACGGTCAGTTGTGATCCACATGAACCCCATATTTTTCATGCTTCTACAAGACCCCCTTCAAAGTTTTCAAATTACAAATTTGGAATACTTTGAATAAGAAGCATGGACATATGTCAAGCCATAAGAAAAGCTTCAAGTTAGGAGAGACGTCGTGTCGCAGGGGCATTTTGAGCCACAGGGACGTTTTTGGGCCGCAGGTAGATCTTGTGCCGCAGGAAGATCATGTCTGCCAGCTGTCACTGCTGCAATTAATGCCTTGAATTGGTTTTAGATTTGGGCTCTTTTTTTGAGATAAAGCTGACGGTTACTAAGGATAAAATCTACAAACGTCATCATTATCTTTAATGGATAAGAGAATCGAAGCGACGATGACGGTTATTAAGGATAAAAATCTCCAAGCGTCATCATTATCTTTAATGTCACGATAACCGACTCGACGTTCATCTGCTTTCACTTTGAAGAGCTATAAATATGGGCCATAAGGAGAGAGAAAATTTTTAACTTTTTTCTCCCTCGTCTTCATTATCTTCGTCCTCCTTTCTGTCCTGGTTAGCCATGGCTCCGAAAGCTTCCAAGTCGACTGGCGCTACGGCCAAAGAGAAGGGACTCGCCTCTCCGTCGAGAGCTGCAGACTTTCCTCCCGTTCATCCTAACGTGCAACCCCCCGTTAAGGGTAAGGACGGTGGGAAGACGACGACTTTAATTTTTAAATGGCCATATCACATATTTTATACGCAGGCCTGTCATGCGTCGCCTCTGTGCGTCAGGCATGATCGATGCATGCCCTATTTCATTAGATCGCATGTGTTCTATGTGATAGGGCCGCATGGGCTGAGTCGCATAAGCGCTATTGACCCACATGGGTGCTTTATAATGGGACCGCATGGGTGCTATATAACTGACCCTGTCCAAGCCGCATAAGTAACACGCATAAGTGCTTCCTTGATCGATCTGTATGAATACAGCATAACTGAACCGCATAAGTGACTCAAGACTGATCCGCATGAGTGCCTCCTAACTGGGCCGCATAAGTGCCTCCTAACAGAGCCGCATGAGCACTGTATAACTTGGACCGCATAAATGCCTCATGATTGGCCGCATGAGCACTGTATGACAGAACTGTGTAAGTGCCTCATGATTGAGCCGCATGAGTGCCTAACGGGACTGTACGATTGAGCCGCATGCATCTCATGTTTTTGAGCCGCATGCGCATCCCCCATAACTAGGCCGCATAGGTCCTGTTTGGCTAGGCCACATAGCTGAAGAATGGAATTTGTTTTCTTCTAACTACATTTCTGCTTTATCCTTTGCAGTGACCTTACCCACAGCTCCATCGGGGGAACTCTTGATAGGATATGTCCAATCTGCATTGCGTGTGAAATTTGATCAGATAGTCAAAAATGTGTCAACTCAGATCACCCAAAGTAAACCTGAAGACAGATTGAGGGAGATCCGAAACCAATCCTTCTTCTTTTTACTTAGCATGATGAACTCAGGGCAACTGAATGGCATTTATCTGAAGACTGAGAATTGAACGTTCAACTGCACAGTTGGAAGACATTCTTGTTAAACTATGCGTTACTGATGAGTATTAGCCTCTTCTTGCACCCTTTTTCTCTTTTTTTTTTGAGTTGTAACGAATGTAACTGATTTTGAATAAATAGAATACATTCACCCCATTCTTTGTTAGTGGTATTTGTGGTGCTTGTACTAGAGGACCAAATACAGCATTTGTGTTTGATAAAAGATATCCTACTGGGAGACTTTTGTGGACCTATTGCCCTTTTGTGCATCTGAAAATACGAGCAAATAGATTTGAATGATATTTTTTGGACCTACTACTCTTTGGTACACCGATGGTGCGAGTAATAGATTAGGATAACTTCTGTGAACCTATTACCCTTTTGCGTACTGGCGGTGCGGGTAATAGATTTGAAACAAAACCTAACAGAGGTAATATGGGTGTGATAGGTTTTATGGTCTTAATACCATGTCTTTTAACCAGGGTTGGGTACATGTGCTAAGTCAAGAGACTATCGATATCAGAGGTAATATAGACGTGATACACGATAATCAAGAATAATTTTTTGGTGGACCTATTACTCTTCTGTGCACTGATGGTGCGAGTAATAGATTTCGAGACAAAACCAACAGAGGTAATATGGACGTGATAGGTTGTAACACCCAGTTTTTCAAATAAGGGTAATTTTGAACTTTTGTAATTATAATTATTTATTTATTGATATTTATATCACATTATAATTTTTTGTGATTTTTAATCATTTTAAAACTATTTAAAAATCATGACTTGTGATTTTGATGTGCTGCTAGTGAAACCCTAGAGACTGTCTGACCTAGAGCCTAACCATGTGATTGGGATATTTATTTATTATTTTTAGCCTAGGGGTATTTTGGTCATTTTGACTTATTGGAATTATTGATTAATTATTGGATTGATGGTTGTTAATTTTAACTTTTGCTAGTTGAGACTTTGGAGACTAACCTAGATATTGACTCTAGCTATGGTGACTTGAATAGCATGGTGGGACCCTAGTCTAACTTAAGTCAACCCAAGTTAAGTCATTTAGAATCAAGTTTGAAATAGGAGAAATAGAGACTAGGTTCAGTGACTTGTGACTTATGAATTGATTTCCTTTACCATTTAAACTTGGCCCAAAGCCCACTAGTGAAACCCTAACCCTAATTTCAGCCACTATAACCAGCCACATAGGGATCCCCCTATAAAGTCTCTCTTCCTTTGGTTCTTGCCTCTTTTGTATCATTGCAACTTTTTGAAAGAAAATGTATTTGTCCATCTTCCCAAATTCATAACTAATTCATTTTAATTCCTTTTGACTCTTGTTTCTTGCATTAGAGTCTAATCCTACTCTATTTTCTATTCATGGAGAGAAATCTTAGTTTTGGTTCAATTGGGAGCTTTTGGCTAGCAAGGAGAATCATCATATTTGGGGCTTTTCCCTTATTATTGACACTCTATAGGTAAACACTCTAAAGTATGTTTTAATTCTGATTTCTTTGCATGGGTGTGTAGATCTAGATGTCCCCTAGTTGTCCCTCAAGTTTGGTTAGAAACCGTATCCATTTCGTGTCCGTATCGGACATGTATCAATGTGTATATGTATGTGTTTGTTGAAATGCCACAATAGAATTTATTTTAATAATTTTGAAATGTGTTTGAATGAACTTGTAGCCCTATATGTATAGATCATGTAGCGCCCTAGTCCTAAAATACGTAGGACTAGGAACGTAATTATGCCAGCTGCATACATACGAAGTATACTCCAATATATGGAACCATCGTATGTATACATAAGCTATAAAGTGTAGAAAGCCACGACACTAATCTCATCCACAAATAAAGAAGAAATAATTTATAATAATTTATGAATTATTGTTTACACAAGTCGTTGGGCGGAGACAAATCCACTACCAACAAAGAGAGAAATAAAAAAATTATGAAATTTGTCGAGCGATGCGAAACGATTCAAATACAATCATCATCGAAGGAATCGAGCAAGTCGTGGCCTTGGCTAGAACACCTGTGCAACATCACAAAAGCACACCTGGAGAAATCACCAGGTCCTCAGAGGGACGTAACAAGACACATAATATCATGCCATAAACTGAATACAGTTAGCTCAACAGAAAAATTGTATATGTCTAAACAGATAAAGGTCCTTAACCACTCTATGTGAAAATGCACTTTGAAGACAATGTTCCACACAGGGGCCTTCCGAAACTAGAAACACGATGCGTTAGCGTTTCAACCGAGGTACAAGTGACATCTAGAGGAAAATAAATAAATGCGGGCGCACTAGTCTCTCGGGTGAGTCACTAACAGCAGCTAGAGGAAAGTAAATGCACGGCCCACTAGCACTCGACTGAGTCACTAAGGACATTTAGAGGAAAGTAAACGAGTGAAAGCCCCTATGCCTAATAGATGTCTTCTCCCTCCCCATGCACTATACGTGTTGTATCCATATCACGATATTTCTAATAACTGCTAAGTCTTCTAGACATCCAAAACTATTAGCAGTCATATCCTAACGCACGGTCTGTACGCACCGATGATCAGTCAGCACGCAAGTCCGTATCTATATGCGACTCGCGACTTCGTGGCATACAAGTGTCGAGGCCAATAAATGCGGCACACACAAAGGGTGGTCTCTTAACTCTAAGTCAAATGCATAAAGAAAACTAAAGTATAGTAATTTGAATCTACATATGATTTTGAAAGAACAATTTTACATTTGCTAGAAATAAATAATAAGTAAAAGCATGGATGATATTGAGCAAGTAAATAATCAGCAAATGCAAGGTGTCTTGCCTGATATTGACGCCTGGGTGCCGTGATAATCAAGGTGGCACGAACTGCGACTTTGGTGTTACAACGACTCAAAGGTCCTCCGACGATGACACAGAGTATTCCATCGGGTCCAGAACGGTCAACTTAGTTAGGTTCGACATAAGGTAGTCTTGAACTTGCGAGGAAATGGGATTAAGGGGATTTGTTATGGACAAGATTTGAGGATGACCAAAAGAGAATTTGAGAGAATATGTACTTATAATTATTTTGAAAATGTGCATAATATAAAACTAGACATGTTATTGTCTAGAAAATAGTTATTTATATTAGTGAAAACTATGTCCTATTAGTTAAAATACTTAGATAATTATAGCTAGTAAATCATTTTAGCAAAAAAATAAAATTTAATTTATCAAGATACCTCTTAGCTCAAAACTACATTCAAATTACCACAATTGCATAATAATATATTTTATAATATTTTTAAACTTCTAAGCCAGTTTGGAACTTCTAAGCCATATAAAAATCATGTTACGAATAAAATTTTACAAATATTTATCAGTTTATTTTAAAATAAATGGTTGATAAAATATACTAATAAAATAATATCAATTAATAAAATATTAATAATAGTAAGGGAAACAAAGAACCTAAAAAGAAACAATCAGATACCAACAAAAATAATAATATTAATATTAATAAAAAATAATAATAATATAAAAATATCTCAGTTAATACCAAAAAAATAACAAAAATGAAAAAAAAAATATAATTTAAATTCTGTTCTCTTCTCCCGGAGGAGAGAGAGAAGATCAAAAGAAAAAAGATGAGGAGAAAGGGAACGAGGGGGAGAGAGAGAGAGAGAGAGAGGGGGAGGAGATCGGAGAGGAAAAGAAGGGGGTTTATAGGCAGTGGCACGACACTGCGTGGTGAAGCAGCGCACGACGGCCGGAGCTGACGGGGGCAGCGGTGCTCGACGATGGAGGTCGAGATGGGCGAGCGCCGGCGACGAAGGTGCTGGTTCGGGCTCAGAGGCATCGCTTGGCGCGGCTAAGGCACGTGCTGGCGGTTCACCCAACGGAGGTGGACGCGCTGTTAGCAGCGGCCAGACGCGGCTAACGACAAGAAGGTTAGGGTTTCCCCTTTCTCTTCTGTTTCTGGGTGTGCGGTGGTTGCCTTTGTACCGGCGGCGGAGGGTTTCGGCGGGTGGTGAGGGAGGGTTTCGGCTATGATTATGGATATCGGTTACGCAAGCTTGGCCGGGATACGGAGGAATGCTCGAGGAGAGCGGGAGAGTCGTGTGGGAGGCCGTGCTGCTCCGATGGCTGGGTGTGCCGGCGGGGCGGATCGGGTGCGGTGGCGAGGTGACGGGACGTGGCTGGTGGGTGCTGCCGTAAGTGGCGGTTATGTTGGTTGTGGGGATGATGACGAAGATGATGGTGGCGGTTTCAGCGTTCTGGCAGGGTGGTCGGAAGGAGTAGGTGGTCGGAGTTAACCGGAAGATCGGCGGTGGTGGGTGTCACGCCCCGATCCGGGAAATCGCTCATCCTCGCTAGATTTTACCCGAATCATCGTCCTCGCTGGGGCGTGATGCCGCACGAGCCTAGAGTTGCGCTCGTGCAAGACAAGATAACGGTTCATATAGTGATTATCTCAAAGTCGTAACATAAGCAGCGGAAGGAAACAAAGTAAAACATAAGAATCTCTTTTGTTAATAACAAACTGAATATTACAAAGGCTCTGAATAGCCCAACATATATGCCAATTGGCTACAACGCTCATGATCTTCTCTAGCTCATAAAGGATTGCATTGTGCCATATATTTTGCCTCTTTATAGCCACTAAGTAGTCTTCGGCCGAACATCTCTATGTCGCAAGTCCGAACGCCTATGCGGAAGCCCCTCTTGAATGCCAAGGACTCCATGCCTCGGCATGTCCAAGCCAAGCCCCGCCCCGAGTAAATCATAAGCTGAACCTGCACATAAACTAGTGGAGGATTAGTGCTTTCGTCCTCGCTTCGCACTGATCAAGACCCGCTCACACCCAAACCAAACACTAAATCATTTAGTGAAACATGCAACTTAATTGGTGATCTTTCTATTTAGCCTTAGGATCAATTTCATGGCAATCTTCATATATAGCAACTTATCATAAATGTGTCCCATGCCGTGTTCCTGCAGCAGATACAGTTAGCCATAATATGAACATAACATAGTATTTCATTCTCGTCTCCAGTCCTCTTTGCCTAGCCTGCCATGGTTAGAATATATAAGCAATCATAACATTTCGCGCAACCAACCAATCATAACCGTAAACATATGCATAAGGGTGGCAGGCCCTGCGCCTGCACCCAACTCTCATCTCAGCCCACCGGCCCTAACTATATGAAGGTCATGGTGTTTCGCACCGTAATGGACTTGGCATCTCTTATGTGTAAGCCTACGATCGTTTCGATACGGGTTGATAGCCCAATATCTGAAGGATCCCAAACTTACGGATATCATAGCTTATCACAGCACTGGACGGTCGCAATCCGTCCGAATGATGTGTACCATAAATACCACACATAATTCTCTCCTAGGCCGAACGGTCCCGGTGCCCCAGCGTAACCGTCCGAGGAAAGCCGTACCCGTGCACGGGCCATCCGAGTCCATTGACCATGCAATACGTACCATAGCATACAAGTCATATCGTCCAACCAATCTCGTATTCCATAAACATAGTCCCGCACCATAAACGTATTCGCGTCTCATAAACATAATCCACCATCCATATGGGGAGCTCCGTCGGCGTTATGCCCCAACACATCCATATTGATGCACGACGCCCAACGGCTTAGTCATCTACTACTCATATTCAACGCGTACCATTCGTAATCCATTCTTATAGCCTAGTTCCGCAGTTACGTAGTCTTTTCGTAGCATAAGTGCCCGAGGGCACGCTCAGCACCGTAATCAATGTTCTACGCCTAGTGTTCAATGTTCTCGGAGACGTGCACGTGATGCACATCTCGATATTTTTTTCAATGTTCTACCATCATTGCCCTACCGCGACTCGTACACTTGATGCACATCGCTTCAATTGTTCAATGTTCTACCTTAGTGTTCAACGCATACCAAGGCACCTAATCGTCGAGCCACGCTCGCTAACTCGATAACATATTACGCATACAATGATATCTCTTATTAGACGTAAAAGAATAGGGAGAGAGAGTCAAGAACCCGCCCATCTTAAGTCGATACGCCTTGTCGTTTTGCTGAGTTGAAGCGTCTCGCTTCCATAACTCGGTCGTATAGCTAACTCCCGGACTTAGCCATTCCTTTGAACTACTCGGTTGATTTGGCCTATCGCGTCCATGCCACAATCCGTTGCAAGGCCACGATTTGGTTTTGCGGACACTTTATTGCATAAGACAAAATGTCGACCTCTTATCGTCCAGCGTAAAAGCATAGCCTGCACACCAGATCAACTAAAATTAGCACTTATTCAACGGGACTTATCCTTTGCATCGATTTGATCTATAGATTCCAATCGACTCAAAGCTTACCTTTGGCCAACGTAACTCTTGTATCGATTCGCATCGATACTTCATCGGGTCAACGCAACTCTTCGAGTCAATGACTCATCGTAATACACCGAGCGGAGCGGGGCATTACATAATATACTACTCAAAATCAGGTTCGTCCTCGAACCGAAACCAACACTTAATCCAAGTGTCTCGCCATATCATTTCATGATCTCGTGCTACTATCGTTGAAATCATACAACTTAGTATAGATCATACACATATTTTAGGCATCCCACCAATATATGCATTTCAGCCAAGCTCAGTTGTAGGATATCGAAACAATTAACAAGCTCAACTTAAATCCTTAAGCACCAATCAGTCCGTACTTGACTTTCTCAGACCTTAACACATATTCCTAGAGTCCTGCTCGCAATTATCTTCGCATATAACTTGATCCAAACCATAATGTCGATCTCATAAGTTTCTCGCCGGCCACCTAACACTCGCGTTGCATCAAGTCATTGCGCATCCGATCACAATAATTCCCCGCAACGCCTATTCGTCCAACCGTTTGCCTATCTCTCACGTAAGCCAAGTCTTTCATCCAATCATTCATAACACTTGGCCTTAACGACATGGACTAAGTCCAACATGTCTAACTCTTCTTGCCTACAATCCGTACTATGCATCGCACTCAACTATCCCAACACGATCCACGTTCTCGAACTACCTAAGCATCCGGTCTGGGGCTACCCCCGCTAGGTAACTTATCCAGATATCGTGCTTAATCTCTCCTGACACATGAGGTCAACTTGAGTCTACGATGCTCAAAAGTAACAATCTTCCCGACCCAAGGTCTCTTACGATAAGCCTATCTCCGATACTCGACTGAGTACGAATCCTTTACTCAATCTTCAATTCAATCCCGACTAGTTCGTTTCGTAATATCGATAGCGCGCTCAACACACAGAGCCTAACCGTTACTCAAACCGATCTACGACACAACTCCTAGGGTCGTTCTACTATCCGTTGCTCTCACGCATTACAGAATTCTTGCAATCGCCTTACCGCATCACTATACTAGGCACGTTCCTCAATATCTATTCGATCGTCGATAACCAAGTCTACTTACGCACTCATTCGATCGATCATAACTTTTCTAGCCGTCTCGATCTAGTCGAAGGCTACTCGCTAACTTCCGAAACATGACACTTAATCGCTTAGACTTATCATCAACATGCACTACATCATTATTCATCCTTGACAAAATTTCTTGTTCGACTTCTTTAGGGTCGTCCTACGGTTTCCCACATTCACTTGATTTGGCGGTCAAGTCTTCTAGGGTCATCTGCCCCGAAACTACGCTCGATAATTGAAGATCATCAACGAGGGACAGTTACAACGAACCATGTTATATCCTATCGCGGAGCCAAATCAATTCCCGATAATTCCTACGAGACTTTTATCCTATCCGACGTAACTCATCAATCCATAGTTTATCTATCCCCACGCAACTGATGTGCCGTTAACTATTTGAATCACTTATGCATATTGCATGCCGTTACTACTCGAATCACTCATATACTACCGTCGACTATCCTTGCCAGTCATATGACATCTACTCGTCTCAAGTCCGAGTTTGCCTATCCGTGATCATAGCTCGACACATTCTGTACTCATCAAAATCATCCTCGAACAACTTTCGTATCAAACCACAAGTCAAATCCGATTTTGCCATGCCTTGCAAGTTCGATCATCCCCGCTGGATGAATCACCATGCCAGCGCTCACGCGGAATGATCGTCCTGATTTGGTGCGACGCATGTGCGATGCTAGAGTTGCACTCGCATAAGACAAGAATGTCAACATTGTGGTTATCCTCGAAATAATCAGGCACTTTTATTTTTATCCAAGTAACGTACATCCACTCTCAAATTTTCCAAAGCACTTATACCGTTATCATCCAAATTTCCATAACTTAACTTGCATCCTATTCATCCAACAACAATGCTCAACATAATTTTTGTTTATTCGATTAGAATATCCCTGAGTTATTGCATATCATCTTTGATACGCCTCAATACCATCGTCAATATACATAACTTGAACATCTACCTCTCTCATAAGCTCAAACTCGTTGCAATCACTGTCATTTTTCGAACTCGAATACGAATCCAGTCTAGCACACATCAAGTTTCATTTCGTTATAACTGACTACCATAATCGCGACACAATTTCTAATTCATATTTTTATTCTCATATCCCTAATCGCACTTTTAAATCGTGCTACCGACTTATCGCACTAGCTCAAATTCGTTCACACGATTTCTTCGTACCTACTCAACTCGTTCCGAACAAGTCTTCGTACTAACTCACGTATATTCGACCGGGTCGACTATTTTCTCAACGTAACATTCCTTCGCTATGCTTCGTCTATCCTTCGGCTTATACTTAATGAATCTTCGTCCGACACATTATCTTATGCATACGACTCGCATATAATCGTTCAACTCAATTCATCAAGACATACTTGCATCGACTCCTATCAAGTCATTCCCACTCGAGTCTCGGTACTACTCCGTCCGTTGAGGACAACATATCGTAACAATAAAATCGTCTCGACGAACCCTATCGTAAGTCACCAAACGACTTAACATAGCTATCGCTAAGTGGTATTCCATATACCACTCAGGAATCGAGCCTTATCATTATAGATACAATACTTTGCTACACTAATCGCACAAGTGGTATTACATATACCACTCGAAATTGAGTCATTACTCGACATCACATCCCGCATAGGTCCGACATCTATTCCTCAATCAACTATCCCGTATGGCGATCCTTCCGATCCCAGCTCTAGCGTTCGCTCACGTTTGACACGCATTCACTCTAACCGTATCTTGGCGATCATATAGATCACACTCGCCACATTCGCTTATTCATATCTCAACGCGACATACGACCAACATAAACGTTCGCCTACTCAACTCGACTTAGCGACCAACTCAACCCGTTACTATCGTATCCACGATCTTCCAATCTCACTCGTTGTAACTCGTGCAACAACTCATTCTCGATACTCAAGGTCTTTACTTAATCCCGTGCAACATATCGCTATCCATCCGCATAGCCATACAACACGCATCATACCATATCGACTTATTGCACTGATGCAACGAACGATTCACGACTTGCTGCACTCCGTACAACCGACAACACATAATCGTTCGCATAACAACATACCACGCATCGCCTCACCTATCAACCCGTTGCACTTTGAGCAACCAACAACACATATCTCCTCGTATCGTGCGACCAACAACACATAACTCCTCGCACTTCGTACGAACAACAACATATAACTCCTCGTACTTCGTGCGATCAATAATACGTATATCGTTGCACTTCGTGCAACCAACATCACCATATTCGTTGTACTTCGTGCGACCAATATTCCATAACTCGTTGCACTTCGTGCAACCAACGTTTTCTGATGGCACCCGGAGATCATGTGATAGTCACGACATACTTGTGGCAGACGTACTCACTTAATATAGACTTATTGTATGGAACATCCAATGTAGCGTCGAGCAGATCCATGAGCCATGCGGTTGCGAAAACAACTTAGAGTCAACTGAATTCGATAGCGAAGCAACTGAGGGTCGAAGAGATTCATGCACGGTCCAAAGGATGGAACCGCTCTGATACCAACTTGTCACGCCCCGATCCAAAAAATCGCTCGTCCTTGCTAGATTTTACCCGAATCATCGTCCTCGCTGGGGCGTGATGCCGTACGAGCCTGGAGTTGCGCTCGTGCAAGACAAGATAACGATTCACATAGTGATTATCTCAAAGTCGTAACATAAGCAGCGGAAGGAAACAAAGTAAAACATAAGAATCTCTTTTATTAATAACAAACTGAAGATTACAAAGGCTCTGAATAGCCCAACATATATGCTAATTGGCTACAACGCTCATGATCTTCTCTAGCTCACAAAGGATTACATTGTGCCATACATTTTGCCTCTTTATAGCCACCAAGTAGTCTTCGGCCGAACATCTCTATGTCGTAAGTCCAAACGCCTATGCGGAAGCCCCTCTTGAACGCTAAGGACTCCATGCCTCGGCACGTCCAAGCCAAGCCCCGCCCCGAGTAAATCATAAGCTGAACCTGCACATAAACTAGTGGGGGATTAGTATTTTCGTCCTTGCTTCGCACTGATCAAGACCCACTCGCACCCAAATCAAACACTAAATTATTTAGTGAAATATGTAACTTAATTGGTGATCTTTCTATTTAGCCTTAGGATCAGTTTCAAGGCAATCTTCATATATAGCAACTTATCATAAATGTGTCCCATGCCGTATTCCTGCAGCAGATACAGTTTGCCATAATATGAACATAACATAGTGTTTCGTGCTCGTCTCCATTCCTCTTTGCCTAGCCTGCCATGGTTAGAATATATAAGCAATCATAACATTTCGTACAACCAACCAATCATAACCGTAAACATATGCATAAGGGTGGCGGGCCCTGTGCTTGCACCCAACTCTCATCTCAGCCCACCGGCCCTAACTATATGAAGGTCACGGTGTTTCGTACCATAATGGACTTGGCATCTCTTATGTGTAAGCCTATGATCGCTTCGATATGGGTTGATAGCCCAATATCTGAAGGATCCCAAACTTACGGATATCATAGCTTATCACAGCACTGGACGGTCGCAATCCGTCCGAATGATGTGCACCATAAATACCACACATAATTCCCTCCTAGGCCGAACGGTCTCGGTGCCCCGGCGTAACCGTCTGAGGGAAGCTGCACCTGTGCACGGGCCATCCGAGTCCATTGACCACGCAATACGTACCATAGCATACAAGTCATATCGTCCAACCAATCTCGTGTTCCATAAACATAGTCCCGTACCATAAACGTATTCGTGTCTCATAAACATAATCCACCATCCATATGGGGAGCTCCGTCGGCGTTATGCCCTAACACATCCATATTGATGTACGACGCTTAACGGCTTAGTCATCTCATACTCATATTCAACGCGTACCATTCGTAATCCATTCTCATAGCCTAGTTCCGTAGTTACTTAGTCTTTTCGTAGCATAAGTGCCCGAGGGTACGCTCAGCACCGTAATCAATGTTCTACGCCTAGTGTTCAATGTTCTCGAAGGCGTGCACGTGATGCACATCTCGATATTTTCTTTCAATGTTCTACCATCATTGCCCTACCGCGACTCATACATTTGATGCATGTCGCTTCAATTGTTCAATATTCTACCTTAGTGTTCAACGCATATTAAGGCACCTAATCGCCGAGCCACACTCGCTAACTCGATAACATATTACGCATACAATGATATCTCATATTAGACGTGAAGGAATAGGGAGAGAGAGAGTCAAGAACCCGTCCACCTTAAGTCGATACGCCTTGCCGTTTTGCTGAGTTGAAGCGTCTCGCTTCCATAACTCGGTCGCATAGCTAACTCCCAAACTTAGCCATTCCTTTGAACTACTCGGTTGATTTGGCCTATCGTGTCCATGCCAAAATCCGTTGCAAGGCCACGATTTGGTTTCACGGACACTTTATTGCATAAGACAAAATGCTGACCTCTTATCATCCAGCGTAAAAGTATAGCCTGCACACCAGATCAACTAAAATCAGCACTTGTTCAACGGGACTTATCCTTTGCATCGATTCGATCCATAGATTCCAATCGACTCAAAGCTTATCTTTGGCCAACGTAACTCCTGCACCGATTCGCATCGATACTTCACCGGGTCAACGCAACTCTTCGAGTCAATGACTCATCGTAATGCACCGAGCGGAGCGGGGCATTACAGTAGGCTAGGTCCAGGAAGGAGATCTGGTGAGGATGGTGGTGGCTGTCTATGTTGGTGGCAGTGGTGGTAGGTGATGGCTGCCACATTAGGGTGGCGTCGGGATGGCCGGGACGACGGTGGCCGGGCTGGTGGTTCAGGTGACTGGAAGACGGTGTTGGCTGCGGTGATGGAAGATGGATGGCTAGGGTCGGGTTTAGGCTTTCGATTGTGTTGGGAGGTGTCCGACACGGAAGAATAAATGTAAATGTAAAAAGATTAGAATAAGAATTCAGACACCCGGGGTCGGATACGAGGCCGTCACGGCTAACACGGGAGATGTTGGACATAGACACGAGGCACTCACATTGGTGGATATTTGGCTTGTGGAATTATGGAAAAAAAGAGCAAGAGTCTCTCCTTATATAGGAGATGGACTCTAGATGGATAAGGATTTGGGATGATTTTAAATTCCCCCGTAGATCATATTAAATTTAATTCGATTTAAACTTTAATCGTTCAAATCCGAATCAAACATAGATAGAACCTTCATTTAATTCAAAGCCTATTTAAAATAAGTCAATAAAATGTTTTCCAATTTAAATTATCGTAATTTATTAAATATGAAATCAAACAATATTTAAAATATCTTTTTCAAAATAATAAAATAAAATATTAATTAATTTCGAAAATCAAGATAATTACTTAAATATTAAATCATAAAATAGCTTTTATAGATAACAAAAATATATTAATAAATAAATTTCAAATTTCGCAAAATATCTGTAATACATTTTATATAAACCAAAATTTCCAAATCACTAATTTTTAAACGACGAATAAAATAACTCTTTTATACAAAATAAAAATATTTATCACACTTGTTTGAACATGTACTTTTCCTATATAAAATAAAATTTATAATAAAAATGTTTTTCTAAAATATGTACTTCGACACATATTCGCACTCATCAAGAAAATACGAAACACAACCTGCACGCGATGTACAATATGACATATGCCAACTTGTATACGACGTACAAATCCAATTTACAAAATCAATACTAAATTATTTATTAAAAAAATCATAGTTGAAATTTAAAGGTTTTACAGATCATAATCCCCCTTGACTGAGTCGACCCCCGTGTCATTTTAGTGTCGAAAAAATCTGACACGGACACGCAGCACGAGCAGTGTGCTCGATGCCCTGCTGCTCGGGGTCGACACAGGACACGACATGGCTTCTTATGGCACAATTTTTGGTGGACACGAGGGGGCATACACTGACAGCACGCACACAAAATTTGGGGGGATTTCATCGAGCGGATTGGAAGAAATCCCACTCGCACTGAATTTGCATACGCACACACGCGCACAGACACGTCCTGATATGTGTTCGTATCCAGGACACGGTGACACTTGGACACATATCAGGGTCTTAGACACGACAACCTAGACCTAGGCTACCTAGACACTTGACCACGAGACCCCTAGTGGCTTGTGTCGTGTCCCAGTGGACACAACATGTCAGCACGAGACTGTGCTGAACACAGTCTCTGACACTGGGTTCGACCCACTGCTTGGACATGTTTCACCTTGATATGTTGACACCCTATGACACTGTATGGACATGTGGACACCCTCCACATGTGAACACACATGACTGACATCTAACCTAGGTAGTATGGCTTCAAGTGATGGAGATTTCGATCTGTGGCATTAGCCACAGATCCTGTTCAGTGCAGTCGGGCTGAACATTTGCTAACTGGTTCTTCTTAAGTTTTGTGCAGAGTTTGGATTTAGTTGTGCATGTGTTTTCATATCCTAGCATCTAAGTTATAATCCCTCATATCCACTGCATGTTTAAATTGCTCAGATACTTTACATTCTCAGTCGAGCTCCATCCAATCATTTACTGCACAATTGATAGAGCTTAGTCATGGTGTTTGGATGTCCAATCCAATAAGAATTTCTTACATTCATCTGTCCAATGTCCTGTACAGTCATTTGTTCATTTCTGAACATGATAAATTTATGGACCTATTACTCTGTTCAACTGAAACCCCTACATCTTAGGTTCATTCCTAGATTTGAATGTTCACTGCCGGCATTCCTATTTCCTTGTATTGATGATGTATGCATAAGTTAGTACAACACTTGACCTTGACATCTTCCATTAAATCCAGTCCTTATTCAAGGTTTGTCCTGCATATCCCTTGTTCAGACTTCAAGTATCAGACTACTAATACTTTGAGTTTAGCCCACAGATGTTGTCCACCCCTCTTTACATATTTATCTGTTCTATTTGTTCACTGGTTGTTTCAGAACTAAGTATCAGCTGCTATACCAGGATCGAGGTCTAGGATGTCTGTGTGTGTGTTCCTTATATGTGAGAGTTAGTTAGCATGAGTATATGGGTTGGTATCTTTGCCTAAGACATATATGAAATATAGGAAAGGGCCATGTAAGAGTTTAGTATATCAATTTTAGGGAAGTTTGATGTGTTCAGTCCTGGTACTAAGGGGAGTGTCTTGGTTATGACATTAGTGTTTAGATTAGTGAGTGAGTTGAGTGATGGGGTTTGGGCTATGGGTAAATACGTACCTATATTAAGGATATGTGGTATAGGTAATTGGATTTTTGCATGTATCATACATATATGGATATATAGGTAGGTAGTGAGATATTGTGTATGGAGTATCACTTATACCAGGAAATGTGTGATATTATAGGATATATACATATATATATATATATATATATATATATATATATATATATATATATATATATATTCATGTGTGGTATCATGAGTTAGGAGGGATACTAGGTAGGAGTTGTAGTGTACTACATTACGTATATATGAATGTGCTTGTGAGGGTTGGAAGAAAAAAATTAGGATATAGGTTCAAGGTTGAATTGACTAAGATAGAAGAACAGTGAGGGGATCAAGGGTCTGACACTAGTTTGTATATGTACTGGTTAGCAATGGAGTAGAAACAGTAAAAAGGATTTGAGTTCCCTTTCATGTATTTTATAGTGATATTTATAATCTACCATGTATGTATTGAGATAAGTATATGTTGTATGGTAGATGTCTTGATTATATGGGAATACCTAGATAGACTAGAGGGTGACCAAGTTTGACTCATAGTTGACCAATATGGACTTGTTGACCTAGTTTGACTTTGACCTAGAAATCATGTAGATTGCATTGTAAACTTCATTTATCTTATTTAAACACATTATAACCTGTATTTCTCTACTTAGGACATTGTGACTCCGTTGCATATATCTTTTTTTATCAGTTGCAGAGGGTATTAGACGAGTACATTCTCTGATAGTTCTCTCATTTATTTGTCAATTACTGTACTTCAGTTCTAGTTAATTTTATGTGATTCTCGGTTACAACACGTATGGATATTTCTAGATTCATGTATGCAACACACATACCATATTGTTTGGCCTCTATTACTGGAATCATTGCTTGTATCATCATGTTTGGCTGGACTCATCTCGATTTTCGTGTCGAATTCTGGATTCACTTGTATTACGGGGCAAGAAAATATTGAGTAAGACATGTAGACATACCCCAAATCTGAAATCTTCCAACTGAAATCTACTTGAAGCATAGCCATCTCTCGCCTGATCAGTGAGTGATGTGCCTGATACCTACAACCATTTACATGTCGATCTCGATATTTTAAAATACAATGTTAGGATATAGCTGGTCTCACCTGGATTCTTGATCACTGACTAGAATCATCTTGTACTAGATTCATCTTATATTAGATTCGTCTCGTACTGGATTTACATAGATTTATACTTGTTTTATATTTACTGTCTAGACTTATCATGTTACTCTAGTTCAGTTAGAATCTAATTTTACAGTCTTCACTGTCATGATTCTTCTCTTGTTTTAGTTACCTTACTTTCCTTGTATCTTAACTGTTTCTCTATACCATCACCTGAATATAAACGACCATGTTCATCAATAAAATTGTCTATAACTGCTTTGTAGTTCTCTGTCATTTACTTGGGTTTTCTAGATGAGTGGTGCTCGTTCCTGTCCTGACTGGACCTGTTAAAATTTTTACAGATGATTACACTAAGGACACTTGCCCTACTTATTGTGGACCAGGAGATGTTTTAGCTACCTTTAGCCTCGACACTCAGAGTGATCGGAAGACTAACTAGTTGACTTGGTTTAGTTTCATGTTTTAGAACTTAAATTATAATAAGTTGAGATATTGTTTTGTTTGAGATTATTATTATTTAGTAGTTGGTTTTGTTGTTGTTATTTAGTCTTAGTTGTAAACTTCTGTGTTATCATATCGTGCTTAGACTGTGATTGAGATTTCATTATATCTATACTTGTCCTCCGTTCGGAGTTAAGATTTTGACAAGTACACTATATAATTGCGTGAGCTGTTGTTTAGATAGTAACCTAGAACATCGTTCTACCGCCGACACTACGACGTAGGCTGGGAACTGTTACGTACTCGTACTCTCACAGTGGGTGCAGGTCATGACATAGGTTTTATGGTCTTAACTCCATGTCTTTTATCCTGGGTTGGGTACAGGTGTTAGGTCAAGAGACTATCGGTATCAGAGGTAATATGGACGTGATACACGATAATCAAGAATAATCTTTGGTGGACCTATTACTCTTTCGCGCACTGGTGGTGCGAGTAATAGATTTTGAGATAAAACCAACAGAGGTAATATGGATGTGATAGGTTTTATGGTCTTAATATCATGTCTTTTATCCCGGGTTGGGTACATGTGTTAAGTCAAGAGACTATCTGTATCAGAGGTAATATGTACGTGATACACGATAATCAAGAATAATCTTTGGTGGACCTATTACTCTTTTGCGTATTGGTGGTACGAGTAAAAGATTTTGAGACAAAACCAACAGAGGTAATATGGACGTGATAGGTTTTGTGGTCTTAATACCATGTCTTTTATCCCGGGTTGGATATAGGTGTTAAGTCAAGAGACTATCGGTATCAGAGGTAATATGGACGTGATACACGATAATCAGAAACAGGAAGTTTGCCCAGTAATAACGATAAGCTGGACAGATTCCTGTGTGATAAAGCATTAGAGTGGGAGTTCAGAGGTATCATCATACATGACTCGCCACTCAGAGAGATGCGATAGAGTGTGAGTTCAGAGGTACCATCATACATGACTCGCCACTCAGGGAGATGCGATAGAGTGTGAATTCAGAGGTACTTGGTGCACATAACTCGATAGTTTGGAAGATTTGATGGTTTGAGGGAGTACCAACATGACATAGCATTTCTTTAGGAATTTGTCGTTTATGGGTATCATGAGCAAGTCCCCGTTCTGTTTTGAGAGCCGGTATGCGCCGTTGGAGAATACGATCTCGATGATGTATGGACCCTCCCACTTGGGCTGAAATTTACTGGCGGTTTTGTGAGTCATGACCATCGGTCTACGAACGGCCAAGACGAGATCGCCTAATTGGAATATCCTCTGCTTGACTTTCTTATTGAAGGCTCGAGAGATGCGTGTTTGATAGAGCTCGACACTTTGTTGAGCTTGCAAGCGCTTCTCCCATTGTGTATCCAGTTGTTAGACTCATGGCTCCAATTCAAGAGGTTCGAGTATATCCTCGTCTTCCTCTTCAATGTCAGCGGATGCCATGTTGACAGATAATGTCTGCCTGAATATATCTCCATACTGTTATCGGAGTCGTATGTAGGTGATTCGGATGAGTGAGAATGCCACTCGCATTCCTCATTGGAGCTCTCGGGCGTTGTTGCTGGTGTAACATAACCGAGGCCGCATTTGGACTTGCCGTAATAATCCCGAGGTTTCTCGGCCGGAGTTGACAGCTGTAGAGACGATCGTCGACCATTGCCGTAATTCAGACCTGGGATAGCCTCCATGTCGTACCCCTGCTTTTGTATGAAGTACTTGGCCTGAGGACTATACAGGTAGAGCGGTAGTTTTCCAGTATCAGGTTCGAGATCAAACTATTAAGGCATGAAGGGTTGAGGACCTTCTTTTCGGCCAAAGATGACTGTGTGATCCCCTTCTCTTCTGCCTGGGACTAGGAAGTAGGCATCTTTAATGGGAGCAAGTCGGTTTGCGGTATGGACGATTGTCACCTGTGTGTGCAGGTTAATGTCCCGATCGAATCCCACAGTATACATTAGATTGAGTTTATTACACTCAGGATAGTTCAATGGCAGCCTCTTATCGATGAAATAAGGAATTTTGTCCACAGGAATTACATCATCAGGAGCGGGACTATCTACCTTTGTAACAAGATAATTTGTGAGTTCTGTATCCTCTTCAGCTACCCCCGGCGTGATCGGAGGAGGGGACGATGTCCTGGGAAACTTGACCACCAATGGTTCTGCTTGTGGCATTGGCTTGTCTGAGGGTCTCGGATCGAAACTTGGTTGCCGGCTCGTCTTGGAAAGACGGATGACCATCGGTTCGGCAGAAGACTTCGTGTCTTTTGAATACTTTTGACTGGATCTTAGCAATCGGATCACCATCGGCTCCCCAGAGGGCCTTGCATCTTCCGGTCGCCTTTGATTGGATTTTGGCAATCGGATCACCATCGACCCTATGATGGATTTTGTCTCTTGGTTGGTCCTTGGGAGTCGGATGACGATCGGTTCCAACTGTGCAGCTGGGGTGGGGAACCGGGCACCTCTTTATGCAAAGTTATGATAAGGGGTGCGGCTTTGCCCCATTTGTGGGCCTGGAGATGAATTCTCAAGGGTTCCTCTGGCCCTACGATAGCCTCCAGTTCGTCAGTTATGTGTTTCTTTTATTCGTCATATAGACACGCCTCCGAAGAATAATAAGACTCAACCCCTTTGAAGGGATCGATGTCGGCGAATTTAGTCTTCACGGAGCCGTGCTTACTGACATATTTGAAGCACTGGTGGAGTGTGGACGGCATGATCATGTAGTCATGTATCCACGGACGTCCCAGGAGGATATTGTAGGACGTATCTGCATCTATGACGTAGCAGGTAACCTCTGTCCTCGGGTCGTCGATATAACATTTTAATCGGATCTTTCTTAGGGGATAGCTCCTTTCCGAGTTGAAACCGCTAATGGCAGTGTTGGTCGCCGTTAGCCGGTGCATAGGGATACCGAGGACTTAAAGCAAGCTTTTCGGGATGATACTTATCGACGAGCCAGGATCGATGTGCATCCGATGCACCTTGATGTTGCCTATGTATCCAGTGTAGTACAAGGGGCGATCATGTATGTTGGTCTTGATCAACATGTCCTGTAGGGTAAATTCGATGTTGGGCATTGCATCCGCACAGTTGCTGTCCTGAGATCTGCTGATGAGTCTTCCCCCGCAGGTTTGACCTGGGCTAAGTAAGCGTCAGCATTCTGGAGCGCTTCGCTTAATACGATACGAAGATCCTTGGAGAGCCTTAGGAGCTCGTATAATGACAACTTTTTTGACGTATAAGCCAGTTGTGCTAATATGTCAAAGTTGTAAGGTCTCTCCAACCCCTGAGGTGCATCCTTATGGAGCGGCTTGTCGAAGCGGGTTTCTTTCGACTTGGACCTGTCCGCCGGTAGAGACTGAGATGGCCCCAAAATATCAGTGGCCGGCAGCAATGCTGGCTGAGGGTCTTCATCTGAACTACCCGCAGTGGACTGGACTTGTGCCCCAGACTGGGTAACAACGGCCGCCGCTTCTTCAGCTTCGGCTGAAATTGTATGGCAGGATCGGGACTTCCTGCCCTTCTTCTTGTTGGCTAGAGATAACACCGCATGGGTAACTTCGGGCACTAATTTTGGGTGCACCCACATGATCTCTCATCAGGACGTGGTGAGAGGTACCAAGCCAGTCGTCTGGTCCCGGACTGGGAGAAGATTAGTAACTTCCATCGTTGCCCGGGGGATAGGTATTACCCCGTCTTGAGTACTTGTTAGAGGAAAGTCGTCGAAGTGAATTGACACCATGTTCGCCGCCACGGTAACCTCCTCAAAGTATGGCGACTGAGCTTTGCAGTCGATAAGACTCTGGATGTACCGCTTTAATTGAAAGCAGTCTTGAGTGGTATGATGGATATAACAGTAGAAATGGCAGTATTTTGGGTTCTCTATCTCCGCCGCTCGAGGCTCGCGCCTTGGTGGAGGGAGTTGGATCCTGTCCCCTTGCAAGAGCATGTCGAAGATAGGCTTGACATGACTATCTTCGAATGAGTAATTCACCTGGGGCCACTGAGCTTCTGCCTGCTTTTGTTCAGGATTCTTGGTCGTACCTACGACCATAGCCTGTTTGCCTTTATTATCCCGGTTATTGGAGGTGCTGTCAGTGTTGTTGTTATTGGAGGTGGTACCAGGACGTTTGCTTTTGACCTCTCCATCCGGGATGTGTAATCCCAGCTGGCGAGCCTTCTTTAACTTCGCCTCCGCATTGGTGGCGCTTATAATGAAGGTCGTCCATCCCTCAACTGATCTTCACCCATCCAGAGGCTGATTGCGGAGAGCAACTTCTTCTGGCATATTTCAATCAAGGAGCTTTCGGGATTGTCTTGGGGCAATCTCATTGCAGTTTGGCGGAACCGCTCGATATAGTTCCTTGTCAGCTCCCTCTCCTCCTGAACGACGTTCATGAGGGATGACATTGTCAAATCATATCCCACTTCGTAGAATCTTTCTAGGAATACGTGCTTGAAACCGTCAAAAGAATGGATACAGTTGTCCGGAAGGTTGCGATACCAGTCGAACGCGATCCCCTCCAATGCTCCGATGAATAATCGTATGAGGATGGCATCACTATGCGGCAAGTGGTCGGTTGTGACCTCAAAGTAATGTACCGACTAGCAGAGGTCTTCCCGTCATATGAATTGATACGAAACGGTTTGTACCGTGGCGGAAAAGGCACATCTCTCTTTTTCCATAAATAAATTCACTTTATTTATTGTGTATCTGGGAAAATTACAACTGTAGGAATCCGATCTAGAAGACGATCGCTTTATCCTTTAGACGATGTGAAGAAGAAAAGCTCTCAAAATTTCAACAGCAATTTAGATATCTGTGTATCTGTACAATGAATGAGAAAAGAACTCTATTTATAGAGTCAAAAATAACTGAAAAAGATAACTGTCTTCACAGCCTGTGCATAGTTGAAAATCACGCAGGATTTAACATACGCAAGGTTATGAGCAGTTACTGGACGTGGCCTGTAACTGTTGGACACATGGCAATCATGCATGAGTCGTGTGCAAGTTACAGGACACGCAGGCGAGAGATCAGTGGCATGGCTGCCACGTGCTCCAATTTGATGAAATCCACGCAGGCTCGTTGAGGACGAAATCCACGCAGACTTGGGTCAAAAAGTTTCAAAATCCATGCAGACTTGGGACAAGAAGCTTCAGAATCCATGCAGACTTGGGACAAAAAGCTTCAAAATTCACGCAAACTTGATGAAAGAACATAAAAATACACGCAGTCTTGAGGCAGAAGGCTCAAAATATACGCAAGCTTGAGGCAGGACTGCCAGCTGTCTTGATTCAACGTGCCTCGACTGACACAAAATCTCTGGCAGTGATTACCTTGTCAGTCGCATTAAATGACAAGAAGCGCTTTTGGTACGCCAACTTGATGAAGGCTGAGTCTTGTTGAAGAAGATTTCGAAAGTCACGCAATAGTCGGCTGTGATCTCTCGAGTTTCGTGCATACGTGGCATACGAGAAGATATTCTTCGACTGTCGTGCTGTCGGTCATAATGATATTTCTGACAAATGATGAGCTGTCTCTAGCGTGATTTTTAAACATTGTCTTGACCAACTCAGCGTGACTTTGAGACTCAGTTCTGATCAACTCAGCGTGACTTTCATTTTTAAGGCCTACAAAACCCCCTTCAAAGTTTTCGAAAAATGATAAATTATTTCGAAATACTTTGAAATCAAGATGATAAAATGAATTTAGTCATGCTGAGATGACTTTAAAGAGATATTTACTCCTAAATGATTGGACTGTTGGGATTCTGTGCAGTTAGGATCCCGTATCAAGCTCCTAAATCGAGGCAAATAATGATGTGCCGTTTGGAATTCTTCACAAGCCTATAAATAAACCATAACCCACTTCTTTCATTCTTTACTTGCTTTTAGAGAGAGAAAGAGTCCACAGAAAAGAAACTTCCCTCCTCCGACGAACTTCATCTTCTCCGACTTCTTCTTCCCCTTCTCAACAGCAATGGCTCCCAAGAAAGCTGACTCTCAGGCCAAGGGGAAAGCTCCTGCGACTTCCTCGCGTGCCACTACTGATAGACTCCCTCGACGAGAAGTCAGGCATCCTCCTATTCAGCGTAAGTGATGGGGGAATACGAACTGTTTTGAAGATGACTTTGACGAAGATGATTGTGATGAAGATGAACTCCACATAGAATTTTTAGGATCTTAAAACAAATAATGAATTTCAGAAATATATCCCCCCTTCTTAGGGCAAAGGATATTAATAAAGGATGCCCCCTCTTTAGGGTCGGCCATACTTCACATCTTCGTGTTTACGAAACTCTGTGTTTCACGCAAATGAGCATGACTCTCATGACTCTGCGTGATTTTTCATGTTGGCAGAAATATCGATGTTGAAATAGTCACGCAGCTTTCATGATGACTCTGCGTGATTTTTCATATGTTGACAGAGATGTCAATGTTGAAATAGTCACGCAGCTTTCATGATGACTCTGCATGATTTTTCATATGTTGACAGAGATGTCAATGTTGAAATAATCACGCAGACTTTTGAGAGTCATCTTCTGGATAGATTAGTCTTGATCTGTCAGCGTGTCTTTGTCATTTTCACTCAAATGTGATTCTGGCAATGATGCGTGACTTTCATTCTAATCTGTCTGAACTTTGCGTGAATTAAACACATGTATGAATAAATCATTCAGCGTGTCTTGATAGTATATCTATCTGAGGTCTGCGTGACTTTTGAAATTTCCTTCGAACACTGCCATACACGCATAAGGCTCGTAGACATAGAAAATATATCTGACCTTGTCTTCTTTTATTTTCTTCAGTGAACATCTGAAGTGAGGAAGCAGATTATGAAGGACACTTGAGTTTTTTATTTAAACATGATTTATCTCATGTGAAATTCCCTCAATTTGACCTTCCAGAAGCCAGACTGTCATTGTTGGCCAATCAAGACCATATAACCCTATTTTGTCTGATGAATGGTCAACCTTTTCAGAGTCTTGATTTGGTGTCCCACAAAAAACTAGCATTTTTGTTCGGAGATGCCATAGCACAGAAATCTCAGCCAAAGAGTATTAGAGAGAAGGTCTGTTTTTATTTCGAAGGTGATGTAAATCAACCCATGTACTGGCCGAAAGTTTCCAGGGGCTTGTCAATCATGAGATTCATGCATGCCAGCTATTCGAGAAAGATGTCCTGGCATTTAACAGAATATCAGCAGGCGAAGGCAAGCCACATCATTTACCGGAAGGAGGAATTTTTCAGTGCTCCAGAAAATCACGTATCAGTGTTTCGGGGTTTGAAGCCTGGATGCATACCACCTGAAGACTCATCGATATTGATGCCATTCAGAATGCCCATTTTCATAAACGAATTCATGGCAAACAAGAATGCGTTCTACCCCACCGATTCGACGCCGAGGATGAACGGCTTAATGAATCAGGAGAACGTGAGATGGAGGACTTTGGTCCACTGGGCTTTGGAGAATTTTGAGATTGAGCTGAAGAAAATAAACCTCTATGATGCCGTCGTCAATTCATCCTACGGCTTCAGACCTAACCCCTCTCTGTTCCTGGCCTTGATTGAGAGGTACAATCACAGGACGGGGACATTTATGACTCCGAAAGGGGAGATGGGCTTTGCCCTTCATGAGATGGAATACATCTCACATCTGCCTTCAGGCTCGCTGCCGTATGAGGAGTACGTGCCTACGACAGAAGAGCTGAACTTTCTGTCAGAGAAGAACCCAGAGATGGTGTATCTATTTGAAGAGATGATGTGCCATTTTGGCACATGTACTCTATATTACAAGAGTTCTAAAGATGAAGCCGGCAACCACATCCAGAAGTGGATGTCCTACCTTTTCATGAACCGTGAAAAGGATGATAAGAAAATAAACGAGAAGAGATGGTACCAGATTAGCAACTTCAAGCCGCTCTCTGAGAGTGAAATTACTTATCTGCTGGAGAAATATGACTGCAAGGATTTCATTATCACTGAAGACTGGTACGAGTTCAAAGCTGGAACCACTTTCAACTCGTACGTGAGACAGTGGGAAGATGCTGTCAAGGAACGGTCATTTGGCCGGATTCTTATCTCTGTGGTTAAGAAGATTCATTGTTCCTGGCTCCAGTTCTCTGGACAGGATACATAGAGGCGTTATCTTTGCAGCGGTGCGCCTTATGTATGGTTACAAGTTAGATTTATTATCAGCGATGACCTGTAGACTGAATGCAGGTCTTCGGAATTTTGTAACCAACATGCTTTCTGATCAAAGGAGGATGACTGAGGAATTCCCACGGATAGAGATGCCTTTTACATATCTGTATGGCTGGCTCCTCCTCCATCATGACGGCTTGATACCTCCAGGGGCAGGAGGAAGTAATAGTCTCTTTTTGGAGAGGTACTCTGGAGAGACTTTCTGGAAGGTTCACACCCTTCCAGAATGCAGAAATGTCTTGAATCGAGCGTCATATTGGTCCATTCAATGTGTCCCTCCACCACTGGGCTATGAGAGCATGCCCCTAAATATGATGGACGAAGATATGGGGAACAGATTAGATGATGTAGCCTTTCAGTGGTTACAGAGAATTCGGCCTTCTCATCTAGTATACCGTCATGAAGATATGACGTATCTGGAGCCATATTTACCAAGCCGATTTGCCAGGCAATTCGGATATGACCAACTTCACGTTGGGAACGCCACCACTTGCCTTTCTGCTCGTGGAGGGATTATTGACGGAGCTCGGGCTTGGAGATATTTTGCGGCTAGAGATACGAAAGCTGTATTCTCTATGCCTAATCCTTTATCAAGCACAGGGACGAAGATGCTTTATACCTATGCTCGCTTCTATGTTTCGTCGGGCACCTTCAAGCCGAGTTTCAATCTGAAGACTTTTGTTGCGGAGGACGACCTAGCTCCGTCGAAGAGGTCAAAGAAGAAGACTATTATTCAACAATTTTCTCCGGAACCCGTAGATGAGATAGCAGAGGTGGAGCCTCTATATGAATTATTTCAGGAGGAAAATTTTCCTGATGAAGTTCTTCCTCCTATATTTGTATCCCTTTCTAAGAGGAAGAGAAGTGATGAATCTGAGACTGTCTCCAAAAGGAGTACTAAGTCTCAGACATCTAAGAAGAAGAAAGGAGTATCAATAACTGCTACTTCATTTTAGGTGGCATCTCGGTTGATGAAGATGATGCCGCCGATAAAGACGAAGAGACTGATGAAGATGACGCTCCCTTGATAACAAGGAGGTCAAGAGGAAAGTATGTTAAGAAGACCGTCAGCAAAATGAAAGGCAATGAACTCCTAGAAACAATTATGAGTGGAGGAGTTTTGCCGGAAATCAATGAAACGGCTTCTACTGAGAAAACGGAGTCTGATGATATTCACCTTCCAGCAGTTTCAACTAAACAGACTGAGGTAGAGTCCGCTCAGGCTCAGGAAACAACTGCTCCAACAACAAGTGGAGTAGCTATTGAACCCTCAGAGATGAGGATGATCCCATTTGAGCATGGGACAGAAGGCGTCATCCAAGCACTGGATGACCAGATTGATTATTCTGAAGAAGAACCAGCTCTGGCAGAAGCTACAGAACAGCCAGAAGTTCCTAGAACTCAAGCTGAAGAAAATATTTCTTTGGCCAAAGGCGATGAAGACGTGCCGGCGTCCGAGCTATCAGCTGCTGATGATTTGCTGAAGAATGTTTGTCAAGACATCATTCTTCGAACTGACATTCCAGAGAAGACTGAACCGGCAGTCAATACTGAGCTAGCTGTCATCACTGTTCCTGAGATTCATGAAGATGTGAATATCATAGACTCCGGATCAGAGATTCATCCTGAAGCTGGGGATGAGAAAGAGTCTGACGAAGAAGAAGAAGCTGAAGGAGGAGAGGATTGGCATACTGGCACTTCTACTCCTTATGATGAGGATAAAGTCAAGGGGAACAGAATAGAACTTAGCCCCGAACCTGCTCAATCTCTGGATAACGCTCCAGCACCTAGTAATTCTGGAGCTGGAAGCACTCACATGAAGCAGGTGTCGGATACTATCATGGACCGACTACGAGAAGGTGCCAGACTCCCCCAACATATTAAATATGAACCTCAGCCTGGTAGAACTTTATTTCAAATTCTGTTTCTGTTGTTTCTTTTTCTCTATATGCTGATTATTATTATTTTCTTTGATTGTAGGAACTGCTGCAGCAATGAGTTCGACTCATGCTCCGCTTATCCAGGCTGATGCTGATGAAGGGAGTTCACATTTGCCAACTTCTCCAGTAGCACCTACTTCTGTTCCCAGGGTAGAGAACATTCAAGCTTCTTCTTCAGTGATGACAACGACACCTGGATTTGAGACTGGACTAGCAAGAACTCTGGGAATGTATTCAGAGATCATTTACTCATATCTAGATACATATTCCAGACGTTTCTTGAAGGATGAAGCTATGCCCTTTTCTGATCTTCGAACTATGGTCAAGTTACCGCTCATGGCGTTGCGACATGCTGGTTGCGAATCTCAGTGCATCTTCTTCGAACATCTTCTGGATGAGTTGGAAATAACTATCCAAAAATACTGGGAAACTCAGAAAGAAGACATTCAATCTTTAACTGCGGCTGAGATCAGTCAACTAGAGCATGAAGCTCAGTCCTAGCAAGCTGCATTGGAAGCATTTTTTGTCTCTTCTTCTGAGAAATTAGTAGAAAAGGGCGAAGAAATATTAGCTACTCGTCAAAGAGTAGAGCTTCTGGAGAAAGATAAAGCGTCCAAGGCTGAAGAGCTGAAGATTTTGAAAGAGGAATTGGCTCGCCTTCAAGAGAGAATTGCTATCATAGAAACAAAGCAAGCTGAGGTTACTGCTGCTTATATTTCTGAAGCTGAACGCTGTGAAACTCTTCAAAAGGAGAGAGAGCAGATGCAGGCGGAATAGATTGAAGAAGTCAACCGTCGCCAGACTGCTATTATCATTTTTGATGAACAGAATGTCACAGTGGAAGCAGCAGAAAGGGTTCAGAAAGCTCATGAAGAGAAATTGAATGCTATTCTTGAACGTATCAGGGAGCTAATAACTCCCAATAAGTGAATCTTTTTCATTCTCACTTGTATCCAATGTTTTGATTATGAATGAAAACAAATGAGAATTCTTGATCTGATTTTTGGTTTTGCTGTTTTGGTAATGATATAGAAAATATGTTCAGAGGTAAATAATACATGACACATTTCAATAGAATAGAATATACAAACAAACTTTGTAATTCTATCAGATGATATTAAACCAGAAATGATCTTAGTTTAATACTAATTAGAAAAAATAGAATTCAGACATAAAAATATCTTTGAACTCAATTTTTCATGAACGGATAAACCGTCAGGTATTAATGAACGGATGAACCGTCGGATGAATATGATAAATGAACGGATGAACCGTCAGGCATTAATGAACGGATGAACCGTCAGATGAATATAATAAATGAACGGATGAACCGTCAAGCATTAATGAACGGGCGAACCGTCGGATGAATGTGTCGTTTCATTATTCGAGGAACTTCTGTCTATAAATATAGCAGAAATCTAACAAGAACGAACACTCCTACTCTTTAACATAAAAATGTCGTCTGAAGAAGCATCCAAGAAGGCTGAAATCGTCTCGAAGGTTCAGAAGGGCATGGAGGAACACCCTGTCGATCCAGTTCAGCCGAAGGAGGTAGAAGCAGGCGAAGGTTCGTCTGCACCCAAGCCGCCACGAGATATTCTTGACTTTCTGCTTAATCCAGGAAGTACTGAAGAAGAAGAAGCCATGAGGATGGCTGCTTACAAGTTTCTCGTGGGCTCCAGCAAAGAAGTTCTCAGCTCTTTTGCTGATCGCATTTTCGAGAAGGACGGCAGCGGTCCGCGTCCAAATGTAGAGAAGGATGATAGTGATCTTCCTTAATATCATGTACTATCATTCATGATTAAAATAAAATAAAATTTTATTTATAAACATGATCTTGTCTGAGGATTTACAAGTATTTATATTTATACATAATACTTTTTGAGGAATTTGCCATTAATAGGCATCATAACTTTTCGACCATCTAGTTCTGAGAGTTGATAAGCTCCATTTGAGAAAACTCTGCCCACAATATAGGGACCTTCCCACTTTGCGTCAAATTTGCCTTTGCTCATATGAGTCATAGTCATAGGACGTCTGACTGTTAAAATAAGTTCCCCTTTTTGATATGCTCGAACTCTGACTTTCTTGTTAAAAGCTCTTGAAATTCTAGCTTGATAGAATTCAATATTCTGTTGAGCAGATAATCGCTTTTCATCCAGAGCTTCTAACTCCTGAAGTCGAAGACGATCATTATTCTCAGCAGTAAGCTCATTAGCGATCGCTATCCTTAAAGAAGGAATTTGAATCTCTAATGGAAGAACAGCTTCGCATCCGTACACCAGAGAGAAAGGTGTACATTTAGTAGCATTACGAACTGTAGTCCGGTAAGCCCACAAACACTCACCAAGTTTCTCACTCCAATTACGTTTGTTAGTAGAAACAAACTTCTTTAAGAGTTTGATGATGGTTTTGTTGAAAGCTTCTGCTAATCCGTTAGCTGCCAGATTTTATGTGGTAGAAGCCACATTGTTGATCCGATGATCATCACAAAATCGAATAAATTTCTGGCTGACGAACTGTGGACCATTATCATGAATAATACGTCGAGGAACACCAAATCTGTAGATGACTTGATGCTTGATAAAGTTGATGACATTGAAAGATTTGACTTCAGATAAAGGATTAGCTTCAGCCCATTTAGAGAAATAATCGGTTATTGCGAGAATAAACCGATGACCTTTTGATGACGGTGGATTGATCGGACCAATAATGTCCATGCCCCAAGCTTCGAAGGGCCATGATGCTGCCGTCGGATGCAGAAATTCTGAGGGTTGATGAATAAAATCCGTATGGATTTGACAAGCTTTACACTTTCTTGCATATTCGATGGCATCTGATACCATAGTGGGCCAATAATAACCCATATGTCGAATGCGGTCTTGAAGTTTTGGTCCAGGCTGATATGCTCCACAAATTCCATCATGTGCTTCACGAATAATTTGTTGAGCCTCATCACCGACAACACATCGAAGAAGTAAACCATCATAAGCTCGACGATATAAGGTTCTTGTGGTGTGATTGTAATAGAATCTGAGTGATCTTCGTCTGATAGATGCCGCTTCACTCGGATTATCTGGAAGAATATCATACAATACGAAATCTAAGAAAGGAAGTCTCCAATCTTTATCCGTATTCTGATTCTCAGCTGAATTACTGAAGATGAATTCCATGCTAGAATCAGATGAAGATGATAATGATTTACGGCTAAATCCAAATCCTCTTGTTGTGTTGACATCATGAGATATTGATTCTTCAATGTCAACTGGAAGTCCCAGAGTTAAATTATTTTCGAGATGAAATAATTCTCGATTGCAAACAACAATCATTTGTTGACGTCTAATTGGAATAGCCAACACCGCCGCAAGATTGGCAAGAGCATCAGCTTCTGTGTTACATGCTCGCCTAATATGCATGATAAAGAACCCTTCAAATGAAGAAGCCATAGATATAGCCGATCTATGATAAGGAACCAGATCTTGATGGCGAACTTCATAAGTACCCCTTATCTGATTGACAATGAGTTTAGAATCTCCATACGCTTCCAAATATTGAATATTCAGATGTTTAGCGAGTTGAAGACCAATAAGCAGTGCATTGTACTCAACCACGTTGTTTGAACATGGTTGATCGAGAGAATAAGCTCTTTGGATAGTAAGACCTTCTGGCAACACAAGAACGATTCCAACCCCAGCGACAATGTCACCATTAGGACCTATTCTTGAAGCTCCATCAAAGAATAGACGCCAAGTAGGATCTTCTTCAGCAATTTGGTTTGAATCTAGGACTTCATCTTGGATTTTATCATAGAGTTTTGAATTTTTTGGAATTGAATGAGCAGCCAGAAAATCAGCTAAAGCTTGTCCTTTGACTGATTTCTGAGGAATATAGTGCATATCATACTAAGCAAGTAAGATTCCCCAGTTAGCCAATCGAGAATTCAAAACACTGGGTTTTTTCATCATGATCCGTATAGGATTGATCCGGGAAATGACATGAATAGTCTGACCAATGATATAATATCGTATCTTTTGGACAGCGAACATCAAGGCTAGATATTCTTTTTCAACCGGTGAATATCGAGGTTCAGCTCCGGTCATAGTACGATTGAGATAGTAAATGGCTTGTTCATGACCATTTTTATTCTTTTGAGCGAGCAATGCACCCAATGAATGACTCATTGCTCGGGTATATAGGAGGAACGGTATTCCTGAGACAGGAGGTACCAATACTGGAGGGCTCATCAGATATTTTTTTATATCATCGAATGCTTCTTGACATTCATCATTCCGGACAAAAGAAACACCTTTCTTCATAAGTTTATTGAATGGTCTGCAGCGTCCTGAAAGATTAGAGATGAATCTCCTGATATAAGCGATCCTTCCTTGAAATCCTCGTAGCTCTTTTAAGGTGCGTGGAGGACGCATCTCTTGGATGGCTTTGATCTTCTCGGGATCCACGTGTATACCTTTAGCGGTAATGACGAAGCCGAGAAATTTGCCACTAGAGACGCCTAAAAAGGACTTAGTAGGGTTCATCTTTAATTGATGCTTACGTATTAGATCAAAAATGGTCTTCAAATCTTGGATGTGATCCTCTTTTTGTCGACTTTTGACTGCAATATCATCAACGTAGCATTCGACTATTTTCTGCAAATGTTCACGGAATATAGTACTCATAGCTCGTTGATAAGTTGCACCTGCATTCTTGAGACCGAATGGCATCACTGTATAACAGTATGTACCGATCGGCGTTCTGAAAGAAGTGTGCTTCTCGTCATCTGAAAACATTTTGATCTGATTGTACCCAGAATACCCATCCATGAATGACATCCGTTCAAACCCACATGTATTATCGATCATAACATCAGTGATTGGTAGAGGGAATTCGTCTTTAGGACATGCCGTATTGAGATCGCGGAAGTCTATGCATACTCTGATCTTGCCAGTCTTTTTAAGGACAGGAACTATATTAGCCATCCAGTCGGGATGTTGTTCCTCTCTAATAAACCCAGAGGCCATGAGTTTATTGACTTCAGCTTCAATTGCATCCATAATATCTGGACGGAATCGTCGCTATTGTTGCTTGATCGATTTAGCATTCGGCATGATATTGAGTTTATGAGTTGCTATCTGTGGATCAAGTCCTGGCATATCTTCGTAACTCCAAGCGAAGACATCAATGTATTCACGAATAAGTTTGATCATGTCTTGCTTATCAGTTTCTAAAAGACTTTCACTAATGAATATTGGTTTGGGGGATCCCTCTTCACCAACATCTATTTGAACAAGTTTGTCTTCAGTCGGAGGTTCTTTTTGTTCGAATCGGAACTCCTATTGATTATCTAACCTTTAGGCCCATTATTCTGATTCAGGTGAGATTTCAAACCCATCTTCGTCTTCATCACTTTCTTCATAATGGTCAATGGAGACCATGTTGGAAGATAGAATGTTGCAGTAGAATTCACCGATACTTGTATCAGAATCCCAAGAGGTGGTACTAGAAGAATCATATCTCTTATCTTCGTCAGATTCGGGATCTTCATGGACAATATTAATAAAAGGAGTAGGAGCAATATAACCTAATCCGTATTTCGTCCTTCCATATTTTAAAAGAGGGATCCGAACAGGCATTCTTCTTCCTCTCCCATTACTGAGGCCAGTTCTGAAGTCATAACCCATATTTTTATTGATATCTTTAGATTGCTGACTATAACGACGTAGTTGTAATCTTCCAGTATCATCGTTTTTGTCATCATCTTCAGGGTTAGAAGGATTTTGGGGCCCTTTATAAAAGACTATTGGAATATCTCCTGGTTTTCTGCTGGGAACTAGAAAGTATGAAGTTTGTACTGATTCTAGGGATACATCTGTATGGAAAGTTTGTACAACTCCTATGGTTATTGTTCTCAAGTCATCTAACAAATGCAAATAACTATGAACATGATTACACACATCAATATACTGCAAAGATGGAGACTTTTTATTAAATTTAAAAGTAGCAGTATTTACATTGGGAGAAGGCTGAGCCTTAGAAATCTTAGCCAAATCAATGACTAAAGGAGGAGAAGAAGAATTAGAAGGAGTTTTGTTTCGATTAAGATCGATATCAAACGGCTCAGAAGAGGTAAGCTCCCTTGAAGCTTGAGATGGAAGAGTAGTCCGCCCTCTAACATGGATTACCAGAGTATCCTGTTTCATATGTGGAGATACAGGAACTGTAGTACGCCCACTAACAGGAATGATCAGTGTATCTTGAGTAGACGACTGAGGTAATGGAGAGATCCGTCCGCTCACTGGAATGATGAAAGAACCTTCTCCAGAGAGTTTGGAAGATTGTTGCTGAGTAGTTCAACCTTTAACAGGAATTATCAAGGTCTCACTTTGTGAATCCTCTTTCTCCATAGCTTGTATCACCCCTTTATACTCTTCTTTATACATCCGGGAATCATTGAAATAAGCTTTAACCCCATGGAAGGGATTTATATCAGCAACTTCCTTTTGTACTCTTCCATTGCTGTCAATGTATTTAAAACACTGATGAAGAGTAGAAGGCACCACATTATTTTCATGAAGAAAGGGCCTCCCCAGAAGAAGATTATAAGATCCTACGATCTCGATCACATAGAAAGTGACTTTAGATCTGAAATCGCCAATCTGAAGTTTCAGATGAATCTTTCCCAAAGGCTCACTTCGGCTCTTATTGAATCCCAGGATAGTAGTAACCGTCTTGGAAAGCTTATGAAGAGGAATTTTTAGTTCATCCAACAGACTCTTCGGCATTATACTTATAGCAGACCCTGGATCAATGAGGATACGATCTATCTTCATCGTATCGATATAACCGGTATAGTAGAGAGGCCGATCATGTCGATTATCCTCCAATAGCATGTCATCTTGTGTAAAGGTGATATTTGGGATAATCTCCAATACACTGTTGCAATGTAAGCAAGTGGCAGGTTCTTCACCTGGCTTCTTTAATTGTGCAAGACAAGAGTCTGCCTGAAGAAGTGCCTCACTTAACGTCTCCCGAGTCTCTTTAAAAAGACGGAGAAGTTCAAAGAGTGACATTCTAGCTGGAGTATTAGCAAGTTGAGCTAGAATGTCGAAGTTATAAGGTTTCTGAAGCCCAAGAGGAGGGGACTTCTTGATTGGTTTATCAAACGAGCCTGTTGTTTGCCTTTCTCAAGAGCTGTGGGCTTGGAAGGAGCAGGTTCAACTGGTGCAGTGGAAGGAATAGGTACAGCGGATGATTCTTCTTCAAGAGGAACATTAGGAACATCTTTGTCAGCAGGAGAGATATCAGGAGTATCCTCAGGATTCTTGGAATAATCCTTCAGATAAGGTTTTTCTGTTCGAGTAGCACCAGCAAGTGCTTCTTCCTTATCTTTTGATTCTATGTCGGGAGTAGATCCGAGAGAAGTCGTATGACATGACTTAATCTTTCCAGCCTTTTTGGACTTTCGGGAAGTAGTCTTTTGAAGAGGAGAAGATTCAAAATCTGCTACTAGATCAGGATGAATCCACATGATTTCTTCTGTCTCCATAGTGATTGGTACTAATCCTTCAGATTGTGGAGGAGGAATATTCACTATCTCAAGAGTTGCCTTGGGAATAGGAACGATCCCGCTTTCAAGGAGTTGAGGAGGGAAATCTCCGAATTACATAGAGACGACATTGGAGGTGACGGTCTTCTCTTTCGGAGTAAGAGAGAGAGCTCCAGATTTAATCATTTCTTGGATCTTTTCTTTCAATACATAACATGTATGAATTGTATGACCCAACATTCTGTGGTATGGACAGTATTTAGGATGATCCGTCTTACCAGCTTCATCAGGTTTCTTGATTTCAGGTAATTGTATTTTATTACCTTTCAGCAGACATTCAAAGATACCAAGGACATCATCGTCATCAAAAGAGTATTCTTCTTTGGGCCGAGATGCTTTTGGTTGTTGAGTTGTAGACGCAGGAGGAGTTTGAACAGTCGATGCATCTTTACTCTGAAGATTAACTTCAAGGGTTTCTTTTCCCTTGCTTTTATTGAATTTAGCATTATTATTATTACTTTGACCTGTTTCTTTAGGAGTCATCTGCACTCCTAAACCTTTGAAAGTTTCAGCACTGATTTCTGTGGCTTTGGCACTGACTATGAAGGGAGGCCAATCTTAAAATTGAGTAGATCCTGTCCACATGCTGATTATTGGCAACAAATTTGATTTGCATGTGTCGATGGTGACAACATCAGGAGTTCCAAGAGGCATCTTCAGAGCTTCTCTTCAAAACCGTTCAATGAATTCCTCTGTAGTTTCATTATTTTTCTGCTTGATTCTTATAAGAGCAGACATAGTCATGTCATTGAGCCCTTCATAGAACCGTTCAAGAAATATTTGTTTGAAACCGGCAAATGAAGTAATACACCCATCCGGGAGACTTCTATACCATTCATAAGCCGTTCCTTTGAGACATCCGACAAACACCCGAGTAAGGAGGGCGTCACTTGGTTGCAGCTGGTCAGTCATCACTTCAAAGTGGTTAATAAATTGACTTGGAGAAGTGGTTCCGTCATATAATGAGATAGTAGGAGGCTTGTATTTAGGAGGATACGATACTTGCTTCCATTCTATCGGATAAGGTTGCTTGATGCCTAACCTTTGTAAACCATCTTTCTGTTTGAATGCCTCAAATTGAGTTCGGAGATTCCTCAATTCTTCAGTAACAACTCCGGAGGATTATGGAGTTGTAGCTTGTAGAGAATAGTTGGGAGGAGGAACAACATTATAAGTACTACCCCCAGCTCCAGAGTGACTAGGAACTGGTTGAGCTTGCCCAGGAGTGTTGGATTGTACTGCTGGAGGAACATGTACTGGTCTTACACCAGTATTAATTGGTATGGCTTCTGGTGCAGTCTGTCGATTTTGTAGTTGGGCTGCCATGAGTTCATACATCGACTTCATATTATCAGCCATAGACTTTATTTGCTGTTCCAAAGAAGCAATTCTTTGTTCTTGAGGAGTCATGGAAGAAGAAGGTTCATCAGTATTCCCATCGACCATATATGTTGTGACTGTACGAGGGATTATTGATGAACTGGTGGATGTTGTTTGTTCTGAATCACTACTTTGTGTATCAAAGTCAGTTATAGGAGAACTACCCCCAGTAGAAAGAGGTGGGAAGTTAGATTCCCCAAGAAATTCAGAATCATCTTCAGAAATCAAAGTCCTTTGAGTAGAAGCCAGGACTCTTGATCTGGTGCCTCTATACTCCATCTGGACTATCATTTCTACTCCCAGTATCCCGAGAGGTCATGTTGACAGAAGCATACAGAGGTTCATCTTCATCAGGCATAGGTTCACACTGAATCCGATTGAAGACAGATTATCGTTTAGTTTGACATCTGCATTGCATTGTGACTCTCGGCTGGAAGTCACATTCATGTTCAACATGGTCCTGATCCATTGATTGACATCTGCATTGAATTATGACTCTTGGCTGGAAGTTACATTCAGCATGGTCCATTGACACAGAATTATTCCTTCTCTTCTATTGAAGATGTTCTCGTAGATCTGTCTGTGAAGATTGAGGTACATCAGAGAACATTCTTTGTGCATTTTTAGGAATATATTTCCGGTTCTTGGGTCTTGATGGCTCTTGGTTATATAGAGAGTGATTAATGTGAGCCACATAATTTCTAGCATACTCTGCATCTGGATCTCTTGCTTTTGTTCCCGATTGGTATGTTTTTTTGACACAAGAAGTGCTTCCTAAGCGGATTTGATCAAGTTTTGCTCTTAGATCAGTTGGAGGTAACACATTAGTTTTTGAAACTTGGAGTTTTCCTTCCATTGATCTGAATATTTGCAGAGAAGGAAGAGTTGAACCATCCCCTTGATTAGGAGTTGGTAACAGACCCTCTTTTATAGACAAATTATGTGCCCAATTCGAAGAAGTCATAGAAGAAGACATTAAGAAATGTTTCTTTTTAGACTTATTCAAGTTTTAGGACATAGAATGTCCAGAAGGAAGAGTAGTCAAAAGACCATCTCCTTTTCTTTGACTAACAAAATTGTCAGTCAAAGCTGTTCCGGAAGTAAAAGCTACAGGAGCAGAAGAAACAACTAAAGATCTATTTCTTTTCGAAGGGACTTTGTGTGGAGGAGTTTTAGCAAGACCACCTCCAGTTCTAGCAGAACTTGGCAAAGAAGAAGAGATAGCTAAAGAGCTATTCTTCTTAGAGCATGCTGGTGACAATTTGGTTAAGGAGCCTGTATTGTCAGTGTACAAAGTCTTGGCTAAAGAGCCAGATTTTGGTGAAATACACGCTGGAACAGATTTGGCTAAGGAGCCAGTGCTGTCAGTGTGACTTTTGAATTTAAGATTGCACGCTGGAACAGATTTGGCTAAGGAGCCAGTGCTGCCAGCGTGACTTTTGGAATAAAGATTGCACGCTGGAACGGGCTTGGCTAAGGAGCCAGTGCTGCCAGCGTGACTTTTGGAATATAGATTGCACGCTGGAACATGCTTGGCTAAGGAACCAGTGCTGCCAGCGTGACTTTTGACTGCTGTCGTCTTCGAACACACAAGAGTGTGCGTGCTTGCAGTAGACTCCTTGCCAGTGTTAAGAGTAGACACTATGGCAGAAAAGTCACCATTGATTGCCAACTGATTTTTAGGGACGTAGACAGATCGTCCCTTCGACTTGGCAGTAGTGATGGAGGCTGAAGTGGGCTTGCCACCCTTAGCCCGCTGCATTTCTTCGTAGGCGACTTGATCGAATTGAATCGATATCACCTTCTTCGTCGAGCCGACTGACGAAGTGTCGCATTGAGTTGTTGCCATCTCGAAAGAGAAGATGGTTTTCCCCAGCAGAGTCGTCAATTTGTTTTCCATAAATAAATTCTCTTTATTTATTGTGTATCTGGGAAAATTACAATTGTCGGAATCCGATCTAGAAGACGATCGCTTTATCCTTTGGACGATGCGAAAAAGAAAAGCTCTCAAAATTTCAACAGCAATTTAGATATCTGTGTATCTGTACAATGAATGAGAAAAGAGCTCTATTTATAGAGTCAAAAATAACTGAAAAAGATAACTGTCTTCACAGCCTGTGCATAGTTGAAAATCATACAGGATTTAACATACGCAAGGTTATAAGCAGTTACTGGACGTGGCCTGTAACTGTTGGACACATGGCAATCATGCATGAGTCGTGTGCAAGTTACAGGACACACAGGCGAGAGATCAGTGGCATGGCTGCCACGTACTCTAATTTGATGAAATCCACGCAGGCTCGTTGAGGACGAAATCCACGCAGACTTGGGTCAAAAAGCTTCAAAATCTACGCAGACTTGGGACAAGAAGCTTCAGAATCCACGCATACTTGGGGCAAAAAGCTTCAAAATCCACGCAAACTTGATGAAAGAACATAAAAATACACGCAGTCTTGAGGCAGAAGGCTCAAAATATACGCAAGCTTGAGGCAGGACTGCCAGCTGTCTTGATTCAACGTGCCTCGACTGACACAAAATCTCTGGCAGTAATTACCTTGTCAGTCGCATTAAATGAAAAGAAGCTCTTTTGGTATGCCAACTTGATCAAGACCGAGTCTTGTTGAAGAAGATTTTGAAAGTCACGCAATAGTCGGCTGTGATCTCTCGAGTTCCGTGCATACGTGGCATACGAGAAGACATTCTTCGACTGTCGTGCTGTCAGTCATAATGACATTTCTGACAAATGATGAGCTGTCTCTAGCGTGATTTTTAAACATTGTCTTGATCAACTCAGCGTGACTTTGAGACTCAGTTCTGATCAACTCAGCGTGACTTTCATTTTTAAGGCCTACACTCTTCATGTAACGGGATACGGCTACCGTATTCTCAGGTCCCGAGAGGAGTCTTGGGCATTGAACATTGCTCGAAGCTCCTGGACTTCCCTCCTTGCTTCCCTGGCTTCATCTGCAACTGAAGAAGCGGATGCTCCAAGAGGATTGTCACCCAAAGGAGGAGCGGTTGTGTTGGAGTCCGGCAAGGCAGCTTTGATTTTGTCTACTGACTTGACCAAGGACAGGAGCATGGCTTCAAGTATTTCTAGATGTTGTCGGTCAGAAGGCACTTCGTGATAATCATCGTCCATAAAGACCGTCCATACGTGGATAGAGGTGGAAGGGGTCGTAGCAGAGGTGCTCTCTGTGTCGTACCCTCGTACCGAGAAATCGTCGAGGAATATCGAAATATCTTCCTCCTCGGACTCGGAAAGGGTGTTACCCCCTGTGCAAGAAGCCGCATCGTCTTGGCGAGGGTGGTCATACCCAGGGATGTCCACGTCTGTTGCATAATTCCAGTGGATCTCTACCCCCTGTGTATGCTCTTGGAACACCGGGTAATCGCATACTTTGAGGGGACTGCTACCCCCGGCCTCATCTACCCACAGGGAGGTCAAGGATGCAACCCAAGGTGTTGGAAGCTTCTTTTTGGATCGAGTGCCTTGGTAGACACCCCCTGTGGTTGTCGGTGGCAGTCCTCCAGACGGGAGTTTCCTTGCAATGCTGGCAGAGATTGCCGGGCTGGAAGAGCCTATCTTATTCCCTTCCTTGCTGGGAATAACCTTCAAGGTTGAATTACAGGAGGCGAAAGGAAATACCTCGTCTTCCTGGATTTGTATATATTTCTCAAGTTGTTATTGGAAAGGTGCTGGCTGCTGCAGTCGTTGGAAAATGGACTGCCGATCTTCAGGTGCTGTCGACTTGTCGTAGCAGCAGTTGATGATGACTTGGGTGCAACGATAACCCGAGAGGGGCTCATCGCACGCCAAGATTACTTTCTTCTCCTTGCGTTTGTGAGTAATCACCTCTCGTAAGTCGATAGCGGATTGATCTACCTTTGCATCCCATTTGTAGACTCGGGTATCTCGAGCACAAGGGTGCATAGGTGTCATGTTTTCTTTTTGATCCGAGACTAGTAAACGTACTTAATTTCGATCGTTGGAGGGAGATTTTTGAGACCCACCCTGTCCGTTAGCCCTGGGGGACTGGACGCGGATGGTTCTGTACAAATTACCATCAGGAGCCCGTATAACAGTTAACGGTGCCCGCTGACGGTCAGCAACTTGGACAGTTGACTGGGCTTGTTGGGCCCTCACTGCCCTAGACTTCTTTGACTTAGCACCCGACGGTGTATAGTAAAAAGGGTCCAGATTGATACATCCCACATTCTCAATGGACCGCATGGAGTCGGGCCCGCATGAGAGACGGTCGAACAAAAAGCTTCTGACAGGGCCGCATGAGACACTCTGCCTATGGCCAGGATTGGCTGCCGCATGGGCCATCTGCCTGCGGCCAGAGTTGGCTGCCGCATGGGGGACCTGTCTGCGGCCAGAGTTGGCTGCCGCATGGGCCATCTGCCTGCGGCCAGGGTCAGCTGCCGCATGGGCGATTTGTCTGCGGCCAGATTTGACTGCCGCAGGGGCCATCTTCCTGCGGCCAGAGTCAGCTGCCGCATGAGTTATCTGTCCATCTCTCATATAGGGCCTCTTCCTCGTTCGCATGGATTTCCCTTGTGCCCCCAAAAAAGTATTTTCCTTTGCTGGATTTGGGGACAGTAAGGTTATCTGTGATCGAAAGCAAGGCCGCAGGAGAGACTTGATCACCGTCTTGGGCCGCAGAAGGAGCTTCTTCGAGAACCTGGTCGGGGGCAATAGTTTTACGCTTTGACATGATGTGGGCTCTCTTTGGGTTGGCTCGCTTCTGCGATAGGCTGGCGCTCCCTTCAGAGAGCATTTCTTCGAATGCTCGTTGGTCAAATCGAACCACAAGCATTTGATACATGAAGCCGAGCTTGGACGCATCAGATTGCATCACCAACTTCTCATCAGAAGACAAGGATGTCCCCAGTAGATTCGTCATCGTGTTTGCCCTTAAATATCAAGCACAACAAATTACAAATGAATTGAACTTGATTGCAAACTCGCTAGTACAGAAGAAAGCCTAGAAAGAAATCCTAGGAAACAATCTAAGTACAATTGTTTAGTTTTGATTCTTGGGGGTGACGATAGAGGCTCAGGAAAGTGTAGCAACTCTGCCTTACTCCGTGGACTATCTAACACGGTCCTTGTTCTTGAAGAAATTGCCTTTTGTAGGTTGCCAGCCATTTGCATGGGTGTGGTACCCTACTATTTATAGTGATAGATATTTTGAGATGCATGGATGGCCGTATGGCCACGTGGCTACAGCAGCAAACAGAGACCCGTTCCTTGGCCGCCAGCTGGTGACTTGTTGAGATTTTATTGCAGCAAATCTGGGTGGTTGAGACTTGGTCAGCCTGCAATGTGTCCAATCGTAGGATAGGATCAATCTGCTTGAGTCATTTTAAGCCGCATAGGCCTTTCAGTGTTCGGCCATGCTAGGCCACATAAGACTCATACGACAGTCTTCCTTAGTCCGTATGTAGCTTGGGACTTTTTAGCTGCGTAGGTTCTATATTTTGGACCGCATAAAGCTCATGCGGCTTAGATTGCAGTTACCCTTGGCCGCATGAAGTACATAGATTGAGCCGCATAAGGTTCATGCGGCTCGGGTCGCATTCCTTTTGGCCGCATGGCCATGTCCAGTCTGGTGGCGTGACATTTTGTCTGATCACGTCCTATCTTCTTTTTGTCAGAGTGTCAGAGTTGTCAGAGTTGTCAGAGCTGTCAGTCTTGCCAATTTTGACAGAGTTTGTCAGCTTTATCAGAAGGGTTGATCAGCTTGGCCGCATAAGTAACTATTCTCTCTGCGACTCAAAAATCAGTCTGGTGAAGATGGGCCGCAGGGGGGCATACTGAGTCTGTCATGCGGCTCTTCTTTATGCGGGTCAATCTGTTCCAAAGTACTCATGCGGTCAGTTGTGATCCGCACGAACCCCATATTTTCTATGCTTCTACAACATTATATTAGAATAGCGGCCTGACGTACTTGTCATAGAGTTGCTTGAGCTACTTATGAGCTACATAGTAGCTTAATCGTAATACCTGGCATTTAAGTTATTCCCGCCTAATTACACTTCCACATTAATCTTTAAGCTTTGGTCACCACCCACTCCATGCCACCTCCTCCTTACCCATGACATGGCCGGCCACCCCTTCCTTATTAATCATGATTTTCTTGTTTACTTCTTTAGTATTCTTACTCCCGAAGTTAAGAATTTAAGCTGCTTCATTTACCTTTCTTCATTCATTCTTTCTTTATTAGTTTCATTCTTACAACTGAGGAGGGGTGGAATAGGGTTTGGAAGTAGAAAGGGGTGGAGTGGAGGAGGAGGAAGAGGAGGTAGAGATGGAGGCGGCATTGGTCGGGTGTCGCGGTTGTAGGAAGGAAGAGGAGGGATGTCACGACCCGTACCCTGTTTAGGGGCACGAACACGTGGGTACGTCCAGCCTACACCGCAGAGTTGGCAGTAGAACGCTATATAGGTCATCTAGAACAAATAACATCTAAGACGCAAATTGTAACGCCCCAGTCCCAAAATACGTAGGACCAAGTACGTAGACATGCCAGCTGTATACATACGAAATACATGGACCTCGTAAGTATACATAAGCTGTAAATGTAGTAATCCAAGAAAACTAAATCTCATCCACAAAGATAAATAATGATATAAAGCAACTTTGAGTTTGTCATGTACACAACAGTTGGGTGGAGACAAAGTCCACTACCAACCAAATTAAATATGGAAAAATATACAAGGAAAGAATTTAGCAAGCGAGAGCAAGTGACGAATCCAAGAGTAATCATCACGACGGAATAGAGCGCAAGTCATGGCCTTAGCTAGAGCACCTGCAAGAAATCACGAAAAACACATACCTGGGGAAAAACCAGGTCCTCAGAGGGACGTAACAAGATACATAAAAATAATACCATGATGAACTGTAAATGATACATGATAAAGAAAAGACCACATGCTCCATCACAATGGAACCTAACCATCTAGGTGTAATGCAAGTCGAAAACTATACTGGAACGTATAAGTGGGTAGGAATAAAGCATAGCATCCACTAGAGGCTTTCGCATGAACTAGTATACGTCTCTGACCGTATCTGACGACGTGGTCAGGGCCGTGCAATGGATATATCCCCTAGTTCATACTTTGCATCGCTAGCATACCTCCTGACCGTATCTGACGTCGTGGTCAGGGCCGTGCAATGGATATATCCTCTAGCGACACACCCATAACAGGGAAACCATGAACCCATAATCGGGCAATCTAGAAGGCTTTGGGCTAGCTCATACGTCCCAGTAGTTTTCCCCGCCCATGTATCACACAAGTCATATCCATGTCTTGGCGATCCATATCTCTATGCAAGTCGCTATCTAGACTCCGCTAATCCATAAATGAACCGACACACGAACCGCCCATATCGGTAGCAAGTCGAATACGTAGGTTCGTGTCGACTCAATGATCCTCACTCATGTGTCGTGTATGAGACGTGTCAACCAGTCAAAGAAGTTATGAAGCATAACTTCAACACACCAGGAAAGTCCGCTACCACATATGGTCCACACACACACACACGCACACACACAAACATCGATATACATATCGATGGCACCCAAGCCATACTTGGACATACTCTTACTAATGTAAAAACACTAGCAACATATAAAATATCATGAATCAAATGTAAGTACAAGATGGCAAGGTATCTTGCCTGATGTTACGTCTGGTGTGATGCGATGACCGACAAGTCTCGAATATCCAGTAGTCATATTTGATTTGCAAAGGTCCTAGTCGTGTGAAAATAGGTATACACGATTAGTCGAGGTCCATGGCGATAATTGGAAGAGATTCGGAGTGAACGAATACTTATATTAGTTTTAGTAAGTATTTCATAATATTTTGAAGGCTAAATTTTTATTAGTAAATATAGACACTTAAAAGCCAATACCGTTTTTAGGCAAGAACTTCGACTTTGTAAAATATTTTTAGTTAAAAACAACTTTTCTAATATGAAAATATTTATGTAATTATTTGGAATGTTAAATATTTATTTAAGCAGAAAACTATAACTTTCTCGAATATATATAAGTTTAGATAAATAAGAAATCTAGAAAAGTAATTTGGTACTGAAATAATGACTTGTTGTCAAGCTATGTCTGAATACACCATAATATATACATTTTTGGCAAAACAAATTTTGAAATCCATATAGGCAATCCTTTATGTTAATATATATTTTTGCAAAATATTATCTAGCCAAATAATTGAGTATCAAAATAATAGTAATATTAATAACATATATTTATTAAATTGAATGAAACTGAATTAAATATTAGATAACTGAAAATTTTATATAACACCTATAATAATATTAATAATAATAATAATAATAATAATAATAATAATAATAATAATAATAATAGTAATAATAATAATAAATGATAGTAGTAGTCATTTTAATAATGATAAATAATAATACTAATCATAACTTTAATATATATAAAAAATATCCTTACAGTCACCTCTTTCCCCAAATGTTTGGCAAAAACGAGAGAAAGAGAGAGTAAAGACCGAGCGAGTGAGGAGGAGAGAGAAGGGGTTTACTCACGAGGAGCTCCGGCAAGAGAGGCGGCGGCGCGCGGTGTGCGACGCCGGAGTTCGGCGCTCGGCAACGGACGGGCAAGAGCTCTGATGGGGGACTCCGGCGCGGGCGCTTGGCCTGGCGGCGGAAGAGTAGAGGAGGCGAGGCGGTCGGTCGGCGCATTGGCGCCGACGGTGAAGACGATGGGGTCGGCGCCCAGCTCGGTGGCGGGTTAGGAACGGACAGCGCGCTCCGTCACCCGGCACGAGGACGATGGTCAGCGTGGTCGTCCGATCCGACCACGAAGCGGCCCAGATTTTTGGCTGCGGTCCGCGCGAGAGGGCGGTGGCGCCGACGTCAGGCGACGGCAGTGGGGGCACGGCGGTCGGCTACTCCGGAGGAGGACGAGGCGGAGGAAGCCGGCCCGCGGGAGGAGTCGTCGGCGGTGGACGGCGCTCGAAGGCGCGGGTTCCGGCGGCAACCGACAGTGTTTTGGAGGCACGACCGGCGGATCCGCGGCGGACGACGGAGGTTAGGGTTTGTTTCCCTCCTTCTATTTTGTTGGGGGTGTCGATGTTGGTCTATGGTGATTGTGGTGATGGTGATCTGATGGGTTGCCGACGGTAGGTTACGAGGGTGGTGGAGACGGGGATGCTGCCGGGGCAGCGGTGGACGAGGTGGATGGGGATGGTGGTGACGACGACGTGGTGGTGATGGCAGGGTGGCTGTGGCCAGGTAGCACTCGGAAAGGCGGAGGGATCGGGCAGGGAGGTGTTGTGGTGGTGGCTGGTGTTGGGTGACCGGTTGCGGCGACACGGGTCGGCAGCCGGGTGGCGGTGAAGGAGGTTGTGGCTGAGGAATCGACGAAGGCAGGGGAAGGACACGAGCGGGGATGGGGTTTAGAGTAGGGTTAGGTTTTGGTATTTGATTGTGTCGGGATTGTCGACACGGGGAAAGGTTCATGTATATGTAAATGTTGGAATAAGATGTGGGAGGGAAAACATGGACACGATGCACGTGGGTGGTGAAAGTTATTGAGGAGTACCTGCCTATTTATAGGATGTGGGAATTCCCATTTGGATAGGATTAGAAGTAGTTTAAAACCCAAATTGATAAATACCATATTAATTTAAATATATTTAAAGTAAATTAAATCTAAATTCGAATCAAACTAAATCTAGGTAAATCTTTATCCATAGAATACATCCATATTTTTAAATCATAATAATTTATCTAAATATCAATCAAACAACATTTAAAATATTTTTTTTTATGAACACTAATATTATAATAATAATTAATTTCGAAAATCACAATAATATTTTTTAAATATGGATAGAAAATATTTGGAATTATCCTTTGTAAAATAAATAATTAAAATGTCTAAATTATGTATAATATTTCAAAATACCTTTTGTAGTAGCATTAAGATAAAATAATTTTTGAAAATTAAATCGTCTACATGAATCAATTTTCATGTACTTTGCATTCAACTAAAATATCTATGTATATAATATATATTTGAAATCGGTATAATTGAATAAAATTGCCACTAGTGTGACAAAAATTTCTTTTCAAACAAAAGTAAAATATTTACTATAATAATATTGAAATGAAATATTTTTCTAAAATATAAATAAAGCATTTTCATAAATATATATATATATATATATTTATATCTCGTACGTATTCGTACTCGACGAAATTTCGCGCGCGACGTTCAAATTCGAAAACAAAAAAATCAATACCAAATAAAATTTTAAAATCTTAGTGAAAATTTAGGGGTTTTATATCCTACCCAACTTACAAGAATTTCGTCCTCGAAATTAAAAATAAGTAGGGGGGTTGAGAAGACCCAAGGAGGTATCGATGGGGAACAATCAATCATGACGATCAAAACGTACATTAGAAATCGTAATTTCGAATTGCGGAAATAAATCACGAATTGAGTTTAGGGTGTAATTGATGGTCGTGGGTTAACGCAAGAAGAGAAAGATTAATGGTCAATAGAGGATCGTAAATTGATTTGAGATCAAGGACAGGTGGTTTCCTAGGGGAACATACTCGTCTGGGTTTTAGGGGTGTTAAGGAAATAATTCTAGTCATTTCTAAATATCAAATGATTAGAGATCATGATCAAGAGTCGAAGGGTAGGTCGAATAACTCGAGACGAGGTTGTAAACACAAGGCTTGGTTGATGGCTAATTATAACTATCATGGTCATAGGGAACACTTGGTTTCTATCTATCAAGTACGAGTCTTCGTCTAACTAAGTGAGAGACGAAAACCAATATGAGGCCAAATAAGTCGTTTTCGAATACCAATATGTGGTTCAAAGGCGAGTGAGTAATCCAAAAAGAATTGCCAAGGCTATCGCGGATGGGATTCTAGAGGACAAGTTTAGCTATGTCCCCATCCACGTAGAACGATAAATAAAAGTGAACCAAAGTACACTCGGTTGATCAGACCATCATGCACCGGTTCTGACTAGACAATATGTTAGTGAGCGCGCGCTCAATAGCATGTGTCTTGAACAAGTTTGACAACGGTTAAACTTGCAAAACTAGGCTATAGTAGCAACATTTAGTCAAGATGGTAAAAATATAGGCACGTGAGATAAATATTGAAAGAGACTAGAATTAGTTCGAACTCCTTAAGAATCTAAGTCTTGTTTGGTGCCTATACAGTCGACCTATTGTCTCCTTGTCTAAGGCTTGGTCGAATAATAATGTATGGTCTTTAAAAATTTATAGTCTAGGCAATCCACTTAGTATCTACTATGGTGAGTCATAAGGACGAAGTCTTAAGCTAGGTCATGAGTCATTCTACCCAACTTACAAGAGTTAAACTAAGGGTGTTAGGACAATGGGCCAAGTCTACCTAGTATGGATTACCCTTCTAACCAACATCAAGCGCGAAAGAAGGATCGAGGAGTCAAGCGAGAAGACAGTCAAGTGTGTGGATGAGATCCTAGACTCTAATCCTATATGCAGGCTTGCTTAGTACGGTAAAGTAACCAAACAATTTATCTTGACCTGCATGGGCCACCACAAAAACATGTAACGCCCCAGTCCCAAAATACGTAGGACAAAGTACGTAGACATGCCAGCTGTATACATACGAAATACATGGACCTCGTAAGTATACATAAGCTGTAAATGTAGTAATCCAAGAAAACTAAATCTCATCCACAAAGATAAATAATGATATAAAGCAACTTTGAGTTTGTCATGTACACAACAGTTGGGTGGAGACAAAGTCCACTACCAACCAAATTAAATATGGAAAAATATACAAGGAAAGAATTTAGCAAGCGAGAGCAAGTGACGAATCCAAGAGTAATCATCATGACGGAATAGAGCGCAAGTCATGGCCTTAGCTAGAGCACCTGCAAGAAATCACGAAAAATACACACCTGGGGAAAAATTAGGTCCTCAGAGGGACGTAACAAGATACATAAAAACAATACCATGATGAACTGTAAATGATACATGATAAAGAAAAGACCACATGCTCCAACACAATGGAACCTAACCATCTAGGTGTAATGCAAGTCGAAAACTATACTGGAACGTATAAGTGGGTAGGAATAAAGCATAGCATCCACTAGAGGCTTTCGCATGAACTAGTATACGTCTCTGACCATATCTGACGACGTGGTCAGGGCCGTGCAATGGATATATCCCCTAGTTCATACTTTGCATCGCTAGCATACCTCCTGACCGTATCTGACATCATGGTCAGGGCCGTGCAATGGATATATCCTCTAGCGACACACCCATAACAGGGAAACCATGAACCCATAACCGGGCAATCTAGAAGGCTTTGGGCTAGCTCATACGTCCCAGTAGTTTTCTCCGCCCATGTATCACACAAGTCATATCCATGTCTTGGCGATCCATATCTCTATGCAAGTCGCTATCTAGACTCCGCTAATCCATAAATGAACCGACACACGAACTGTCCGTATCGGTAGCAAGTCGAATACGTAGGTTCGTGTCGACTCAATGATCCTCACTCATGTGTCGTATATGAGATGTGTCAACCAGTCAAAGAAGTTATGAAGCATAACTTCAACACACCGGGAAAGTCCGCTACCACATATGGTCCACACACACACACGTACACACAAACATCGATATACATATCGATGGCACCCAAGCCATACTTGGACATACTCTTACTAATGTAAAAACACTAGCAACATATAAAATATCATGAATCAAATGTAAGTACAAGATGGCAAGGTATCTTGCCTGATGTTACGCCTGGTGTGATGCGATGACCGACAAGTCTCGAATATCCAGTAGTCATATTTGATTTGCAAACGTCCTAGTCGTGTGAAAATTGGTATACACGATTAGTCGAGGTCCATGGCGATAATTGGAAGAGATTCGGAGTGAACGAATACTTATATTAGTTTTAGTAAGTATTTCATAATATTTTGAAGGCTAAATTTTTATTAGTAAATATAGACACTTAAAAGCCAATTCCGTTTTTAGGCAAGAACTTCGACTTTGTAAAATATTTTTAGTTAAAAACAACTTTTCTAATATGAAAATATTTATGTAATTATTTGGAATGTTAAATATTTATTTAAGCAGAAAACTATAACTTTCTCGAATATATATAAGTTTAGATAAATAAGAAATCTAGAAAAGTAATTTGGTACTGAAATAATGACTTGTTGTCAAGCTATGTCTGAATACACCATAATATATACATTTTTGGCAAAACAAATTTTGAAATCCATATAGGCAATCCTTTATGTTAATATATATTTTTGCAAAATATTATCTAGCCAATTAATTGAGTATCAAAATAATAGTAATATTAATAACATATATTTATTAAATTGAATGAAACTGAATTAAATATTAGATAACTGAAAATTTTATATAACACCTATAATAATATTAATATTAATAATAATAATAATGATAATAGTAATAATAATATTAAATGATAGTAGTAGTCATTTTAATAATGATAAATAATAATACTAATCATAACTTTAATATATATAAAAAATATCCATACAGTCACCTCTTTCCCCAAATGTTTGGCAAAAACGAGAGAAAGAGAGAGGAAAGACCGAGCGAGTGAGGAGGAGAGAGAAGGGGTTTACTCATGAGGAGCTCCGGCAAGAGAGGCAGCGGCGCGCGGTGTGCGACGCCGGAGTTCGGCGCTCGGCAACGGACGGGCAAGAGCTCTGATGGGGGACTCCGGCGCGGGCGCTTGGCCTGGCGGCGGAAGAGTAGAGGAGGCGAGGCGGTCGGTCGGCGCACTGGCGCCGGCGGTGAAGACGATGGGGTCGGCGCCCAGCTCGACGGCGGGTTAGAAACGGACAGCGCACTCCGTCACCCGGCGCGAGGACGATGGTCAGCGTGGTCGTCCGATCCGACCACGAAGCGGCCCAGATTTTTGGCTGCAGTCCGCGCGAGAGGGCGGTGGCGCCGACGTCAGGCGACGGCAGTGGGGGCACGGCGGTCGGCTACTCCGGAGGAGGACGAGGCGGAGGAAGCCGGCCCGCGGAAGGAGTCGTCGACGGTGGGCGGCGCTCGAAGGCGCGGGTTCCGGCGGCAACCGACAGTGTTTTGGGGGCACGACCGGCGGATCCGCGGCGGACGACGGAGGTTAGGGTTTGTTTCCCTCCTTCTATTTTGTTGGGGGTGTCGATGTTGGTCTATGGTGATGGTGGTGACGGTGATCTGATGGGTTGCAGACGGTGGGTTACGGGGGTGGTGGAGACAGGGATGCTGCCGGGGCAGCGGTGGACGAGGTGGATGCGGATGGTGGTGACGACGACGTGGTGGTGATGGCAGGGTGGCTGTGGCCAGGTGGCACTCGGAAAGGCGGAGGGATCGGGCAGGGAGGTGTTGTGGTGGTGGCTGGTGTTGGGTGACCGGTTGCGGCGACACGGGTCGGCAGCGGGGTGGCGGTGAAGGAGGTTGTGGCTGAGGAATCGACGAAAGCAGGGGAAGGACACGAGCGGGGATGGGGTTTAGAGTAGGGTTAGGTTTTAGTATTTGATTGTGTCGGGATTGTCGACACGGGGAAAGGTTCATGTATATGTAAATGTTGGAATAAGATGTGGGAGGGGAAACATGGACACGATGCACGTGGGTGGTGAAAGTTATGGAGGAGTACCTGCCTATTTATAGGATGTGGAAATTCCCATTTGGATAGGATTAGAAGTAGTTTAAAACCCAAATTGATAAATACCATATTAATTTAAATATATTTAAAGTAAATTAAATCTAAATTCGAATCAAACTAAATCTAGGTAAATCTTTATCCATAGAATACATCCATATTTTTAAATCATAATAATTTATCTAAATATCAATCAAACAACATTTAAAATATATTTTTTTATGAACACTAATATTATAATAATAATTAATTTCAAAAATCACAATAATATTTTTTAAATATGGATAGAAAATATTTAGAATTATCCTTTGTAAAATAAATAATTAAAATGTCTAAATTATGTATAATATTTCAAAATACCTTTTGTAGTAGCATTAAGATAAAATAATTTTTGAAAATTAAATCGTCTACATGAATCAATTTTCATGTGCTTTGCATTCAACTAAAATATCTATGTATATAATATATATTTGAAATCGGTATATTTAAATAAAATTGCCACTAGTGTGACGAAAATTTCTTTTCAAACAAAAATAAAATATTTACTATAATAATATTGAAATGAAATATTTTTCTAAAATATAAATAAAGCGTTTTCATAAATATATATATATATATATATATATATATATATATATATATATATATATATATATATATATATATATATATATATATATATTTATATCTCGTACGTATTCGTACTCGACGAAATTTCGTGCGCGACGTTCAAATTCGAAAACAAAAAAAATCAATACCAAATAAAATTTTAAAATCTTAGTGAAAATTTAGGGGTTTTACACAAATGAATATAACCTGCCATCTCCGCACGGAGGAATATAATCACAACTCAATCACATGAATCTAAGAAAGATAAGCACAAATATGATAGAAATAAAGATGGAAATAGATAGACTGAAATAGATGCAGAGTCACAAACACAAGTTCATAATTTAAAGACATAATACAATCCCAAATAAGTTTCATAGACTCAAAGTATCAAGCTGGAAATACAAATCCAGTCAAAACCTAGCTAATCTAAGTCACTACAGGCGGTGCGTCCTCTACAAGCTCCGGCTCCACATGCAAGTCATGGTCAAAGTCGCCATCAATGCCAAACCCGTAGAAGGTCGAACAATCTGCATCCAAGTCCTCTGAAAAATATAGTTATCCAGTCAGGATTGGAGCAAAGTACAAATGATAACAGCAGTTCCAATAAATTGACAAATACTATAAGAAACAGTTATAATAGAATCCAGGATAGAATATCAAGACTCGAAGTAAAACAGTACAAGGTGAACTGACTATTATGTCATGGTGTGAAATACTGGAATGTAAAGTAGTACATGAAAATCTGATGTACAATATAAATATAAATGGTACCTTGAGATATTAGAGTATTATGTGATCGATTTGGGTCCAGATCAGGCTGTTCCATTTGACCGGCTATGCACAAGTACATGTATAGAGGATCAGGCTAGCCAAAATGGAAAGTTATTACTCAAGTAGGATCAGGTCAGGCTACACCCTACGTATGACGAGGGTGAAACTATGCACAAGTAGTTACAGGAGGGGTATTGATCACATAACCTCTAATAACTTTTCAATCCCCCGAATAGTATAATGGATCCAACCAAGACATGTCATGACACGGGATTCAAAAGTAGGGGGCCATGCCCACTCCCAAATCAGTGTCTATACAAGTACGAGAAACAAGATTGAATAATGTACCAATATACCAGGTAAACCAGAAATAACATCTCACGACCGGATCCAACGTATACTAGTCTGTGTATCCTCGTGTCGAGAATCAAGTAAAATACTACATCAGAACATATATAGGAAATATCAAAGCAAAAAAAAACTATCAGAGAATGTACTCGCCTGCGGTCCTGAGCTGTCAATATGAATCGAGGCTCAAAGTGGAGTCACAGACCTATAGATGAGATATACATGTGTTAAATATGGTTTAACAGTGTTAGACATGGTTTTTTAGTGCCTAATATGCAATCTAGGACAAACTAGGTCAAGTGCTGACTCGCACTTGACTTTTGGTCAACTGGTCGACTCTGGTCAAACCCTAGTTCAACCTAGGTCAGATGTTGACTCAAAGTTGACTTCTAGTCAAAATAGTCAACCTTGGTCAACCTTGGTCAAATCTAAGTCTAGTACCCTATATCAAGCCATTACCTACTAAGATACCCTAATCTAGGTATCTACATACCCAAATTACTCTTATACAAGTATATTCATATATATAGGATACACCTCATATATTGGTATACAATAATTACATCCTAGAGTGGTGATACAATAATTACATCCTAGAGTGGTGATACTCTATTACCTTTGGCTAAAACTAAACTTCTAACTTAGCTATTATAGGTAACCCCTACACACTAGCTATTGGTGAGATGTAAACTTAGACTAAATCCCAACCAAACTTAGCTAATCTGGATGTTTTCCCTTCGAATACAATGGATAACCTTATTACATTTCTTCTAGGTGATATCTCCTTCCTAGACTCAACCCTTTGAAATGGCCATATGGCCAAAACCATATCCCCTAGGTCATCCCCTGGTGCCTAGTACAGTAGGGCAACTAGGTTACTGCCCAATTGTTTGCTGATGTTGCTGCAATAGCCATATGAAATTGCTGCTGCTGCTACTTGCATTGCTGCAAATACCAAGCCTCAAGGCCACAGCCCAAGCTAACATCATAATATGAACTAACTCATTAACCTATCAAATCTAACACTAACGCACTATACTAACATGAAGCTAATGACTGTGACTTGGATATCCTAGCATGAACCAACCTAACCCTTAGATTAACTTAGGATACATGATCCTGACCACTAACAAGATAACATCCTAAAATATTATATCCTTACATATCTTAACACACCCAATAACTTGGCCCTAACACACATCTCCTACATCAACCCATCTCTGATACTAAAAATTCCTATAGGATACTCAGGATACCAACTATGACTCGAGATACTAACCTATGATACTTCACTGATACAACTAATCTATTGATACCTCAAATCTCAGATACCAAGCCCCATACTCGAACCCAAAACCAAAACCAAAACTGATACTCACAGCCAAAACCCAACTCTGATACACATATCCATATATGATACCAACTGAACTAACCCATTATCCTCTCTGACCCCAACTCATAAACCTATGATACTCTAACCAAACAGAACATTCTAACCTGACACCAAAACCTTCCTCTGATACTCAATGGAAACCCCAATCAAATTCTGAGCTAACCATCACTCACCCCAAAACCCAAATCTGAACTAAAACTCCAGGTCAATGGCCAATGACCTAATCAAATGGTCAACCACTGCTGCCTTGCTCTGCTGTACAGCATGGGCCATTGCCTTTACAGCCTTGTTCAGCTGCCAACCCCTGCTCTGTAGGCAAATTACAACAGCTGCAACTGAGCAGTACTCTACTCCTGCTCTCTGCCACAGTGGCATAGCACCTCCCACATCTCTTACTGTTGCACAAACACAGAACTTAGGCCAAGGCCACAACTAATACATATATAAAAGGCCCCATCCTCTGCACACTCTCACATCAAACAAACACCAATTGATTAAAACCCCCAAATCTGATACTCTATACAGTTAAATGACTATTCACTATATATATCAGTTAAGGACCCAAAACAAACCTAAAAGTTTTGGACTAACCTAGCATGCCTGGGTAGGTGACACAGGTGATCTACTTCCCTCACTGGTAGCCCTCTCATCTCTCAACCCTGATACTTGCATAACCCATATCAGTTTTCAATTGATACGAGATCAGTTGGGTCTCAACTGATACATAATGTATCAGGAAAACTCCCATGGCCAAGTGAGATGCCCATGGCCAATGCCATCTTGCCTGACCCCCATTCCTCACATGGCAACACACACACACACACACACACACACACACACACACACACACACACACACACACACACACACACACACACACACACACACACATTCTAACAGACCCAAACCATAACCACTTTACTGTAACAGTGAACACACCCCATATCAAATCTCTACCCCCCTCCCCCACACAAAATATTACAATATATATTTCATTTGGCTCATATATATATATATATATATATATATATATATATATATATATATATATATATATATATATATATATATATATATATTAACAAATAAATTAGAAAGCCTAGCTAATAAATAACCTATCTTAATATAACATCAAAATTAAAAAAACAAAGCTCAAACTAGCTTATGGGGAATTTCATCAAACACTTTGGGGCTCTCCTCGAATTTCTTAAAGGATGGCTCAAAAAACCCATGTAAAATGCACAAAAAGGAAGGTTAGAGCCTTGCTTACCTCCTGTCACGCCCTAGAACCAGAATACTGGAGAGCGGGGGCAGACATAGCCAGCTACGTATATGAAATGGATTCCATCTCGCTATACGGTCACGGCTGTCTTGATACATGAGGGTTTATCTACAAGCCAGCAGTCTCTTAAGGTCATGAACAAGCCTATTGTCTCAATCACAAGCAAGTAAGTAAAAGTTACAAGATGTATGATCATTAAATATACAATAGTAAGGCGTCCCAAACATTACATATTCAGCTGATCATGAAGCTAGTCGTTACAAAATGTTAGGACTAGCAAGAGTTTTAGTCATACATGATCAACCCTAGGATCTGTCAATCATGTTACAAGCCCGTAGGCAGACAGTAAGTAAGTGCAATCGAGCTAAACAGGTGCTCGTCGGCTAAATGCCTCAAAAGAATATTTTTATAATAGAGTAGGAGAGCCAAAAATAAATCCACTCGTTGCCCTGGTTACGTCTAGTCGCCACCATCGGGCTGGAAAGTCGATAGATCCTCTGGAGCTGCTCTAAAATCTGGCCATACAAAACCAGCTGGGTCAGATCTCAGAAAGAGCAAGTGCCACAAAGGAAGCTTCACTTAGGAAATAAAATCAGCAATTAGCACAGAAGATAATAATATATAGTAAAACTGGAGAAAATATAACATCACGAGGATATACGGTAAGATAACCATGGAACCATTCATATAACCAGGTTACAATCCTTAAACCAAACAAGGACCAGGATTGTATCCCTTCATCTGAACCGAACTTGGTTTCTCCCATATATCAGCAAGATAATATAAGAAATCAGAACATGTAATAATCTATACAGGATCAAGGCAAGACTAGACTGATTATTTCTCATTCAACAATCATGGCCAAGCAATAAGTACAGCTTGATACTTTAACTAACTAGGGTTATCACAGACCTAGTTACTAGCAAGATACGAGAAGATTATTCCACAGCCACAAGCCCTGCAGACCATCCAGGTTACCCAGGTCAAAAGATTAGGGTTGAATTCAGGTGGGTACATCGTCCAAAAAATATATGTACCCTTAGGTAGCTTGAAGGGTGCAACACATGACAGTGTGCTGGAAATGTGCCCTACTCGACGGCAGGCTACAGATTCCAGGCGCGCCCAGGTAACGGGATTGCCTGTAGCTGGGAGATCTCTTTATGACTAATGTATTAATCTAGTTATTAGCCTTAGTCCATTTTAGTAGGTACTCCTGACCGTGGTACTCAGGAGTCCCCTCCTAGACATGATACAAGACAGAACTGGATTATTTGTACAAGCACAATCGTCCACGGTGTCCAGGTTATTTATACAGGTCATGTCATGTCAAGTAGTCGTCGCAACAGCTTATCAAGATATATCATGTCAAGAGTACTGGTCAAGAGTGCGCCACGACGGGCCACTATCAGGTCATGTCATATTTACTTGCCAAGAGTGCACCACCACGGATCACTGTCGTATTCAGGGTACATGTGCAAGGCATCATAGTGCAAGCATTCAATCAGGAGACCCAAGTTGCTTAGGGGTTACAAGACATGAATTAACAGTAACAATCAAGTAATAATAATAACTAATCATTAAAGCAAGGTACAGGGAGGGGCCATGCGGCTCAGGTTCCAAAGCCCATGCGGTTCAGGAAGAAGGAGGCATATGCGGCTGAAGGGGGAAGGGTTCCTGCGGCTGAGAGCAAGTGGGTTGCATGCGGCTCAAGAAGTTGAGCCTCATGCGGCAAACGGAAAGCAGGTCTATGCGGCTAACGGGACCATAAGACACATGCGGCTCGGGAAAGAAGTTCTCGTGCGGCCAGCGGGAAGCAAGGCCTATGCAGTTCAAGGGTATCAGTCATATGCGGCCAGCGGTAAGGGAGGGCGCATGCGAATGAATCAGAGCCTTCATACGGCTGGGAAGAAAGCCTAAGCGACTGGAAGGAAGCAGGTCCACATGCGGCTGAATGATCACGAGCATATGCGGCTGTGCCATGCCTAAGTCTTATGCGGCTGCGCCATTGGGTATATGCGGCTGGGAAAAGATGAACGCGTATGCGGCTGGAAAGGAATACGAGCCTATGCGGCCACAGGTAGACAGAGTCCATGCGGTTCGGATTATGCCGAAGCCTATGCGGCTGGAAGACTCGACGCATGAAGGTTCATGCGGTCAAGTGCTGCCATGCGGCTAAGGGGGTTCATGCGGTCAGTACTGTTCTTCTTCTCCACTTGTCCGATAAGGAGAACCAAGAAGTTCAGGGTTCCAAGGCTCATAATCTCTTCATCCCAAGTCCAAATCCAGACTTCCTTAGGTCAAAACGGGGCAGAATGAAATGCTCTACAACATAGAACCATCAAAACTCGAAAATAATAAGATTAAATAGATCAAAAGCCAAAAAAATCCAAAAATAAAATAAATTTAGATCTACAAGAATCTATCCATGGAAAGTAAAAATGCCAAGTACTAAAGTGAGTTAAAATGCTGTAAGGAAGAGAATGAAGCAATAAAATTAGAGTTCCTCCATGAAGCAAGTTGCACTTGCCTAGACCCCTCTCTCCCTCTTTCTGGTAGGTGAAGAAGTAATGGAGGAAAAAAGAAGAGTAATGAAGAGAGAGAAGGAAGTAGGGTTAATAAATGGTAGTGGTGGTGGTAGATAGGGGTTCACCCATGGTTCATAATGAACCAAGCAAACCGAGCCAAGCCGAACCAACCCAAGAATAAACCAAGCCATGAAGGAAGCTAAGCAAGGGAATCATGCAATACAAGATAAAATACGTACATGTATTCCAAAAAATATGTAATACGAACCACAGGCATTACACCTCCCCATGGGTATCCCTAACCAATGTGAGTGTTCCTACAAGGTGTCATGCATGAAGAAGGATCTCAAACTATGAGAAAGCAAGGTTTTACCTATTGGGTGGTTGAAATCGCTTATGGAATGCTCTTGTGTCAAGTTAGACACAATTTTCTCCTCCTTGGACACTTCCCTACGAGCTCCTTGGATCTCTAAGCTCCTAGCCTTGAAGAATGAAAGTTTTGGAGTAGTTTGGGAGAGTCTCAACGGTTGGAACCCATGGAAATGGAAATGGGCTATTCTAGGATTTTGTAGAGGCTCATTAATGAGGAAGAAGATTTATTAATGGCCTCTAATACCAGCCAAGAGAGGGAGCCCGAAAACCCCTCTAAAAAGTCTAATTTACCCTCTCAAGTCATCATGAACCATCTCCTAATTAAAGGGTTAATGGTGCACTAAGTATGGGATTCAATCATAGTCTAAACTAAGTCTAACATGACTTAAATGAGGCTAGATGGGTTCATCCTAATTTGTGGGCTCAAGTGGTCATGTCTAGTCTCATAAGGTTTATAAGTTAAGGTTCAATTAGTAGGCTAAACTAACAATAAATGAAACCTTCTCAACTAAAAGACTTAATAAATATTCAAGTAATATAAATAATACAAATTAACAAAAATATCCATGTTTTTGAAATGTGGTAGTGACAATTTTACCCCCTTAGAAAAATTTTGTCCTCGAAATTTAAGTTGGTTGTACTCTTCTCTAGGTCAAACCCCCAACAGTCAAGGTCAAAATTTCTATCTAGCAACACACAAGATTATGGTCCTACTGGTCGTGATTTCATGGTCTCAATCAGGTCACTATATTATCTATCATAGCACCAAGCACAACCTAAATGGTACTATTGAAACACACAATAATATGAAAAAAGGATGGACGAAGAACAGAAAGACAAATCGGCTAACCCATCACCTGTAGCATCGATCTCCTCGACTGTCAACGCAAAGCTCTGCCCTGCTGGGTATATCCCTCTGCTGGTGCGGGACATGACGTGGTGCCTCAGGTGGCCTAACTCCATCTCCCTGCCTTGATATGGAGACTGGCTTAGACGATGAAGGGTTAAGAGACAATCTCTAACCAAATGATCCGTTGATCCACAGTGCAAGCACGCTCCCAAGTATGGCCTAACCTCCGACAGTAGGTACAGGTAGGAGCTGGCTGAAACTGCCTCTGAGGCTGCTGCTGATCTCGTTATACTGAGGCTCATATTGTTGCATGAAACTGCTAAACCTGGACCCTAGCTGGAGCCTGGAACTGCTGTTGTGACGGTTGGAAAGATTGATACATAAACTGGAGATGCTTTTCCACCCGCACTACTGCCAGTACCCCCCATGGAGTCACTGCCTTTCTTGTGCCTGAGGCCTAAATCCTCCTTCGTAATCTGGGCATCCATCAAAATATCCTCGAAGGTAGCCATACGATGCCCAGAAGTGCGACCATCTCCCTGGCCTTGTGCTCCACCAAATGAGGGTGCAATAGGGCAAATCCTCATCTGGTGCGCAGTTGACCCACAAAATAGACACACCATCAATCTATTCCTGCAGACATCCCAAGAATGGCCAGGTTTCTTGCAATAGTTGCAAAGAAAAGCCCGATCTCCCCATCTCTGGGGCTGCTGCCATAATAGAACTTTTCGAGGCGCATCAGTAGCCACCTTCTTAATTGCAAAAAGTGCTAACTACTGGGCACTATCGATGCTCGGAAACAACACATCAGTCTGTCGCTGTTGCGCCTCAGTCTGGGCCCTCCGTGCCTCCATCATCTGCTGTAACAACACAAACATCTGTACGGTAGCAGTCGATTGTGGAGGAGTATGAAGAGGCTCTGGCTGCACGAGGACGATCCTCTGGACCAGTAGAGGAATAACACCAGGTGCTGCTGACACAGTAGAAGCAATTCCCAAATCTGTAGCTCCTGCAGCTGAAGAGGAGGCTCTGAAGTAGCGGACCTCTCCATCGCAACAACGATTCAAGTACACTGCGATCTGGTCTCCGGCATCCTGAAGACAAATCGACAAAAGAAATCAATAAGGCACAAGATGAGATATTATCAAGGAAGGACAATTGATGATGGAACATAATCCTATAATAACAGAAATGAATGATAGAGATGGTATGTTAAGAACCTTTTTAAGATACAATCTGATAATCATATGCGTCTGTCCAAAATCATGACACTCAATATCCTCGCTATGTTACTAGGCAAAGCTGCGTTAAAAGATAGATTCCATAACCGGGGTATACACCTCTATAATTATGTCGTTTAGAATCCTTGCTGTGCCGACTAGTATAGCTGCGAGAAAATCCAAATTTCATAATTAAAATATATACATCCGAAGTCAGGTCCCTACGTTTCCGTCACGTCGGCTAATGTGGCTGTGATGAACTCCAGGTTCCATAACCAAGTAGACATTTTACCTTCTTTGTTGTCCTCTTCATCATATGTTATCAGATGATACCGTAATCCAGTCCATAAAATTCATTTAGATATAAAAATAAAAGTCAACAATGAACTATCAAAATCAAATTCAATGACATGAAGCAAGGGTGAACAGAAATAAGAGGAAAGGATTTTGAATTAAAATTCAAACAAGATTCTTAAGGGTCATCTCAGGAATCTCTCAAGAAGTCCTAACTGTGATTGAGTAACTCATATCATAACTTAGAACCTATATCCTAATAGCAGGCTCGTAGCAGCGCTCTAAGTCGAGCACCACTACAAAATTGTACTAGTTGCGACTCTGACCTGCATGAGCCACAACAAAAATATGTCACGATCCGCATCCTGTTTAGGGGCATGAGCACATGGGTACGTCCAGCCTAGCCGCAGAGTCGACGGTAGAATGCTGTGTATGTCATCTAGAACATATAACATCTAAGACGCAAATGAATATAACCTGCCATCTTCGTACGGAGGAATATAATCACAACTTAATCACATGAATCTGAGGAAGATAAGCACAAATATGATAAAGATAAACATGGAAATAGATAGACTGAAATAGATGCAGAGTCACAATCACAAGTTCAGAATTTAAAGACATAATACAATTCCAAATAAGTTCTACAGACTCAAAGTATCATGCTAGAAATACAAATTCAGTTAAAACCTAGCTAATCTAAGTCACTACAGGCGGTGCGTCCTCTACGAGCACCGGCTCCACATGCAAGTCATGGTCAAAGTCGCCATCAATGCCAAACCCGTAGAAGGTCGAACAATCTGCATCCAAGTCCTCTGAAAAATATAGTTATCCAGTCAGGATTGGAGCGAAGTATAAATACCAACAACAGTTCCAATGAATTGACAAATACTAAAAAAAGTTATAATGGAAAACAAGATAGAATATCAAGACTGGAAGTAAAACAGTAGAAGGTGAACTAAATATTTTATAATGGTGTGAAATATTGGAATGTAAAGCAGTACAGAAAAATCTGTTATACAATATAAATATAAATGGTGCCGTGAGATACTAGAGTATTATGTGATCGGCTTGGGTCCAGATCAGGTTATTCCATTTAACCGGCTATGCTTAAATACATGTATAGAGGATCAGGTCGGCCAAAATGGAAAGCTATTACTCAAGTAGTATCAGGTTAGGCTACACCCTACGTATGGCGAGGGTGAAGCTATGCACAAGTAGTTACAGGAGGGGTATTGATCACATAACCTCTAATAACTCTCCTATCCCCTGAATAGTATAATGGATCCAACCATGACACGTCATGACACAGAATTCAAAAGCAGGGGGCCATGTCCAATCCCAAATCGGTGTCTATACAAGTACAAGAAAAAAAATCGAACGATGTACCAATATACCAGGTAAACCAAAAATAACGTCTCATGACAGGATCCAACGTATATTAGTTCGTGTATCCTCGTGTCGAAAGTCAAGTAAAATACTACAACTGAACAGATATAAAAAATATCAAAGCAATAAAAACTATCAGAGAATGTACTCGCCTACGGTCCTGAGCTATCAATATGAATCGAGGCTCAAAGTGGAGTCACAGACCTATAGATGAGATATACATGTGTTAAATAGGGTTTAACAGTGTTAGACATGGTTTTCTGGTGCCTGATATGCAATCTAGGTCAAACTAGGTCAAGTGTTGACTCACAGTTGACTTTTGGTCAACTGGTCAACTCTGGTCAAACCCTAGTCCAATCTAGGTCAGATGTTGACTCAAAGTTGACATCCAGTCAATATAGTCAACCTTGGTCAACCATGGTTAAATCTAAGTCTAGTATCTTATATCAAGCCATTACCTACTAAGATACCCTAATCTATGTATCCACATACCCAAATTACTCTTATACAAGTATATTCATATATATAGGATATACCCCATATATTGGTAATACAATATTTACATCCTAGAGTGGTGATACTCTATTACCTTAGGCTAAAACTAAACTTCTAACTTAGCTATTATAGCTAATCCCCTACACACTAGCTATTGGTGAGATGTAAACTTGGACTAAAGCCCAACCAAACTTAGCTAATCTGGATGTTTTCCCCTCTAATACAATGGATAACCTTATTACATTTCTTCTAGGAGATATCCCCTTCCTAGACTCAACCATTTGAAATGGCCATATGGCCAAAACTATGACCCCTAGGTCATCCCATGCTACCAAGTGCAGTAGGGCAACTAGGCTACTGCCCTATTGTTTGCTGCTATTGCTGCAATAGCCATATGCAATTGCTGTTGCTGCTACTTGCATTGCTGCAAATACCAAGCCTCAAGGCCAAAGCCTAAGCTAGCATCCTAATATGAACTAACTCATTAACCTATCAAATCTGACACTAACACACTATACTAACATGAATCTATTGACTGTGACTTGGATATCCTAACATGAAGCAACCTAACCCCTAGACTAACTTAGGGTACATGATCCTGGCCACTAACAAGTTAACATACTAACATATCATATCCTTACATATCTTAACACACCCAATAACTTGCCTCTAACCCATATCACCTACATCAACCCATCTTTGATACCATAAAATCCTATAGGATACTCAGGATACCAACTATGACTCGAGATACTAACCTATGATACTTTACTGATACAACTAATCTATTAATACCTCAAATCTCAGATACCAAGCCCTATACTCGAACCCAAAACCAAAACTGATACTCACAGCCAAAATCCGACTCTGATACACATATCCATATATGATACTAACTGAACTAACCCCTTATCCTCACTGACCCCAACTCATAAACCTATGATACCTTATCCAAACAGAACATTCTAACCTGACACCAAAACCTTCCTCTGATACTCAATGGAAACCCCAATCAACCTCTGGGCTAACCATCACTCACCCTAAAACCTAAATCTGAACTAAAACCCCAGGTCAATGGCCAATGACCTGATCAAATGGTCAACCATTGCTGCCTAGCTCTGCTGTAGATCATGGGCCATTGCCTTTGCAGCCTTTTGTCTGTTTCCAAGCCGTGCTCTGTAGGCAAAATGTATCTGTTGCAACTGAGTAGTACTCGACCCCTGGTCTCTGCCATAGTGGCTTGGCACCTCCCCCATCTCTTGCCGTTGCACAAACACAAAACTTAGGCCAAGGCCACATGTGATACATATACAAAAGACCCTATCCTCTGCACACTATCACATCAAACAACACCAATTGATTAAAACTTCTAAATCTGATACTCTAGACAGTTAAATGACTGTTCACTATATATTAGTTAAGGACCTAAAACAAACCTTAAAGTTATGGACTAACCTAGCATGCCTGGGTGTGTGACACAGGTGGTCTACTCCCCTCACTGGTAGCCCTCACATCTTTTAACCCTGATACTTGCATAACCCACTACATAAACTCGGCCTACATGGGCCACCACTAAAAATGTGTCACGACCCGCACCCACTGTGAGGGTACGAGAATGTAACAACGCCTAGCCTATGCCGCAGTGTCGACGGTAGAACACTGTCCTTGGTCAAACATCTAACAAAATAAAGGTACATGTACAGTATATACTCTCCAAATGGAGGTGACATAGCAGATACAGTCTCAATCACATCTAAGGTAGAGCATGATAAAGATAGATAAAATATGAAATCCAAAAGAGAAACCGCAGATAGAAGTCTAAGTGTTTAAGATACACAAATCCAGAAATATATCTCAAAGCTCAAATACAGTAATCCATAAATACAACTCAAGACAACTGAAAATAAGCTATGAGCAAAACCCTAGCTATCTATACAACCTCTACTGTGTCTCCTCTAGACTAGCAGGCAACCTACAGGCTATCTGTAAAATTTATCAACGGGTCCAGTCCGGACAGGAGCGAGCACAGTACATCTCAACAATTCATAGCAGGTTAGAAAATATAATCATGCAGTAAAGTAAGATATAGATACTGAAGGAAATACAGTATGTAAACACAGAGAGAACTGTAATAGAAATATCTACTATAAGTAGAGAGCTACCAGTGACTAGTAATTTAGAGTACAAAGTCGACATATAAACGACTTGATTTGCACATGGCTATACTAAAGAGGCGTACATGGCTATTCTACTTTGGAGTTATTTACATGGCTATTTATACTCCCCCGAACCCCTAATTAATACACAAGGATCCAACCAGGTTATATTATGATTCTATGTAACAGCCCCCGAAGGGTGGTAAGCCCCCGAAGGGTGATAAGCCCCCAAAGGGTGATAAGCCTCCAAAGGATGGTAAGCCCCCAAAGGGTGATAAGCCCCCAAAGGGTGGTAAGCCCCCAAAGGGTAATAAGCCCCCAAAGGGTGGTACATAGTAGTCCCATAAATGGGATAAGGATTCAAAGAAAACTCTGTGATCATATGGGTATATGTCACAAGTGATCAAAGAACCAAAGAAGCATAGTGATACGCCATGTAAGTGAAACGCACAGAACATAGAGTACCCCGATGCTCCCTGAAGGGATAACATCTCAAGAAGGAATCCATATAGTACTAATCCGTGTGACCAACGTGACAGTATCAAGTAAAGTAATTTAATGCAGGAAATAATTCTAAGCAGGATATGAAATGATCAGAGAATGTACTCTCCTGATATCCTGAACAGCTGATATGAAAAGATGGCCAACTGGAGTCACAGAGTCCTAGTTATAGCAACATAGGTTATAAAGAGTTCAATTATTTGGTAATTGAAATTATAATACAATCTACATGATTCTAAGTCAATCTAGGTCAAAGTCAACTTTGGTCAACTATAAAGTCAAACTAGGTCAACTCTAGTCAACTGTGGTCAAACTAGCTAGGGTTGGGTCAACAATGGTCAACTAGTCTAGTTAGTCAATTCTAGGTCTAAACAAACTAAGTATATACAAATCAAGTATCCAAGATAGCTACTAACTCATAGCCTAAGTCACTTACTAAACCAAGCACAAAACTAAACCATAAGCTAATAAGGCACATAAACTTGTCATATAATATATATATATATATATATATATATATATATATATATATATATATATATATTATTCACATTCACATATTCATATACATAGATATATATAGGAAAGCTATATATATATGCACATACATGTATATACAGAGAGAGAAAGAAAGGTAAAAGAGTAAGTGAGTATGTGTGTGTTTGGCATGTGTGAAAGGATACGTGTTAATGTTCTAAAATTTAGTGATAGGTAGGTGTATGTGACATGGGATACATGATGTCAAAGGGTGTATGAATGAATGTGTGTAAAAGGTTATATGTTAACTCAGTTTATAGAAATGCATACATACATACATACATACTTACATTGTATACATGCATACATACATATCATGTATATTATATTACATGATACATACATGTATACTTGTATTATATTATACTTACATTCATGCATATTAGATACTTGTATTTATATTAACATTTTGCAAATATTCATTTCATTCATGCATCTATGCATTACCTACATGTTTTATACATATGCATACATTGTATATTCTTATTATTTTATACATTAACATAGAGACATACAAACATGCACACATCATATGTTTCATATCTTGCATTACCTTACATATAATGTTATATATTATCATTCATTCCTTTCATATATACATTCTATATTACCAATATATATGTATTTTCTCCATTCATTCATGCTTGCATCATATACTCTACATTACCATACATGTTATCATTATATATTGTATTACAATATTTATACATTATGTTTTCATATCTATCATTATATATATATCTTGCATTCATATCTAGCATTCATTATATACTTTCATGCATACATTGTATATCATTCTTTTATTCATGCATTTATGTATTGCTTATATGTATTATATTAATTGTATTCCTACATGCCTGCATTCAACCATATATATACATTAATGTAAAAAGAATATATATCATATATATATTATTTCATCCATCTAACATATCATGCATTACATACTTTATATTCATTTAATATCCATACTACATAGGCTCATAGGTTACACAAAATGCATATATCGTATAGTCACTCTTCTACTTAAAATCAATACTATACCAATTGGGCCTTCACTAAATTCTAGGATTAAAGTATGTTGTAGCTCTTCGTGTTAGCTTTCCGAAACTTTAAACGGATCATATTTTCGTGTCCGAAAGCTCTCGAAATCGCGAAAACACCGAAACGCGTTCGTCTTTCGTACAGCTGACACTCAAATAATTCTACAGAAAGTTCTAGAATAAATTTGGCTTATTAAAATATATATTTAGAAAGCTAACTTCGATACGCTTCTTTTAAAAATAATGGGAGGTTAATTAGAGTTATGAGCTAAAAGTTATGATATTTCTAAGTTGCTCTAGCTACTAAAAATGTGGATAAAAATTATGACGAATTTAGGTAGTTTGAGACAAAAGAAACACAAGTATATAACCTAATATATCAAGAACTCACTCTCTACACTAATATATATATATATATATATATATATATATATATATATATATATATATATATATATATATATATATATATATATATATATATATATATATATATATATATATATATGAGATACTATAGAACACATCTCCAATACAAAAATATGAGATTAAACATGTAATAATTCATTCATACATAACAACAACACATAGTGTGTCCAAATTTGGGGTTTTCCCACATGGACACAACCACAACACAAAGGACACTCCTATGACCTCCAAATGGACATGAAATGGACACAAATGGAGATACAACCATGGGGTCATTTCTATGGGTTCAAAATATTTCTATATGTATGTAGGAATAGATTAGAGGAGAGATTATACCTTCCGGGAGAGAGATTCAAAGGAAAAGCCTTCCGACACGGCACCGACACGTAGAGATTCCAAAAGGACACGAACGAGCTCCGAATCCTCCCAAACTTGGCTAGCACCCTCTAACCATGGAGTAGAAGAGAAATAAAGAAGATTTGGTGGAAGAAGGGGTTAATTTGGAGATGAAATCAATGGAGGTTCATCTCTAAATTAATTTGGGAAAGAACAAGAGAGAGAAAGTGGATGAAAACAAATGAATGAAGGAGTGACTCACTCCTTATCCCCCCATAGGTGGCTGCCCAAAAAGGGTGAGGTGTCTCCTATTTGATTGTCCAAAATGCCCTCCACTAATCTATTTGTTTTAAATTAGGAATGGATTAAAGGTTGAGGTCAATTTAGTCTAGTTTTAAGTCTCTAATTAAACTAAACCTATCCATAAATAATTAGTATAACTACTAACTAAAATTAATATAATGTGGACTAAAATTAATATCATGTGGGCCATGCCTAACTAGTGTGTGGGTCCCACTAGAGTCAAACTACCCCCCGGGTCCCCGTTTCAAGTCGGATTGAGTTGAAATTCGAACCCGACTCAAATAACACCAAAACAATATCATAAATAATAAAATAAATTTCAACCCCAAAATAATATCATAAATAATAAAATAAATTTCAAAAATATTCAAAAATATAAAATGACAAAAATACTACTGTTTTTGAAAACTGGGGGTGACAGCGAAGGAGAAAAAAACACAAGCTACTTTCACTCTTGTGTCAAGGGGCACAGATAACAGCTAAACCTTCACCAAATTGCCGACGGTAACGGCTAAAATGTCAAAAACTAATGGGGGATTCAAACGGCTGCATCAGATTTATACTCCCAGTTTTTACCAAAGAAGCTATCACCTTTGACGTAGAATTCCTTGCGGAGATCCCTCGCCTGATAGAAGAAAGTGACAACACCCGACTGCTGCTTCCCCCCTCAGAGCTAGAAGTCAAAGAGGCCGTTTGGGCTCTGAATGAGCACAGTGCCCCCGGACCGGACGAATTTACCGATATTTTCTTTAGAGCTTGTTAGGACATCACCAACGCGGATATCCTCGAGGCGGCCATAGCTTTATTCCAAGGAGACATATACCCCCAATCGATTTCATATGCCAACCTAATCCTCATTTTCAAACAGGACAATCCGGAGACCTTCAAGGACTTTTGCGCCATAAGCTTGTGCACCTTCACTAACAAAATAATATCGAAGATTATTGTCAACCGCATGATCAAGATTCTCCCTAAAATTATCTCTAAAGAGCAGAGTAGCTCCGTCCATGGTAGGAACATTTTAGACAACATCCTGCTGGCACAAGAGATGATCACATGTATGAAATTACCAGCCAGAGGCAACAATATTACGATCAAGCTGGACATGGAGAAGGCATATGACAGGCTAGACTGGCAATTCATAATTTGGGTCTTCAGGGCCTTTGGGTTTTCGGAAACCTGGACCAACATCGTGTAGAGATCGATCAGCAATTCATGGTTTTCCACAGTTATCAACGGACAAGCGAAGAGTTTCATCAAATTCAGTCAAAGTGTTAGACAAGGAGACCCATTATCATCCACCATCTTTATCATTGATGTGGAAGTGCTGAACAAAAACCTTAATAAAATGGTGGGCACCCCACACTTTCAGTATTTTTATACCGACAGCGGTTGTCCGATCATTACCCACCTCGCATACGCCGATGACATCCTCATCTTCTCCTCCGACGATGTTGGGTCAGTGGAAGCAGTCCATAACACGTTGTAGAGATACACTAACTGTTTTGGCCAGCGCATCAACCCCAGCAAGAGTGTCATCTATGTTCACCACAAGATGAGCAGAGAACACTCATCCTCCCTCACCAATATCACTTCCTTCTCCGTGGCGCACCCCCTTTCTCCTACTTAGGGTGCCCGATGGTTTATGGTCGGTACAACACGGCTATCTTCGAAGGTTCGATGGGCAAAATTAGGAAAAAACTCGAAGGTTGGCATAAGGCAATTTTATCGCATGGCGGAAAGATGATTCAGATTAAACATGTGCTCTCATCCATCCCTATCTACACCCACGTCGCTTGCTCTCCCCCTAAAAAGGTGCTCTCTACCATTGAAAACATCTTCGCTAACTTCTTCTGGGGGCATAACAACGACAAGGACAAGCATCACTGGGCCAGCTGAGACACCTTGGCAAGACCCACAGACGAAGGGGTCTCGATTTCAGTAGAATGGTGCATGTCGTTGATGCTCGATCGATGAAACTTCGGTGGAAACTTTGAGTGAGTCATAATATTTGGGCTAGGTTAATGAAGGCCAGATATTTCAGGCACATTCACCCTTCTGCCGCCGTCTCTAATTGCAGATCATCCGCGTCCTGGCACCGCATCCTCTACTGCAGGAGTCTCGCTGAGCCTCTGATTCGATTACATCTGGGATTCGACGATTCATCTTTATTCCATGAAAGACAGGCCAGAGAAGATCTCCTCTATCAGTACCCGATGCCCCCCCATATAGTGTGATTAATGATTTGTGGGACGGTTCGGGCGTCTGGCTCAGGAAGCGAGCGCACGAATGGACTGGGGAGGCGGCTACTGGGGCGTTGCTGGTTGCCGGATTGAAGATCAACTCGGCCCCCGACACTCTACAATGGTCTTTGTCTGCCAATGGCTCTTTCTCCTTAGCTTCGGCAAGAAGCATCGTCCGAGGCATTGAGACGACATCCCCCATCATTGGCCCCTTCTGGCAGCATTGTATCCCTAAAAAATGGTCCTTCCTGATTTGGAGAGCTTGTTTTACTTAACAAAAAGCCTTTACAACTTCAAGAAAAGAAAACGAGAAAAAGTACAAAAGTACAAATTTGATTCTGGGAATGTATTGCTATGGAAGTCTGATTCACAAATGATCACTTTGTTCCTTGGACCACACAACGATGTTGAAGAAACTTGCTGTCTTGAGGAAGAAGGAAGAACAACTGAAGAACGGAGACCTTAGAAAGGTATCGACAAAGTTGGCACTGATGGCACAAGTCAAATGCTTTCCTGCTCTACTTCACTTTGTTCTTGAGAAGAAGAAGTAAAAGAGAACACTCGGGAATTATAACAATTCTTTTGATTCTCTCCGTCCGATTCTGTCCTTTTGCTGTCAAAATTATTGCCTATTTATAGGTTTAAGTCTTCCGAGAAATAAGCAGCAAAATAAGGCCATTACGCATATTACGCATGCAACTGCCATACACGATCTCATTTAGAGCTTTACGCAAGTGCCATGTGTCCCACATACTGCTAACTGCTCGGCTCAACACAATGCAAGTATTTTGGAAGCTTTACGCAGACAATGCCACGTAGCCCACATATATACAACTGCTCAGTACGATCATATTCAGAGTCTTACGCAGACGCCATGTGTCCCACGTACTGCAAAAACATAATCTCGTACGCGTGTATCCTGCCACGTACCCTATAATTATGGTAATTTACGTACAGAAGGAAAAAATGATTAAACTCAATTAATGCTCCCCTGCGTATAGTGGCTAATCAGCCTTGGGTATTAAAATAACCCAAATAAACTAATACGCGTATACTTAAGAGTGGCTAATATAGCCTTAAGCATTTAATTAGCTTAAATAGACTCTTGCGTATAGGGGAAAATAATTGAGCGTAATACTTCTCCTCTGTTAGTACACTAACCAATGAATATTGAGTTACGTGAGATGTCTTTTCGTAAACAGTGAAAACCATCATCATAGCCGTCTGCGTATCTCAATAAATCTCAGCTGCGTAAAGCTTTTATGTATAAAATAGCATTTCCTCGATTCCAATATGTCTCTCCGACTTCTGTGCCATTAAATGTCAGAGAAAAGAATAATGGCTGTCAGATCCCATATCTCTGCATTAAATGTAGAGATGACAGCCTGTCCCCACTGCGTAGAAAGAATAGGACAGGTGGCGTCTGCGTACAACCCCTGAGCAACCATTGCGCGCGTAGAGTAAAATAGGACAGCTGGCGTCTGCGTACAACCCCTGAGAAACCAGTGCGCGCGTACAAACCGATTTAGCTTTATAAACTATGTTGACTCAGTTTGACCTGCGTACAACATATTTTGGCATGGCTTTTGCGTAGAAATAGCTAATTTATTTTTAGCTTCTACAAGACCCCCTTCAAAGTTTTCAAATATGTTAAAATATTTGAAATACTTTGAAATAGAAGCGTAAAACCAGGGATTTTAACAACTCTTGCGTATAATTCGGGATACCAACAATCCTTGACCAATTGTGTATAGTTCGGGATAGTAACCGTCACTTTTGCAAGATTTTCAAAACTTTCTTCTATAAATAGAACTCCATTTCAAAAAGAACTTTCGCTTATTATCTGAAATTTCAAGAGTGCATCCTCTTTTCTCAAAAGTTTTGTTCTTCTTCTTCCTAAAAAATCACTCCATCAATGGCTCCAAAAAGCAAGACTGTCGCCGGTAAGGGAAAGAAGAGGGCAACTGCAGCACCGCCGACTGATCACGTTGAGACGACCACTCTGCAATCGGAAGAAACTCCAGAGATTCTTCCAATTGTGGCTCATCCTATAAGAGATAGGAATCTCTTCGACTCTTGATCATCATTGGGGACGAATCTTTGATCAGAGTGTAATCAATGAGGATGACGAGGATAACAATGGACAAATTAAGAACTTAACCATCATAAACCCTGAAACTCTCGCCCACGCTGTGCGTGTTAGCGTAGAGATTTGGGAAAATAATGATGCCCACGTGTATACGTGTCAGCATACAAAAATATCAACACAATACGCCCACGTGTATACGTGTCAGCGTAAAGTGTTTATTCATCAAATACACACACATAAAAATGTGTAAGCGTATAGCCTTTATGCGCAGATATAAAGACTATTTAATGTGAATTAATTCAGTAATTTGCATAAAGCAAAAAATGAAAACTTGAATCTTTATGCACAAACTTGCGTATGACCATCTGTATAGATATCTGCGTAAGAATAATCTGCGTAAAGTTGTCTGCGTAGAGTCATCTGCGTAAAACTATTTGCGTAAAGTAATCCATTTATAACCATCTGTATAAGAGATTTTGGCTATTTGACTTAACTTTACCATTTCTTTTTCTTTGCAGTCAATTTACAAATTCATCCATTGGCAGAAATATTTGGTTCTCCTTGTGGAATTATGGGCTCCAATTATCTGGAAGATTTATCACATGTTAACTTCCCACAGACCAATCCAATTTATCCTGAAGAAAGGAGTAATTTGATCTCATCACAAGGGGAGAGGATGTTGTTATCTTTGATGAATGGAGAAATATTGATGTCTTTAACTTTAAAGCAATATTTAAAGCCCACATTTTTATTTGGAGATGCAATTGATAATGAATCCCAAACAAACCCAAAGAAGGAGTCGTGGGTATTCAAATTTGAAAATACGACAATGTACCTCCCCGAAATGAATAGGGATTATCCAATTGCTGCCTTTTTTCATGCTACACATCCCAGAAGGATGGCATGGAATCTGACTCCTTATACAAACGGTAAACCTGGCAAAATAGTATTCAGAAGAGAACAGGCTAACTGTATGGGATACTTCACCAGTACTAGTTATGGAAGTGTGGTCCCGTTCCAAGGGTTAATGCCTGGAGAAAATCCCAGTGAAGACTCTTCCTTGATCCAACCGGTCCAAATAAAAATGAACATAAACCGGTTTATGAACAAAGGAGTATTATATCCTTCAGGGAATCCTAGACTCCAAGGATGGATGAATCCTCAGAATAAAAATTGGATCATGTTGACAGCCTGGGTGTTGAAGTATTTTAAATCAGAGCTGCAGACCATTGGACTATATAATGCAATTACTGCTACTAGTCAAGGAATCCATATAAATCATAATTTATTCCTGGCTCTGATAGAACTGTATATCAACTCCACTGGTACCATTTCAACTCCAATTGGTGAGATGGGGTTTGCACTTCATGAAATGGAGTATATTTCAAGATTACCAATGGAAGAACTCCCTTATGAAGAATATACCCCTACCAACCAAGAATTGGCAGAGATTCAGAAGCAGAATCCTCAGTTGGTTGAAGTATATCAAGAATTAATGTGTCACTATCTGACTTGTACTACCATGTATGAAAGTCCTTCAAATTTGGCCTACGTCAATAAATGGACAACATATTTATTCTATCACAAGAATAGACTTCTCAAAGAAGACGGAGAAAGGTTCCAAGAGAACAAGTCTCAAATTGTCAATCTCATGACCACAATGCCTGGGGATGTAATAGTTGCTTTGATGAATCAACACAAGATCCCGGACAGATATCTGTCATCAAAAACTGGTGACTTTCCAGCAGGGATAGAAACCCTCAGTTATCTTCGTCATAGCAGAAAGCACATCTCGAAAGAGGCCCTACTAGCTGGCTACTTATCCTTGTGGCTATGCAAATGGATTGTTCCTGGATCTACTTCTATAGATAGAATCCATCGAGACATATTATGGCCGGCAGTACGTCTAGTTTTCAGGGCTAAATTGAGTCTGCTTCCAGCCATGGTGTGTCGGCTTCAATCTGGTTTAAGGAGTTTCAGTGATGAATTAGTTCTAGGAGCTAAAGCTCGTAGCGAATTTCCCAGAGTGGAGTTACCCTTCCTGTTTTTGATGGGTTGGTTATTACTTCATAATAACCGCTTGATGTCTCCAGGCCCGGAAGATCCATCAGGGTTATTTCTTCTGAAATATAACAAAGCTTCATGGAAGATGACCTCTGTTGCTGACACTCGAGCATCATTAAATTACTCCCATGGTTGGAGTTTTTTCTGCATCCCACCCTCAGTTCCATCAAACCTTCTGGGTATACGTCTTGAAGATGGAGGTCAAGATAGAACATCACTCCCTCGACCGGCATTTAAATGGCTTTTATACATCAGACCATCTCATTTGATGTACAGGAATGGTGAACGCTGTATATTCGAACCTTATCTGCCAAGTAGATTTGCAAGGCAGTTTGGATATGACCAGCTTCATGTTGGAAATGCTTCAACAGTCTTCAATAGTTACGGGAAGTTAGTTGATGGAGCCAGGGTTTGGCGATATTTTAGTACTGGATGTACAGGAGCCCAATTCTATATACCAACTACTTCCATTACTACTGAATTGAAAATACTACGATCATACACAATCTTCTATTCTTCTATCCGTTCTTTTTCCCCCGGATACGATTTAAGAAGAAGTCTCCGAATCAGAAAAGAAGGAGATCCAGAAGAAGTTGTTCGAGTACCAGAAGATGCCCCAATAAATGATGCTGTTCCAGATGAATTTCTGGAAGTTATTGTCACAGATAAAGAAGAAGCTCCCGTACTTACTGCTAAAGGTGGGAAGAAACGGGGATTATCTTTGACAATCAGTTCCCCAAAGAAAAAGAGGAGACCAATAAAAAGACCGCTTCTCCTGGATGAGCCAGAATTTGAAGAGGAAGTTTCTAATGTCAATCTTCCATCAACCATAGATCTTGAGGTAGGATCTTCATCTGCAGTTGCACCACAAGTTCAATATCTAGGATCCACCACTGCTACTCATGCACAAATTGCAAGTGAACCAGCTATTCCTCCACAGATAACTGTTTCTCAGCCGATAACTGTTACTACCACAGTTTCAGAAATTACTCCAAATATAGAGTCTTCTACAGCTCTTCTTGAAGAAAATGTAGAGTCTTCCACAGCTCCTTTTGAAGAAGGTTCTTCTGTAGCTCCAAAGACCATTGCTGAAGTCATTGAGTGGGATACTCCCACTGAGAATGAACCCATTCCCTCTGATGAACCAGCTTTAGATTTGGGTGAGGATGATTGGGAGGATATGGACTCTGATGATGACTTTTTATCAGGTCCAAATCTTTCTTTTATATAAAATAGATTTTATTCATATGATCAGATATTATAACTATTTTATTTATTATTTTCTTTACAGGGACAAGTTCTATACTCAAGAAAATCATTTCTCCTGTCAAGAAAGCCCCTCTTCAGAAGATTACTCCTCCTGTTAAACCACATGTAAAAGAAGTTGATGATTCAGATGAGGAAGATTCTGAAACTGAAAAATCAATTGAAAAATCTTCTGAAGAAGTTCCTGCAGAACCATCTTCTATTGTTCTTAAGAAAGACTCGGCTGTTGTTATGAACCTAACAGAACAATCAGTTACAGATGTTGCAGCTCTGAATATCATAAACGTAATGGAAGATACTCCAGTTAATATTGAAGAATCAGCAACTGAAGATGCCGTGGTTACAGCTGCTGAAATTGAAGCCACAACAGGAACACTTTCTACTGATATAACATCAGTTCCTGTAGAAATAGTGTCTGAGCTAGCTCCTGTCATTGAAGTGAGCCTCCCTCTTGCTTTAATTCAAACATCAGCTCCAGAGATAGCTGTAGAAGTTACAAACATAGCGACTACAAATCTGATAATTGAAACTTCTATCTCAGCAACTACAACTCAGACTGCTCCAATAATACAAGCTCTTACTGCAGAAGATACTACAGTAGCAACTTCGAGCTTTTCTTTGCCAATAAGAATGACAACAAGTGTAGCTACTCCAAGCTCGATCAATGATATGAATTTTCTAGCCCAAGTTCATACTGATACCTTCTACACCACCTTGATAACTTTGACAAAAATGATTTTGAGGGGGAGCTATCAGTATAAAGATTTGAAGGCCACAATTATCCCGGTTATTGGAAACGTTGCCATATTCCATAGTACCGAGAAAGCCACAACGTTGCAGGCTATAGTCGAAGGTCTTGAGCAACCTTTACAAGAATATGAAGAAATTTATCATGGCACTATAGAGAGTTTTATTCAAACCGAATATGACACTCTAACTGCTGAATACACAGCTCGAGAATTATCATTTCAAGAAGCTCTCCAGGAGTATAATGCCAAAGTTGCACAAGAAACAGCTTTTCTTTATGGAAGCAAACCTCTGTTAGAACAGCACCGAATCACTTATGAGAAATCACATGTACGGCTTGTGGAGCAGGAAGACAAAATTCGTGAGGCTGAAGCTGTATTGGCTCGTTTGAAAGAGGAACGAGAACAAATAATTACTGAACGAAATAAATCTTTGGCCCAAGGTTCTGTCTTGGAAGAACAGATTTGTGGTTCGGAAAATACCCTCAAAATTCTGAACGATGCAAAAGAAGGGTTAGTTATGAGTTTTACGGAGCTTTCTCGTAAATATTCTGAAGAATCAAAGCGCCAAATTGCTTCTCAAAATGCACCCATCATTCGAGAAAGAAGAATAGCAGAACTGAGAAAAATGATCGAGGACATGATCACTCCTCCTTTGTAAAAATTTGTAAAAGAATTTCTTTCTTTCTAAACTTTTCTTCCATGCTGATGTGATATGTCAATCATATGAATAACACATTTTGGATTTTTTTGTGACTCTATCAAAAATAATAGAGGTAGGACAATTATCAGAGGTATTATGGACGTGATAAGCCTTCACAAATAAATTGTATCCATCCAAAGATAGCTAATCTTACTCCTTGTAGGGTATACAATACTGTCAGAGGTAAATATGGACGTAACAGATTGGATTAACCCGTAAAAGGTAGATAAGTATCTATGGACATGATGGATAATAATTAACATCAGTCAGGAAGAGAAAAATAAAGAAAAAATCTCTTAAACAATTCTTTTGAAATTTTTAAATCAACCTGCCATAAATAGTTTACAAAGAACGTGCATTTATTTCGGCAACTTCTTTTCTAATCCATAGAAATAAATGGATGAATTTGTAATAAATGGATGAACCCGATGAATTTGTAATTAATGGATGAACCCGTCAATTTCGAGAAGACAGATTGTTTCAAATTCCAAAACTATCAATTAACATTCGTCCATAAATAACTCTTTACTATAAATAGTTTAGAGTTTTCTTATAAAGTATCATTCTCTTTTTTTTTTTTTCAACGAAGCAAAAATGTCTTCCAAGGACGTGCCACAGAAAACCGAAGCCTCTGAGAAAGCGATTGAGAAGACGATTGAGACAACCCCCATGGAGCTGCCTCCGCACAAGAAGGAAAAGACTGGCGAAAGTTCTTCTACGCCAAAACCATCCAAGGACACCCTTTCTTTCTTAGTGGAGCCAGGAGAAACAGCCGAGGAGGAAGCGCTGAGGATGGTTGCTCGCAAATTTTTTGTGAGTTCAGGCAATGATGTCTTTGACGCATTGGCTGATTATGTATTCAACAATGAAGGCAGCGGCCCTGGTCCTCGTCCTTAATCTTTTGTATTTGAATTATAATATGATAAATAAAAGATTTTTATTATGTCTCTTTTTTCTTATACATAATATTTCTTCAGAAATTTGCCATTGATGGGCATCATAAGTAAATCTCCATTAGGCTTAGATAATCTATACGCCCCATTGGAAAACACGGTCTCAACAACATAGGGACCTTCCCATTTAGCTTGGAATTTTCCTTTACTTTTGTGAGTCATAACCATAGGTCTTCGGACAGCTAGAACCAACTCTCCAACTTTAAATATTCTCTCTTTGACTTTACGATTAAAAGCTCGAGAGATGCGTGCTTGATATAATTCAATATGTTGTTGCGCTTGAAGACGTTTTTCATCCAAACCTTCAAGTTCTTGAAGCCGTAAACGATCATTGTTCTCTGAGATTAGCTCATTGGCAATAGCTATTCTAAGAGATGGGATCTGAATTTCCAAGGGAAGAACAGCTTCACATCCATAAACCAACGAGAATGGCGTAAAACCAGTTGGATTTCGGACCGTTGTACGATATGCCCACAAACATTCTCCAAGTTTCTCGTTCCAATCACGTTTATTAGAAGAGACAAACTTTTTGAGAAGTTTGATAATTGTTTTATTAAAAGCCTCAGCTAAACCATTAGCAGCTGGGTTATAAGCTGTAGAAGCCAGATTCTGAATTCGATTCTTTTCACAGAATTTATAAAATGAATGGCTAGCAAATTGTGGTCCATTGTCATGGATTATCCTTCGGGGAATCCCAAAACGATAAATCACATGATGTTTAATAAAACTAATAACATTGGAAGTCTTCACCTCAATCAAAGGAATTGCTTCCGCCCATTTAGAAAAGTAATCGGTTATAGCAAGAATGAACCGATGTCCTTTAACAGAAGGGGGGTTGATAGGGCCAATTATATCCATGCCCCAAGCTTCAAATGGCCATGAGGCTGCCGTGGGATGAAGAAATTCAGAAGGTTGATGTATAAAGTCTGCATGAATTTGACAGGCTTTACACCTCTTTGCATAATCTATAGCATCTGCTATCATTGTAGGCCAGTAATACCCCATTCTACGAATGCGGTCTTGTAATTTTGGACCAGGTTGATGTGCACCACATACTCCATCATGAGCTTCACGGAGTGTTTGTTTAACTTCATTTTCGGAAAGACATCGTAACAAAAGCCCGTCATAAGAACGACGATATAGCATATTCATAGAAGTGTCATAATAGAATCGGAATGATCGTCGCTTGACTGATGCCGCTTCTTTAGGATCTTCAGGTAGAATTCCATAGACAGCATAGTCTATGAATGGACTTCTCCAATCTCTTTGTTGAGGAGTTAATTCTGAAGCATAACTATGTTCGAGATGTAAGTTATTTTTAATACAGAATAAATCCCGATCTAACAAAATTATTGAATTTTGTCTTCTGATTGGAACTGCTAGATCTGCTGCTAAACTAGCAAGGGCATCAGCTTCTAAATTTTGAGAGCGTGGCACGAATTCTATGAAGAATCCTTTGAACAATAGAGCTAGTTCAATCACTGCCTGATGGTAAGGAATTAAGTCAGGATTCCTGACTTCATAAGTTCCTCTGACCTGATTGATGATTAGCTGAGAATCTCCATAAGCTTCTAAGAACTCAATGTCTAGTTCTTTTGCTACTTGAAGACCAATTAACAAAGCATTGTACTCAGCTACATTATTTGAACAAGGCTCATTGAGTGAATAGGCACGGTATATAACTAGTTTATCAGGAGAAACCAAGACTACTCCCACTCCAGAGACAATATTGCCCTTGGGTCCGACTCGTGAGGCTCCATCAAAATACAGTTGCCAAATATCATCTCCCATAGCCATATTGCAATCTGCAACCTCATCAGGAATGTCTTCATATAACTTGGAAGTTTCAGGGATAGGGTGAGCAGCCAAGAAATCTGCTAACGCTTGACCCTTTACTGACTTCTGTGATACATAAACCATATCATATGGTGTAAGCAACATCGCCCAAGTAGCTAATCGAGAATTAAGAATACTTGGTTTCTTCATTAACACTCGAATAGGATTTATCCTAGAAATAACATGAATAGTTTGTCCTGTTATATAATGTCGTGTCTTTTGAATGGAAAAGACCAATGCCAGACATTCCTTTTCTACTGGAGTATACCTATGTTCAGCTCCGATCATCATTCGACTAAGATAATAAATTGCCTGTTCATGACCCATATCACTTTTTTGTGCAAGAAGAGCACCAAGAGAGTGATCCATTGCCCGAACATAAAGCAAGAATGGCTTTCCCATTATTGGAGGGACCAGAACAGGTGGATTTGTGAGATACTGCTTAATGTCATTGAATGCTTTTTGACAAGCTTCATCCCAAACAAATGATACACCTTTCTTCATTAAACGGGAAAAAGGCTGACATCTTCCAGAAAGATTTGAAATAAATCTTCTGATGTAAGCAATACGACCCTGAAAGCCACGGAGTTCTTTCAGATTTCGTGGAGGACACATTTCAAGAATTGCCTTGATTTTATCTGGATTCACATGGATGCCTTCAGAAGTGATCACAAACCCCAGAAACTTGCCACTAGAAACCCCTAAGAAAGACTTAGTAGGGTTCATTTTCAACTGATGTTGACGCATCTGGTCAAACACTGTCTTCAAGTCTTGAATATGATCATCTTTTGATCGACTTTTAACAGCAATGTCGTCTACATAACATTCTACTGTCTTCCGTAGATGTTTCTGAAAAATGTTGCTCATAGCTCGTTGATATGTAGCTCCGGCATTCTTCAAACCAAAGGGCATAACTGTATAACAATATACCCCTAAAGGAGTACGAAAAGCAGTATGTCTTTCATCTTCAGGATGCATCTTGATTTGATTATATCCTGAAAATCCATCCATGAAAGACATGCGTTCAAAACCACAAGTATTATCCACCATGACATCTGTGATCGGAAGAGGAAATTCATCTTTTGGACAGGCTGTATTAAGATCTCGAAAATCTATACAAACTCTGACTTTACCGTTCTTTTTCATGACTGGTACTATGTTAGCTACCCAATCAGGATGTTGTTCTTCACGAACAAAGCCGCAAGTAATCAGCTTTTTACTTCTGCTTCAATCGCATCCATCATGTCTGGTCGAAAACGCCTTTGCTGTTGCTTTACCGGCTTAGCATTAGGAAATATATTGAGTTTATGAGTAGCTACTTTGGGATCCAGACCCGGCATATCCTCATAGCTCCAGGCAAATATATCAATATATTCTTTTATCAATGTTATTAATGACTCTCTTTCATCTTTAGAAAGATTCTTGCTAATGAATATTGGCTTAGAAATATTTTCATCACCTACATCTATTTGAATAACTTCATCGTCCGTAGGAGGTTGTCGTTGTTCAAACCGCAATTCCCATTGATTATCCATCTGCTGAACCCAAGGATCATTTTCGAATGACTCAGACTCATTATCAGTTTGAACCATATTAACAGAGAAGATTTGTTCAGCTTCATCATACTGATTCTCTTCTGAATCAGAGGATTGTGACGTACTGGAGGAATATTCCTCTTCATCTTCATTATTCACTTTATGTGAATCATATCCTAAACCGCATCGGGTTTTCTGATAAAATGGATCTCCACGTAATGGCATCCGTCTACCTTTTCCCATATTGAGGCCCGGCATAGTTTTCAAATCATATCCCATTTTCTGAATAATCTTTTGAGATTGTTGGCTATATCTGTTGATTCTGATATTTCCTTTATCCTTCTCATCAAGATCATTAGTTTGTGTTATGGGAATATTTCTTGCTAAACCGAATACAATCTGTCGTTTGTAAGTTTTGGTAGAAGGAATCAAGAAATATGATTCTTCCTGCTGTTTATAGGCTACACAAGCTTGAGATGATGATGTAACAGGTAAGAGATAGGGTTCACATTTCAGGAATTTCTGAGCATATGGTCCTACATCAATGTGTGGAGGAAAAGAGTTTTCCTTATGATCAACATATAAAGATTCCTCTGAAAAAGAAGTTAAAAAAGCTTTGACATCCATATACTCCAAAAGAAAATCTTCATTAGATTGAATAAATACATGCCCAGTATTTACATCATTTACGGACTTCTTTACATTAGACGCTGATGGACTAACATCTTTCTTAGGCGTAGACTTGCCAAGGTTGATAACCAATGGCTCAGGATCAGTAGGACGGGATGTACGTCCTTTAACTTTGATGATCAAGGGCTGGTCATTCATGTCAGTTCGGATTTGATTTTTGACAGGGATCTTCAAATGCTCTTCAGATGCGATTTGAATTTTACCTTTAACCTTTATTACCAAAGGCTGATCATCAACCGTTTGAGACTGAGTTCGTCCCTTGACTTTGATTTTCAAAGGTTGGTCTTCTACTGGTACCGAACTTCCAGCAGATGATTGATCTTCCAAGGAAGGTTTGTCTTCAGCAATCTCAGAGATCTCCTTCATATATTCCTCTTTATAGAGTCGTGCATCCATGAAGTAAGCTTCAAGGTTCTTGAAAGGTTCAGAATCAGCAAACTCAGTCTTTACGTTCCCCTGTGAGTCTACATACTTGAAGCACTGATGAAGGGTAGAGGGTACTATATTATTCTCATGTATCCAAGGTCTTCCCAACAGGATATTGTAGGATACATCGGAGTTAATAACATAGCATGTCACTATCGTCCGGAGATCTCCGATCTGGATCTTCAAACGAGTCTTCCCCAAAGGTTTGCTCCTGCCAGCATTAAAACCAACAATAGTTGTGTTAGTATAAGTTAAATCACTGGTAGAGATTCTCAATGGTCTCAGCATGCTTTGAAGAATAATGCTGATAGAAGATCCCGTATCTATGAGGATTCTGTCCACCTCAGTCATTCCAATATACCCTGTATAATACAAGGGTCTGTCATGACGATTGTGGCCAAGTAACATGTCATCTTGTGTGAAGGTGATGTTTGGAAGAGTTTCCATCACACTATGACATTGAGGACAAGATGGAGGCGTACTATCAGGAGCTTTAAGTTGGGCCAAACAAGAATCTGCTTGGAGCAAAGCCTCGCTCAAAGCTTCCCTACTATCCTTTGAGAGACGAAGTAATTCAAAGATAGAAAGTCTTGCCGGCGTGTTAGCCAGTTGAGCTAGAATGTCAAATTTATAGGGTTTCATCATCCCCTGACTTTGGTTTGACTTCAGAGGTACATCAAAGCGTACTGCTCGTTGTTTCCCCTTCTCATTTACTGACGGTTTGGAAGGCTTCTGATTAATAGGTATTTGAGAAGAGGTAGGTTGATTTGGAGGTTCAACCGTATCTTCCATTTCTTTAGAAGTTTCTTCATAGTCTTTAAGATATTCTTTTCCGGACCTTGTTCCGGTGAGAACTTCTTCTGCAGACTCAGGAGATACTACTACCATATTGCAGGTTGTAGTTTTCTTTCCCTTTGTTCTTTTCTTATGAGACTTTTTATACTGGATAGGGATCTCACATCCTAATCCAGTAGTGCTCTTCTGAGATTGCATTTGTAAAGGAAGTCGTATCCCTTTGCCATAATTTAATCCTTCGGCTTTCTGGAAATCATAACCCATCAACTTCATGAGGCGCACTGATTGTTGGCTATAGATATGCATGGGAATAGAACTTTCAGAAGATGCTTCAGTAATATTTGGAGTATCAAAAACAACAATTTGTGACTCCGGCAGTGGTGAAACTTCATCGAGTAGAAGAGCATCAGAAGTGCTTTGAGTCTCAGCAACATGAGTCTTCAACTCAGGAGGTGGTAGAATTCCAAAGGGTACCTTTTCATATGCAGCAAAGATTTGCTGAGCTCTATATAAAGGCACACTGCACATAGCTGTTTGTTGCTGATGAGTGAGTTTCAATTTGATAGGAGGGGCTAGGCTCGGAGGACATATGTTAAGACCTCTTAACCTCTCCTCCAAAGGGATATCACCCCATAGATGATCAAGATCATCATAGTCTTCAGATATAACATGAGAGATCATGTTACAAGTAAAAACATTTTTATTTTTCTTGGATTTAGAAGTTTCATTTTCTTTCTCCAAATCAGGTATTAAATCGGGATGTACCCACATGATTTCCCCATTTTTTAAAGTAAGAGGGACTAATCCCTCAACTTGATCTCTGGCTGGTGGAAGATTTACGATTTCCAAAGTAGCTTTAGGGATTGGAATTACTCCATCAGGAATTTGTTGTGGAGGGAAATCTCCAAATTGTATAGAAGTCATGTTCGTTGTGACAGTGTGATCATCATTAGTCAATGAAATGACTTTAGCATTAATCAATTCTTGAATTTTCTTCTTCAAGACATAACATGCTCGAGTGGGATGGTTAATGTATCTATGATAGATACAATACTTGGGATTATCAGTCAAATTGACCTCATCAGGTCGTTTAGGGTCTGGGAGCTGGAGTTTGCCACTCTTCATCAGACATTCAAATATACTTGGAATATCGCTTTCATCGAAAGAATATTCCTCTTTTGGTTTCGATGGCTCAACATTAGCTGGTGCAGGTTTGTTTTTGGAAAGGTTTACAACCAATGTCTCCTTTCCTTTATCTCCTTTCCCACCACCTTTATTGTTATGACTTGGACCAGCAGATGGCTTCTTTCCTTTATCTTCGGAGGTAAACATAATTCCATTTTCTCGTGCCAATCTGCCGTTATCTTCGGCTGAAGCAGCAGCCATAATAAAAGAAGGCCAATCAGTGAATTGAGTGGGTCCAATAAAGACAGCAATGGTGGGATGCAGGTTCATCTTACATGTATCAATCAACGCTGCATCTGGCATCCCAGGAGGCAATTTTAGAGTCGCTTGTCGAAATCGATCAATAAATGCCCGAGCTTCTTCTTTATCTCTTTGTTTAATTGCTATCAAGGAGGACATGTTCATGTCCATTCCTACTTCGTAAAAGCGAGACAAAAACATTGCTTTGAATTCTTCAAATGATGATATGCAATTATCAGGTAAACTACGATACCAATCATAAGCAATGCCTGTCAGATAACCAATAAAAGCTCTAGTGAGGAGGGCATCATTTTTTTCTAAATGAATAGTCATCATTTCAAAATGGTTTATGAATTGATTTGGAGAAGTTTTCCCATCAAACAAAACCATGGATGGTGGTTTATATTTGGAAGGAAAGGGAACGTCATTCCAGTGGGGAGGATATGGTTGTTTAATCCCCAATTTTTTGAGATGAGTTTTATGCTTCATACTCTCCAATTCTGCTTTTAATTCTCTTACTTCTTGCAATATACCATTGGATTGGAGAGTAACAGGGAGGATTGGAACTCCCATCTGAGGAAGTGGAGCACTTTCTGGATGAAGAGGTTCAGGAGATGCCGAATCCTGATTAGCAATGGGTTCAGGATTGTTTAGGGGTATGTCTACCCCCTGTCCATCCTGGTTTGGTGTGACTACTTGAACCGGAGGTGGAACTGTATGCTGAGCTGTTAGAGTTTGCTGCATGTTTTGCATCATAGCCATCAGCTCCTTCATGGTTTGCTCGACTATAATTAGTCTTTGTTCTGTGTTACCGGAAGATTCCGGTTCATCACCTGCAACATAAATTTCTGCCTCTTTTGAACTTACGGATGGACTAGTGTAGAGATTAGAGTCCACACTATCAGTTTCAGAATCAAAATTCTGAGTACCCCCAGCCTCAGAATCTGAAGAGGGCATAATAGATTGACGACTCCTTGATCGAGTATTCTGATAAACACCTTCAAAATTGTCAACGATCCTGTTAAATCTCTGTTGACTTGGAGTCTGAGACGAATTATGTCTCGTTCCTCTTCGTCTAGGTATGTGAGAAGCCATATTAACAGAAGCATATGACAACTCAAAATCACGTTCATCATGTTGTTGAGACACATCATAATTTAATCGGTCAAAAACAGACCGCTTTGTATTAGAGCAACAACATTTTATTACAATTTGATGACTTTCGCAGTGATGATCATCATTAGGGAGAGTCATAGGAACATTTCTATCACTACGCTTTTGATTTAACATTTGGCGTAAGTCAACAGTAGGAGAAGGCAGTATCTTCTTCTTCTGATTTGGTGCAGCAAATCTTTGAGCCCCATGAGTATAAAGTGAGTTGCTGATCTCATTGGCGTAAGTGGCCAGATTTTTCTTGGCCTGAAGCTGCGTACGCAAGTCAGAAGTTGGCTTTTGTGCACAACGTTTACCATCAACATCGCGCGTAATCCTGAGATTAGGAATTCTGCGTGGTGTTTTGTTTGGAATTTGTGGGTTAAAAACCGAAGTTTTGCCCACAAAACGAAAGGAATTGTCTACGCTGTTTTCAACAGGAGACTGTTTGTTACGCTGTGTGCGTAGAGATGAGTCTACCTTGCCACATGCAGGAGACTTTCCCTTACGCGCAAGACGTAAAGTATTGATGTCTGCCACGTCAATGACGGGAGACGTACCCTTACGCAAGACAGGAGTATCTGCCACATCGAAGACGGGAGATTTTCCTTTATGCGCAGGGTGAGTTGCCACAGTGTCTACCACGCCAAAGGCGGGAGACTGACCTCTGCGAACAGAGTTAGAGCCTGCCATTGGGACTGTCACGCCACTGGCGGGAGTCTCAGCAACAGGAGTGGGAAGAATCCCATCAGACTGTGAAGAAGGTACGTCAGATTTAGGCATCCAGACCTTTCGTACCTTACGCGACTTCAACACTTTGGAGTGGCGATTGCCACCCCCAGCATGAAGCATCTCCTCATAGGCAGTCTGGTCGAAAGAAACGACCAGAGTCTTCTTTGTCGATCCGATCGACGCATCGTCGTGTTGAGCAATTACTTTCTCATCAGAGGAGAAAGTCGTCCCCAGCAGAGTCGCCATTTTGTTTTACTTAACAAAAAGCCTTTACAACTTCAAGAAAAGAAAACGAGAAAAAGTACAAAAGTACAAATTTGATTCTGGGAATGTATTGCTATGGAAGTCTGATTCACAAATGATCACTTTGTTCCTTGGACCACACAACGATGTTGAAGAAACTTGCTGTCTTGAGGAAGAAGGAAGAACAACTGAAGAACGGAGACCTTAGAAAGGTATCGACAAAGTTGGCACTGATGGCACAAGTCAAATGCTTTCCTGCTCTACTTCACTTTGTTCTTGAGAAGAAGAAGTAAAAGAGAACACTCGGGAATTATAACAATTCTTTTGATTCTCTCCGTCCGATTCTGTCCTTTTGCTGTCAAAATTATTGCCTATTTATAGGTTTAAGTCTTCCGAGAAATAAGCAGCAAAATAAGGCCATTACGTATATTACGTATGCAACTGCCATACACGATCTCATTTAGAGCTTTACGCAAGTGCCATGTGTCCCACATACTGCTAACTGCTCGGCTCAACACAATGCAAGTATTTTGGAAGCTTTACGCAGACAATGCCACGTAGCCCACATATATACAACTGCTCAGTACGATCATATTCAGAGTCTTACGCAGACGCCATGTGTCCCACGTACTGCAAAAACATAATCTCGTACGCGTGTATCCTGCCACGTACCCTATAATTATGGTAATTTACGTACAGAAGGAAAAAATGATTAAACTCAATTAATGCTCCCCTGCGTATAGTGGCTAATCAGCCTTGGGTATTAAAATAACCCAAATAAACTAATACGCGTATACTTAAGAGTGGCTAATATAGCCTTAAGCATTTAATTAGCTTAAATAGACTCTTGCGTATAGGGGAAAATAATTGAGCGTAATACTTCTCCTCTGTTAGTACACTAACCAATGAATATTGAGTTACGTGAGATGTCTTTTCGTAAACAGTGAAAACCATCATCATAGCCGTCTGCGTATCTCAATAAATCTCAGCTGCGTAAAGCTTTTATGTATAAAATAGCATTTCCTCGATTCCAATATGTCTCTCCGACTTCTGTGCCATTAAATGTCAGAGAAAAGAATAATGGCTGTCAGATCCCATATCTCTGCATTAAATGTAGAGATGACAGCCTGTCCCCACTGCGTAGAAAGAATAGGACAGGTGGCGTCTGCGTACAACCCCTGAGCAACCATTGCGCGCGTAGAGTAAAATAGGACAGCTGGCGTCTGCGTACAACCCCTGAGAAACCAGTGCGCGCGTACAAACCGATTTAGCTTTATAAACTATGTTGACTCAGTTTGACCTGCGTACAACATATTTTGGCTTGGCTTTTGCGTAGAAATAGCTAATTTATTTTTAGCTTCTACAGAGCTCACCATAGAAAACTCCCCGTCGACGATGCTCTCATCACCATCGGTTACAACTTAGCTTCTGCTTGTCACTGCTACTCGACAAAACAATCAGAACGGTTGACCACATTCTTCACACAGGGGAATTGGCCACGCAGGTTTGGAACGCACTCTCTCTTTGTTGCAAGCAGGATCAGGCTGGCGAAAGCTACAACGATCTTCTTGCCACCTGGGACAAAGCCTCGCACGGCCTCCATATCGTTACAACCGCTACCACATGGGTCTTCTGAAAAAATTGTAACAAATTCAGATATGAGGGACACCAATAAATGGCCACCCAACTTATCCAGGAGGTCCTACGACAGATCTACAAAGTCAGCAAAAACTATAATCACGGTCAGGAGGCATTCTAGAATCCTTGCTCCCCTAATCCTAGGGCATTGAGTGGGAACCACCTCTTGTGACCTGCTTTTTTTGTCTTACTTTTGCGCTTACTTGTAAAGGCTTCGGCATTTTGCGCCTTGATATGAATAAAATTATGGGGTTCTTATATATATATATATATATATATATATATATATATATATATATATATATATATATATATATATATATATATATATATATATATATAATCATAAGGAAAAATTTAGAGAGCCTAGCTAATGAACAACCTATCCTAACATAACATCAAAATTAAAAACAAAGCTTAAACTAGCCTATGAGGCATTTTATCAAACACTTGGGGGCTTTCCTCGGATTTCTCCAAGGATGGCTCAAAAATCCTATATTAAATGCACAAATAGGAAGGTTAGAGCCTTGCTCACCTCCCCGTGGGTATCCCTAACCAATGTGAGTGTTCCTATAAGGTGTCATGCATGAAGAAGGATATAAAACTATGAGAAAGCAAGGTTTTACCTATTAGGTGGGTGAAATCAAAATAAAATCTCTTGTGGAATGCTCTTGTGTCAAGTTAGACACAATTTACTCCTCCTTGGACACTTTCCTACAAGCTCCTTGGATCTCTAACTCCTAGACTTGAAAAATGAAAGTTTTGGAGGAGGTTGGGAGAATTTGGGAGAGTTTCAATGGTTGGAACCCATGGAAATGGAAAGGGGCTATTCTAGGGTTTTGTGGAGGCTCATTAATGAAGAAGAAGATGAATTAATGGCCTCTAATACCAGCCAATATAGGGAGCCCTAAAACCCCTCTAAAAAGTCTAATTTACCCTCTCAAGTCATCATGAACCATCTCCTAATTAAAGGGTTAATGGTGCACTAAGTATGGAATTCATTCCTGGTCTAAACTAAGTCTAACATGACCTAGTCATCATGACTTTTATATCTCGACCATATCATGATCTCTCTAAATCACAAAGGATCCATGCATTACATACATCATGACTTTTATATCTCGACCATATCATCTTGTTGCAAGTCCGAGCGTCAACACGGATAGTATGCCTCGAAGCGCTACCGTACTCTATGCCTCAACTCGTCCAAGCAAAGCGCCGCCACGAGCAAACCATTTTTTATATCCTGTAAGCAATCTAGTGGGGATCAGTACTAATCCTCTTGCGTACTGATAAGACTCACTCGTCTAAACCGACACTAAGTAATGTTGTGAATCATGCATCTTAATTTAGTGATGTTTCTATCATTGTCTTAGGATCAGTTTCATGACTTATGCGAAAGCAGTAAAAAATGTACTCATGGTAAACATGTTACCTTTATTTGCATAAATAAGCCGGCAATATATATGTAACTCGTGTCGTTTCGTGGCGACTTCTTACCAACATCGACGTATTGACCCATGCACCAATACAAGATGAACGTCTACCATCCATCCTTGCCATGTTAAATGTGATATTTGTGTAGGATCTGTATACCTATACCGTTTAGCCCACCGACCATATCTATATGAAGGTCATTAGCATTCAAAGCCATAAAGGACTATATCTCGATACAACGGGCCGCTATTATAGCGCATGGGTAGCAAGCCCAGCGAAGATCCTATTGTATTCGTATTATGATGCCTCCTTTCAGCCAGGGTAGCAAGCCCTACTAGAGGTCCAGTAATACCGTGCTAAATAGCACCACCTTTCTCCTAGGTAGAAACGATCATGGTGCCCCGGTGCATCTCATTCTAGGAAAGCAATATGCCCGTGCACATGCTATTCCACTTTGTCCCTGACCATACAATAGGCGTCTAACTCATACAACACAAGCATAATCTCATTCTAAAACTCAAAAAATCACATCATCTCACATTAACAATCTTTTATCTCATGTTTCCATACTTTGATTCATTGTTCTATGCCACCATGCCTCAACTCAATGTTTCAAAGAGGTGACTCATGGGCCCCGAACGTACCGAAGCACTATGCCCCTTTCCATAATAAGTAGTTCCGTGGCATTTGTGCCCCAACTGTTCACTTTGCATCAGAAGTCATATTTCATAAGTCCCGTGCACATATACACACTTTGGTGCAGTAATTCATTCTTTTTCGACTTGTGCATTCGACGCATGACTCGATACTATATCTTATTATTTTATGCCTAAGTGTTCAATGTTCTATTACTCGTACATTTGATGCATGACTCAATAGTGTCTTTCGATGTTCTACGACTTATTCTCTAATTTTTGCACTTGATATACATCTCGATTTTGATTGTTCAACGTTCTATGACTCGTGCACTTGGTGCACTCGTCGATGCAGTTATTCCATGTTCTATTTCGATTCGTGTGCTTGATACACATTTCGTCTCAATGTTCTATCTCAGTATTTGACACACATTATAACTTCTATTTATCCAAGCCACGTCCATGAAATTTCATGGAATTACTAGCATACAAGGATATATTTTAGCTAGGCATGACATAGTAGGAAAGAAGGGTCGGAGTCCTCCCACCTTTTGTCGATTTGCCTATCATTTTGTCGAGCCGATGTAGTTTGATTTTTTAACTTTTTTGCATGACCAACTCATCTGTCTTAGCCATCCAAGCACTTCGTGCTTCGATGAAGAACCCAACTAATTCGGCCTATCATGCTCATGCCTCAGCCATTGTGAGACGATACTTTGGTTTCTACTAACTCTGTTGCAAATAAGGCAAAATGTCAACCTCTAAAAATTTAGTGTAAAAGTTGAATCTGCACATGAAACCAACTAACATTAATACTTGTTCGAATCGAACTTATTATCTCTTCGGATCATCTTAGTACTTATATCGATTCACATCGATAGTTCTTCAGGTCAACTTAACTCTTCGAGTCAACGACTTAGCGTAATGCACCGTGTAGATGTGGGATATTAAAGTGGTGGTGTATAGAGTGTAGAAGAAGTGTTGGAGAGATGGTGGTGGTGATGATGTTGATGGTAGTGAATTGAACTACTGAATTAGTGATTACATCACTTACCACATGATGGCATCCAAACATTGAAAGACATCCTCCTCACTTGTAAAATGCCTAATTTTTTAATATTTAAATTAATTATTAAATTAGAATTTTGGCCAAATAGTTATAATATAGTTATTCTTGTGTGTAAGATAGAATTTGGAAATAGAAATTTAAGAAAAAAATGAAATATAAGAAAGAGAAATAGAAATTTATAAGAATAAGAAAAAGAAATTTTGTTAAAAAAAAAGGAAGAAGAGAGAAGTTAACTTAGCATTGTGGTCGGCCCACATGGGAACCGACCACCCAAATATCCAACCGAGCGACAAGCTGCTGCCAGCACCTTAAGTAATTAAAGGGGGAGACCCTTCATAGAACCTAGCAGCTAAGCTGCTTAAATTTCGAACAACCACATATAGAGAACAAAGCAAAACAGAACCCAATAGGAACCGGAGTCAAAGCTGCATTACAAATTCGAATTCTTAGCAGACTCCTACATATATATCGAGCTCGGAAGGAGGATTTAAAAAACCCTAGCCTCCAAATCTCTTCCACCTCCCTCCTCTCCTCGCACACGCGCTTCCTTCCCTCCTCGTTGAAGACCTCACAAAGTTAGCGAAGCCGTGCTCGCGAAAAAGACGACTAAACCATCGACAACAACCTCGACAGCGAAGCAGTAAGGTACTCACTTACTCTCTTTGTTTTCTTCCATCTTGTTCAATTGTTTTTCGATCTACGAATATCTATGCGTAGCCCACATGACCCTCTTCGAGATCCTCTAGGTGGATTTCGAAACGACCCATCAACTTGCTTGAAAAATCGGGACGAAGTTGAAGAAAAACCTATTTTTCTGTAATACTAATAACTGTTTTAAAATGACAACTTATCGGCCAATTTTCTCACTGTACATTAAAGATCTGTAAAAACTAGTTGAAAATAGTAAAAGATAACATAACCGAGATCGCAACGCATCTTCTGGATCGTCGTTTTGATCAACGTGTAAAAAGTAAATTGATGTTGAAGTTGGAGGAAAAACTGTGTTAAACTTATATAAAATTCTAAAATTCTCTCGATACGGCGTGCGCCCTGACGAATCGGGCGACATGGTCACGTGCTATATGCATCAAAAGACGCGTATGAACGTTACTAATATGTGGGAACTGACGGAACTCAGTTTCGTTGCGGGTGAGCGACGAAATCAGTCTGTATCCGTCAAGATACCCTCGTATCAAAAATTTGCTAACTTGGCCCTAATTTCGTGTACAGTCGTCGGATCGAGATGAAACTAGCACCAACAGGTCCAAATCAAAATTCTGGTCCTATGTGCCAAGTTTGGTTCAATTCTGAGAAGGTAGACCGGAACCCCTTTTTGGCGGGCCCACGACCCACTCAAACGGATGATTTTGTACGCGGCTCATCAAAATCCAAAAATGGATATACCATTGAGTTCCTCTTCTCAAACGAATTCGTGGATATGTAGTTTGACGACTATAAAGATCATAGACTTTGGTACGAGTTTCGGTGCAAAGCGTGTCCAACGGCGGACTTCGTTTTGACCCGAAATTATGATTTTGCCCCTGTTCCAGAATTAAAGTTTTGGACAGGCATTTCTTAGGTATATCTTTTACACCGAGTACGTTTTTGATGTTTGTTTCAGCATCCGGAGTTTTTTGGAGATTGTGACATTTTTTGGCTGTCATTGTGATTTTTTTGACTTGCCACTTGCACCATCAGGCAAGATACCTTGTCACCTTACTTTGTGATTTATGTATTCTTATTTTTAGCTGTTATTTTTAATAATTTTTATTTATTAATATTATAAAACTGTGTGTCCAAGTCATACTTGGGTGCAGGCGACTCTATCGGTCATTTTTTTGCTTTTATTTATTTCTCTTGCATTGACCTAGTCTAGTGACCACCCCTTTGTTGATGAGGTATCGGTATATCTCATACGGCCTTGACACTTGCTTTACCACGTGTTGTGAGTCACATGTAGGACACGTACTCGTTAATCGGCTAGCTATCGATACATATGAGGCGTGCGACGGACAGGAGCAACTGCAATAGAATTGCATGCTAGTAGACTTGGCAGTTACTAGAGGTTTCATGAGTCATGGATATGACCCTACTAGGCATTGGATGGGGAGAACAGTTTTCTTAACGTATGGGTCCCTTATGCACTTTCCTATTACTGATCCTGCTGCCTCTGACATTCGAAGAATGTGATACTTTGAGGTCCCTAGTATCCTGATATGGACATACCTGAGTTGCCAGATCCTAAGCCACACTACAACAAATATGGCCTACAATAGCATGGGTCGAACGCTATAGAAAGCCTTCTATAGCGTATTTTGTCCGCTATAATTGTCTCCGCTATAGTAGGTGTACGCTATAACATTATAGCGTTCTTGAATGCTGTAGATGGATTATAGCGTTCATGATCATGCTGTGGATGGTTTATAGCGTTCGTGAATGCTGTAAATTGATTATAACATTCATGAATGTTGCAGATGGTCTATAGCGTTCTTGAATGCTATTGATGAATAATAGCGTTCATGAATGATGTAGATCGTGCATAGAGTTCTTTAATGCTGTTGATTTATTATAGTATTTCTGAACGCTGTCAATTTTGTATAGCGTTTTGAGTGTTATAAATCTGCTATGCAATTTCATATCTGAATAATCTGTTCTGTATCACATACAATTGACCTGTACATCATAAAAATTTATGCTGAATCACAGTTTTGTTTTCAACAATTTCAATCGCAACTTCCATTCGATCAATCAAGGTATAGAAAAGATTTGCCAAAATAAATAAATTCATACATTTTTCATTAAAGCATTCAAGATGTACAAAAAGTTGTTATACGCCTGAAGTGATCGAAATAGTAGTCGAAAATAAAAAAATTATGTAAAAAGAATCCAAGATGTACAAAATGTTTGTAACCTAACGCTAGTTCAAAATTCAACTAAACCATTCCATTTCCATACAAAATATCTGTAGACCAAAATGCAGCTCGATCGACTCCTTCCTTCTAGCTTATATCAACAACCATAAAAAATTTACACGCTAACCTACACAAAATTGAGAAGAAAATACATTAGCATTATTATATAAAAAATAAGTTCACACAACATCACGTATCCATGTATTCCATAAACATTTATCTTTGTTGCATTTGTATTCCAATATTCTTCCTACTTTTCTAACGATCTGGTATTAACTGAGTTATCCTAGCTAGTTTAGGCTTATCATCAAGCATGATCACATTCAAGCAGCACTTGTAGCAAAAGTGTTAGGAATTAGGTCCTGGTTTTGGTGCCTTATTTGGACGTTTTTAAAACAGTTTTCCTCCACTGTTGTGGATTAACTGCTTTTATATTGGCAAATGATATTAATGGGTTATACTTAGTATGCCAAGCCTAGCACGTTTGGCTTAGAAGCCGGAAAGTGCCATTGAGCAATCTACGGAACAAATATTGACTTCAAATCCTCACTTCAAATCTACTAATAATTGTTGACTTCAAATCCTAACTAGAAGTACTGGATCTGTAGTGCTTGAATACAAAATAACAGAAACATAATGAAGTAAGAAAACAAATCATTTAAAAAAACCATTATAAGAGAAAGTCAGAATAGGTAAGGACTGTACAACCATCCGTTGACATCTCAATGCAACTTCCTCAACTCAACACATACATAAGGAGACATTTAATAATGAGAAGTAGGATACGACAAGAAATCTCCAAAAAAAACATGAATCCTTACATTTGAATCTGAATTCAGGTTCAACCAACTACTATGCCATCTCCGCATTTTGAATGAACATAAATAGAATTATACACTTGCAAGATTGTAATTATATAATATAAAAACTAAAACTAAGTCCTTACTTGCAAAGCCATCATCTGGTGATGGTGTTGGTAGTGGTGTTGGTGTCGGCATTGATCGCGAACGATAAGTCCATAGTGCCATACTATTAAAAACTTGATTGGTTGATGAGTCGATAACTTCAAGAGCTGCTAAAGTCTTACAAATATAATTGATATCCTGTAATATACACGTTTTCTTTAGAAATATACACAAAAACAAGCATAAATTGTATATAATTCGATGCAAGAGATTTAGAGCACCTCATGTCTGAGAATATACACAAAAAGAATTAAAGAATCTAGAAGAATTAAAGACATGTGCGATTAAAAGACAGTATTCTATAGTGGATTATGGAGCTGGACCGTTTCAGAAGTTGAACAAGAGTTTCAGAAAGTTGTAGTAATGATGAAATCAAGATGGCCATAATAAACAACTAGCTAAAGTTGCTAGCTATCTCAAGAACCAATGAACTGATCCAAGAGTAAATAACATTTTACTTTTAAATGGTATAAACATGCAGTAGTAATTAGATAATTAGACCCCATCAGAAGCTCAACAACAGTAATGCCCCAGAACCAGAATACTGGAGAGCGGGGGCGTACATAGTCAGCTACGTATACTGAAATGGAATCCACCTCGCTATACGATCACGGCTGTTGTCACGACCCGCACCCTTTTTTTTAAATGGATACGAGACGTGTCCAAGCCAGCCTACGCCGCAGTGTCGGCGGTAGAACGCTGTCACGGCCATGAAGATCAAAATCACAAATTAATAATACTCATTCACATAATTAATTTAACTAACAAGGAATCACAAGTTTTACATTTATAGAAAAATATAAACTTGTACAAATAAATGAATGACTACAACTCCACTATCTAGCTAGTCTCTAGGCTTTTGTCTGCAAGTATCCCCGTCACTCCCCAAGCTAAAAGATTCTACGGCTAACCTGAAAATGTTGGTTTCCAGTCAGGAATGGAACGAGCACAATTCACTGAATGCAATTTCAAATAAAGAAAATGACTATAAAACAAAGGTTAGACATCAATCATGAGTTTTGAAAATAAACAGTAAAGCCGTAAGAATAGACAGAAAATTAATAGTAAATAAATAGACACATATACATTTCCCACTGTTAGAAGTACCTTTGATATGTGATCGGTCTCGGGACAATTATGCGATACGGTCTACACGGTCTACAGTTACACGGTCTACAGTTACACGATCTACAATTACACGGTCTACAGTTACATGGTCTACAGTTACACGGTCTACAGAAAATATTGCAATAAAGAAACATTGTCTACAGAATAATAATCACGAACTACACAGTTTAAATGCAATAAATAAATCACTGTCTACACGGTCTACTTTACAATAAATAAATCACTGTCTACACTGTCTACAAGAAATAAATGCAACACGATCTACACGGTCTACAAGAAATAAATGCAACACGGTCTACACAGTCTACAAGAAATAAATGCAACACGGTCTACACGGTCTAAGGTCAGATCACACATCCTTGGTACTTCTCATTCCCGACTCAACAATTTATAATAGAAAATAAGCACATAACCAATGACTAATCAATGAAATATAGTAAAGATCAATATCGAAATGCAGACAATAAACTGTACTCGTCTGTGGTCCTTTGCTGGTGAAACCGATAATCTGAACTACTCAATGTGCCACTATAGTCAAAAACCCGTACAACAGTCCCCGGAAGCTGAAATAAACAATACCAATGATCTCAAAATAGTCCAATTAGCTAGGATTGCTTGTCCTTACGTCCAATTTTGGACACAGGGGCAAAACGGTAATTTCGGGCCAAAACGATGTCCGTCGTTGGACCCGCTTTGCACCGAAAAGCGTACCGGAGTCAACGGTCTCTAAAGTCATCAAACTGTATGTCTACGGATCCAGTTTTCCAATACGAACCCAACCGTATGTCCAGAGTTGGATTCCGGCAGGCCGTGCACAAAATCGTCCGTTGAGTGGAACCGCAGGGCCCGCAAAACAACGTCGGATTCAACTGTCTCAGAATCGGACCAAACTTGGCATGCAGGACCAGAAAAATGATACGGTCCTGTTGGCACAAGTTTCGTCTCGATCTGACGAGCGTGTACAAAATAATTAAGAAATTTGCACAGAGGCCGATACGGGGAATTTCGACGGATACGTATCAAATTCGTCGCGCACACGCGACCAATTTGAATTCTGTCAAAGCCCACACGACCACGAAGCCGTTACGCCGCTTTCAATCCTTTCTGTACGCGACCACGTCGTACGGATTGGCGGGACGCACGTCATGTGGATGGTTTTTTAAGTTTTCAAAACAGTTTTTATCAGTTTTTTTCCTGATTTTCAAATCGGTTTCTAACAGAATATAATCAACTAGAAAATAAACTAAAAGTAGGGTATCAATCTCGGTTAGGTTGTCTAAAACTTTGTTCTAGTGGTTTTCTAAAATTCGCGATATCTTGATCGTAAATCGGCCGCCAACTTGGCGTTTCAGGACAATATCTAACTTCCAGAAATCAAGTTTTTTCTCGATTTTGGAACTCGTTTTCCGTCGCGTACAAAGCGAAATAAAATAGACTATTTGAAGGAAAATTAAGTCGGTTAGGTTGTCGACATACCGGAGAAATTCGTTCGTGAAACGAACGAACGTGGTGGGAGTTATGCCATTGCGAAGTCGGGTCGGCTGGGGATGTTGCTGCTGTCCCCGCGCTTCAACTCGCACGCACGCGTGGCCTCCGGCGACCCCGTCGCCGGCCGTCGCTCGCCCACGGCGAGGCTGGCGCGTGCACCCAGGTGGCTGGGGGTTGGCGGCGTTGATTGCTAGGGTTTTTTGTGCATAGTTGCTCGATCCCCTTTGTATGCGCGCGTGTATATATGAGCAGGAGAACCTGCTGGTTCGTTGCATGGGGGCTCGGCCTTGCCCCTTGGGAGAACAGGGCTGGGTCATCTCCTGTGCGGGCTGGGTCATGTATGGGCCGTCTGCTGGGAATGCTAAGGCCTGGGGAAAAGTTGGGTTCTTGGTTTGGAATGGATTATCCCATGGTGTTCGGTTATGAACCGAAGGGGAGGGGAATTTCTGTTGGCCTGGTTTGTTCGGTGACTTATTTATCTGTGGCCTCGGGTTGGGCCCTATGGGCTCAGTTTTGCATGGTGTTTAGGGAGGGATTTAAGCAGGGCTGCCTCTTACTCCTATTCTATTTTATATATACAAGGTCCAGGTATTGTTCAGTTCTAAGTTCTAACATGATCCCAGGTGTTTCTCATGTATGTTTGATGCATGTTATGCTAACACTGCAATGTAGAGAAGTTCAAGTTGGGTTTAATGAAAATTGCTATGAAAACCTTGAGTTCAAAAATTCTATCCCAGGATAAAGAACACTTTGCTAAATTAGCTGTGGATGCAGTTATGAGGCTTAAGGTTGCATCTTATTTGCACTTCTGATCCAACTCTCCTTTTAAAATAGTAATTATACTTGTCTGCAGATGTGATACATATATATCTTTATTTATATGACTATTCATGTATATTTATACATATATATATATATATACACATGACATATATATTGTATATACCTATATTATATATTTTTACACATACATATACACGTATTCACTCATATCTTATACATTTATATATATACATATATATACATCTATATAATATACATTTATATAAATACACATACCCTATTATATATATACATACACACACACAAATACACATATATATATTATCCATTTATTCATACACTCACATTTACACATATACAATATTTATTATATACTTATATATACTCATATATCTTGATGATAATAACTAATAATAAAACAATTAATTTATACTTAATATCCACAATAAAATAATTATAGGAATAATAAATAATAATATAAAAATATTTCAAAATAGTCGGGAAGGGGAGCTACAAATCTACCCACCTTAAAATAATTTCGTCCTCGAAATTCTAACTCAAAAACATGCCAAAATTCAAACATAGAAAATTTAAAAAGAAAAATCCACTATTACCACAATGTCCTCGAATTTTAATTTCTCAGAAATATTTATATCTTCTTCCTTGCCATTTCGTAACTACGAATCATCGAGGACTTCTACCCACCTTTGGTCACACTACTCCATCAAATCTTCTGTCGCTAAAACTTTATAATCTACCAGCTACTTGCTAAAATAGATATATATTGCTTTTGGCCTCGATGGTCCTCTCCTACCTGTCAAATAACTCAAAATCTAATCAGCAGCAAATTTACACAAGTAGCTAAGAAATATTGATAATTTCTAGTAAGCATGGTCATTCGTCTCTCCGAAATAGGAAGGAATAGAGGATAAGGAAGAATCACCAAGAGCAAATATAAGATTTCAAGAGCGGTAGCGTGTATTTAATGGTACAGATGGAAAGAATGCTTATGGACCGTTGACTTATTTGCAAGATTGGGGCTACTCCGTTCCAATCACTGGCTAACTTCGAAGAGACCCTTCGTTTCTAAAAAGGGCTTGTACTCTGTGCAATACAGAAATCTTGTTCTCGAAATTCTAATTCAAACAAGATTCCATAATGGAACGGAATTTGAGAAATCAAGATTGTGACCTTTTCCGTGTTTATTTAAACACACGAGCATGGGATATACTGCAATACAAGATCGGATCGCAATTTCCAGGTAGTTAAAAATAAGGTTTACGAATGACTTCGCATTCTAAGAGGTGGAGACTTCATAATAGGTATGGGGACCTATTTTAAACAGTTCGGTTTATTAGATCAACTATGGGGTTTGTTTGGAGGGGTTTTACTGGGCCTTAATGGGTTTCCTATTTGGATATCACTCGTTGGTTGGATGAACCTAGGATCTCAATCTATATGGACTGAACAAGATTCCAAGATAAACTATGTCTACTAGGTTAGGGTAACCTAGAATAGGGTTCCTTCCAAGTGGTTGGGCTAATTGCTAGTCGGGTTGGTTAGCTAGGTCCGTAAGCCCAAATGCGTCTTCAGTGACCTTTGTATTTAAGTGGCACATGAGAAGGCACAATTGATTGGCATACTGGTGACATGTGCGTAGTGGGCTTCGAGTAGGTCATAATCATGTACTGGGTCGAAAGGTTCGAGAAGAAGTTGAAGCTCTAATGAAAATCGGAAAGTATACCGGTATTATGGTAAGGGTTATAGCTAAACCTTTTGTCCTGAAAGTTGTACCATAAAAATAGAGTACAAGGGGACGGATTTGAGTGGGACATTATATACCTAGATGAAGGTGAACTCGTCTAGATCTTACATATGAAATTTGTTGGAAGGTAACAGTTGGTCTCGTGCTCTGAATACTAATGGCACGGCCGAGGACACGAAATGATCTAAATGGAAAGTGGGAGTCCAAGGGTACTAATCATCATCCTAACGGAAGTTATTCTAATCACTCGGTGATCTTTGTATATCCCCAAAACTTTAGAAGGCTTACAGTCTACCCACCTTCGAATAGGACATGGTCTTAGGAATATCGAGGTTAGAAGAATTCCAACGTCCGGGTATCGTACCTCGATTCTTGTTAATAGAGAATAAGGCACGACATAACAGAAAATGGTAGATATAAGTCAACTCAAGGATCGTTCCTCATTAAATGGAGAACGAGTGTGTACGATGACACATGGTCGATATACTAGAATGACCTACTCGTTCACAGTATACGAGAGTTTCCGATAGGGTAACCAACTCCAAGGCACAACATAAGAAAAGATTTCTAACAATTGAGTCAAAAATTCTATTTGTGTCAACCTGCCAGACTATGGTTACAAGGGTTGTAGTGATCAGGTATTGTTGTTGACAATTGGTAGGTCATAGTGTGACAGGGTATTTAAGCTATGGTATTGGCTAAGCTAGTGACTGTGGTGTTCCAACACTAGTTAGGTCTTTAAATAATAAAATTTACACAACTAGGACAATACTTGTTGGAAACCAATCTCGAAATGAGAGTCTACCATAGTCACGGTAAATGATTAGGGACTCCCGATGTTTGGTTTCTTGAAAATAGATAGACTTCTTGGTTGGCAATTTTGACTAAGGGTAAAACCCTAATCATTCTCAAATTCAGATGGCTCGGAAGTCTCAATAGTAGTTTAAGGGTCGATGGGAGAAGAGTAATTCAATCACATGACTGGCCAATGGTAGCTACACTTGTGCCTACCATTATCGTAGCCATGGGGATACTCGGTATCTCTCTACCAATTACGAGCTTGTCTTTCCAAATCAGTGAAAGACAAAACAATAAAGAGTTCAAGAAAGATGTTACTGAATACAATCACGTGATCCAAAGGCGAACGTATAATTCAAGAGGAATTGTCAAAGCAGTCGCGGATGAGATCCTAGATACCTATATATCTCCATCCACGTAGTGTAATTAACGAAGAGCGAACCAAATGCATCATGGTTGATCAGACCATAATATACTGATTCTGATTAGACAATAAGTTAGCAGGCGTCCCCACTAAACATATGCCTCGAATCAAGCTCGAGAACAGAGTGAGCTTGCAAAACTAGGCTGTGATAGCAACATTGGTCAAAATAGTCAAATTACAGGTATACAAGATTTTCGAAAGAAGGCACAAATAGTAAGAGTTTTGAGGGAATCAAACTTCACCTGGTGTTCTTGTTTATACAGTTATCCTACTATCTTCTTATCCATAATTCCTTGGCGACTAATGGGTTATGAACCTTCAAACTCTATATTCTAGGTAAATCTATCGGCGTCAAACAATATCCTCGTCAATAGGACACAAGGACCACGGAATGCTAGATCGGGAGACACGCTACCCAATCTCACAGAACTTCCACTACTATCGGCTTTAGATCTTATGGGACATGCATAACATTGTCCTATCCTCTATGGTATCCCAAACTTGTAATCATGTCTGAAGTTATTTCACCGAGGACTATGCCTCGTCCGTAAAATCGGGCTGTGGTAACCCTTGGTTTCGTAACTCAACATGATACAAAATCGAACACTCCTCAACTCTATCCAATATTGGCTCAAGGGTATCTATGATCAAGAGAGGACCACTAGCCATAGTTTTGGCAATGTCCCATCACCTATATTTTCTTAACCTAATTTTACTTCTAGGGTTTGTGTCTCGCCAGTGCGCTGCTGGCTGCAGTGTATCCATAGTCTCCAAAAATTCAATTAAACGACGACAGTGCACTGTTGTCCTGCCATTATGAGTTAACTAACATTCCTTTAACTATATCTGTAAAATTTCATGGGCTTCTATAGATTCAAACAAGTTGACTATGAAATAAAGCGCAAACATTTGTCCTATCAGTCACAACCTTTAAAATAAAGGATTGAACAGGGAAAAATAACTGAGGACATAAAACATTCTAACTATTCCATGTGCATTCAAGCCTTTGAGGAAAAACTTGAATCGAAACTAATCTTGAGGTTCATCTATGGATAACATAAAAATAACAATTCTTAGGACTAAAAAAAGGAACTAAATAGGCAATTTCACTAAGATATGAGGATGATATCAAAAGGGCAACGAGAAAGAATTGCACCATTTATCAAGGTTAGATCATTAATTCATTGAAGTCCTGCCTTACCAAGGGAATAATCTATCCAAATTAGATTATATCGTCATATCAAGAGATACTAGTGTACCTATGGGGATCTGATAACTATCAAAATTAATAACTCCTTATCTACATTGCATGGCCTAGACTACCCATCGGTAAATTTGTATAAGGGACTCCTAGTCCTAGTCATTCTCGTAAATTAAATTAATTTCTAATTCGTGAATGAGCATTTCCTAGTCGCAGGCTCGCAATAGTACAACTAACTAAAGTACTATCACGAGTTCGCATGATTTGTGAAGACTGACCTGAATGGACCACCACAAAAGCTTGTCACGACCCGCACCCCTTTTTTTTTAAACGGATACGAGACGTGTCCAAGCCAGCCTACGCCGCAGTGTCGACGGTAGAACGCTGTCACGGCCATGAAGATCAAAATCACAAATAATACTCATTCACATAATTAATTTAACTTACAAGGAATCACAAGTTTTACATTTATAGAAAAATATAAACTTGTACAAATAAATGAATGACTACAACTCCACTATCTAGCTAGTCTCTAGGCTTTTGTCTGTAAGTATCCCCGTCACTCCCCAAGCTAAAAGATTCCACGGCTAACCTAAAAATGTTGGTTTCCAGTCAGGAATGGAACGAGCACAATTCACTGAATGCAATTTCAAATAAAGAAAATGACTATAAAACAAAGGTTAGACATCAATCATGAGTTTTGAAAATAAACAGTAAAGCCGTAAGAATAGACAGAAAATCAATAGTAAATAAATAGACACATATACTTTTCCCACTGTTAGAAGTACCTTTGATATGTGATCGGTCTCGGGATAATTATGCGACACGGTCTACACGGTCTACAGTTACACGGTCTACAATTACACGGTCTACAGTTACACGGTCTACAGTTACACGGTCTACAGAAAATATTGCAATAAAGAAACATTGTCTACAGAATAATAATCACGAACTACACAGTTTAAATGCAATAAATAAATCACTGTCTACATGGTCTACTTTGTAATAAATAAATCACTGTCTATACTGTCTACAAGAAATAAATGCAACACGGTCTACACGGTCTACAAGAAATAAATGCAACACGGTCTACACGGTCTACACGGTCTACACGGTCTAAGGTCAGATCACACATCCTTGGTACTTCTCATTCCCGACTCAGCAATTTATAATAGAAAATAAGCACATAACCAATGACTAATCAATAAAATATAGTAAAGATCAATATCAAAATGCAGACAATAAACTGTACTCGCCTGTGGTCCTTTGCTGGTGAAACCGACAATCTGAACTACTCAATGTGCCATTATAGTCAAAAACCCGTACAACAGTCCCCAGAAGCTGAAATAAACAATACCAATGATCTCAGAATAGTCCAATTAGCTAGGATTGCCTGTCCTTACGTCTAATTTTGGACACAGGGGCAAAACGGTAATTTTGAGCCAAAACGATGTCCGCAGTTGGACCCGCTTTGCACCGAAAAGCGTGCCGGAGTCAACAGCCTCTAAAGTCGTCAAACTACATGTCTACGAATCTAATTTTTCGACACGAACCCAACCGTATGTACAGAGTTGGATTCCGGCAGGCCGTGCACAAAATCGCCCGTTGAGTGGAACCGCGGGGCCCGCAAAACGACGTCGGATTCAACTGTCTCAGAATCGGACCAAACTTGGCATGCAGGACCAGAAAAATGATACAGTCCTGTTGGCGTAAGTTTCATCTTGATCTGACGAGCGTGCACAAAATAATTGAGAAATTTGCACAGTGACCGATACGGGGAATTTCGACGGATACGCATCAAATTCGTCGCGCACACGCGATCAATTTGAATTCCGTCAAAGCCCACACGACCACGAAGCCGTTACGCCGCTTTCGATCCTTTCGGTATGCGACCACGTCGTACGAATTGGCGGGACGCACGTCATGTGGATGGTTTTTCAAGTTTTCAAAACAGTTTTTATCAGTTTTTTTCCTGATTTTCAAATCGGTTTCTAACAGAATATAATCAACTAGAAAATAAACTAAAAGTAGGGTCTCAATCTCGGTTAGGTTGTCTAAAACTTTGTTCCAGTGGTTTTCTAAAATTCGTGATATCTTGATCGCAAATCGACCGCCAACTTTGCGTTTCAGGACAATATCTAACTTCCAGAAATCGAGTTTTTTCTCGATTTTGGAACTCGTTTTCTGTCGCGTACAAAGCGAAATAAAATAGACTATTTGAAGGAAAATTAAGTCGGTTAGGTTGTCGACATACCGGAGAAATTCGTTTGTGAAACGAACGAACGTGGTGGGAGTTATGCCATTGCGAAGTCGGGTCGGACGGGGATGTTGCTGCTGTCCCCGCGCTTCAACTCGCGCTCGCGCGTGGCCTCTGGCGACTCCGTCGCCGGCCGTCGCTCGTCCATGGTGAGGCTGGCGCGTGCGCCCAGGTGGCTGGGGGTTGGCGGCGTTGATTGCTAGGGTTTTTCGTGTATAGTTGCTCGATCTCCTTTGTATGCGCGCGTGTATATATATGAGCAGGAGAACCTGCTGGTTCGTTGCGTGGGGGGTCGGCCTTGCCCCTTGGAAGAACAGGGCTGGGTCATCTCCTGCGCGGGCTGGGTCATGTATGGGCCGTCTGCTGGGAATGCTAAGGCCTGGGGAAAAGTTGGGTTCTTGGTTTGGAATGGAGTATCCCATGGTGTTCGGTTATGAACCGAAGGGGAGGGGAATTTCTGTTGGCCTGGTTTGTTCGGTGACTTATTTATCTGTGGCCTCGGGTTGGGCCCTATGGGCTCGGTTTTGCATGGTGTTTAGGGAGGGATTTAAGCAGGGCTGCCTCTTACTCATATTCTATTTTATATATATAAGGTCCAGGTATTGTTCAGTTCTAAGTTCTAACATGATCCCAGATGTTTCTCATGTATATTTGATGCATGCTATGCTAACACTGCAATACAGAGAAGTTCAAGTTGGGTTTAATGAAAATTGCTATGAAAACCTTGAGTTCAAAAATTCTATCCCAGGATAAAGAACACTTTGCTAAATTAGCTGTGGATGCAGTTATGAGGCTTAAGGTTGCATCTTATTTGCACTTCTGATCCAACTCTCCTTTTTAAATAGTAATTATACTTGTCTGCAGATGTGATACATATATATCTTTATTTATATGACAATTCATGTATATATATATATATATATATATACACACATGACATATATATTGTATATACCTATATTATATATTTTTACACATACATATACACGTATTCACTCATATCTTATACATTTATATATATACATATATATACATCTATATAATATACATTTATATAAATACACATACCCTATTATATATATACATACACACACACAAATACACATATATATATTATCCATTTATTCATACACTCACATTTACACATATACAATATTTATTATATACTTATATATACTCATATATCTTGATGATAATAACTAATAATAAAACAATTAATTTATACTTAACATCCATAATAAAATAATTATAGGAACAATAAATAATAATATAAAAATATTTCAAAATAGTCGGGAAGGGGAGCTACAGCTGTCTAGATACATGAGGGTTTAACTACAAGCCATTAGTCTCTTATGGTCATGAACAAGCCTATTGTCTCAATCTCAAGCAAGTAAAAGCAGTCACAAGATGTTAGAGCATCAAATATACAATAGTAAGGCGTCCCCATACATTACATATTTGGATGATCATGAAGCTAGTCGTACAAAAGGTGAAGACTAGCAAGAGTTTCAGTCATACATGATCAACCCTAGGATTCGTCAACCATGTTACAGCCCGCAGGCAGACAATAAGTAAAGTGCAATACTAGCTAACATGTGCTCGCCGGCTAAACGCCTCAAAAGAATATTTTTACAATAAAGTGAAAGGACAAAAGGGAAACCCACTCATTGCCTTGGTTACGCATGTGGTCACCATCTGGCTGGAAGGTAGGAAGATCCTCTGGAGCTACTCCGGTGTCTGGCCATACAAAACCAGCTGGGTCAGATCCCAGAAAAAACATGTGCCACAAAGGAGGCTTCACTTAAGAACTAAAACCCGCAATTAGCAGAAAATATAATAACATATAATGAAAGACTGGAGATATGGAAAATTACGATGATATACGATAAGATAACCATGGAACTATTCAGATAACCAAGTTACAAGCTTTAAATCAAACAAGGACCGGGGTTGTAACCCTTCATCTGAACGGAACTTGGTTTTCCACCATTTATTGATAAAATAAAGCACAAGCAGTCAGGTAATGTTACAATCTTGTACAGGATCAGGACAAGACTAGACTGGATTAGACTCCATATAATCAATCACGGCCAAGAAAAGAGTACGGCTTGATACTTTAACTAGCTAGGGTTATCACAGGCCTAGTTACTCGCAAGATGCAATGAGATATTCCAACAGCCACAAGCCCTGTAGACCATCCAGGTTATCCAGGTCGAATATCCGTTCATGAAGGGTGCAACACATGACAGTGTGCTGCAAATGTGCCCTACTCGTCGGCAAGCTACAAGTCCACTTGCGCGCCCAGATAACAGGATTACCTGTAGCTGGGAAATCTCTTCATGACTACTTGGTTATTCTAGTTATTAGCCTTAGTCAATTTCAGTAGGTACCCCTGACCGTGGTACTCAGGGGTCCCTGCCCTAGACATGATGCAAGACAGTATTGGTTCACTTGTACAAACACAATCGTCCACGGAATTCAGGCCATTCATTCTTGTCATGTCATGCTAGCCGTCGCAACAACATTCATTAGTTCCCATCAGGCTTGCTTGTCATGTCTTATCATGTCATGTTAGTTCACTTGTTATACCGCGCCATGTACAATTATCAGTCCAGTCGTGTCAATCAATTCAAGTTATCAAGTTCATAACAAAAGGCGTAAGAATATAAAAGGGCAACGGGGTACGCCATAGGGACTCAAAGTCTCTACGCGAGCAAGAGTACGCTAGGCCAAATGGACCCTGAGCATAAAATAGCTCTACGCGGGCAAGACCTAAGAATAGACAGCTCTACGCGAGCAAGAGTGCATGCAAGCAGGATTCTACGCGAGCAAGCACTCTACGCAAAGCAAGCACCCTATGAAAGCGGAACTTTACGCGCACGAGCATCCAAGTGAAACTTTATGCACGCAAGGCTCTAGCGAGCAAGGAAGAGTCTACGCGAGTGAGGCTCTACGTACGGGGCACTCTACACTAGCGTAACTCAACGCGGCAGGAGAATACGCTAGCGCGAGTCTACGCGAGCGGGAAGGCCCCTGCGTAGAGTTCAAGTGAATTCGGCGTAGAAGGATTATGTTGGCACGCAATGTGTGTGCGTAAAAAGGGAATACTACGTGGATACGTGAAAACGTATGCGTAAAGGGATAAATGATACACTGGCACGTAAAACGTGGGCATAAAACTAAATACTACGCTAGCACGTAAGAACGTGTGCATAAAAACTTAATCTTCTTCCCAAGGCCGGTACAAGCAGGCGTAAAAGCTCAAGGGCTCAAGAAAAGCCCCATCTCGGTCAAGTCTCGATAAAATCCAACCATTCCAAAACCAAACTTGCGTAACATCAAAATGCCTTCTACATAGAACTCTTAGTTTTTGAAAACAAGCCAGTTTAGTAGATCAAACCATGAAAATGAAAGAATGCTAAAACCTAGATCTACAAAAATCCATGCATCAAAATGAGAAAAGCCAAGTTCTAAAGTAGTTTAAAATTAGACAAGGAAGCTAAATGATCCATAAAAGCATGGTGTTCTCTTGTGATAGCAAGTTGCACTTGCCTATGGTAGTGTGGGTGGAGAAGGAGATGAGGAAGAAGAAGAGAAGAGGAGTAAATGAGTAATAAATGAAGAGAGAGAATGGTGATTGGATTAATAAATGAGGGATGGTGGTAGGTAGGGGTTTACATATCAACCCAAACCGAGCCCAACCAAGCCGAACCCAACCGAACCCAATGCAGGCCAAGGCCAGGATAAACCACATGAACCAGAAAATGCTAACTAACCCATGCCAATGCAAACCCAAGACTAGCCAATCAAGACAAGTCGATCCAGGATGAACCCAAAGTAAACTAAGGCAAGATTAAACCAGGATTAAGCTAAGCAAGACAAGTCTAATTATGGGTCAGAATTCTGTATACGTATACCAAAATACGTAATACGAACTACGGGCGTTACAACTCTACCCACCTTAAAAGAATTTTGTCCTCGAAATTTAATAAAGAGGCTAAAGAGGCAAGGACAAGCTATATTAATCACAAGCAAGTTATATCTAAGCAATCAATCAGACAATCAATCATGCAGGCAAGGAATCGAAGGCATGAGACAAAAGGAAGACATTATACCTCACGAGTCAAACAGGTCGGAATATCACGATCGGATGTCATCCTCACGCTCCCACGTTGACTCACCCAAAGAGTGATGACCCCAAGCAACACGGACTAACTTGATATTCTTGTTCTTGAGTATCTTCTCTCTTCGGTCCAATATGGATACGGGTCTCTTCTCATACGAAAGGTTGGTACCAACAACCAATTCTGAATGATCAAGGACATGACTCGGATCTGGGATATACCGACGCAATTGGGATACATGGAAGACATCATACACCTCACACAACGACAACGGAAGAGCGAGACGATAGGACATGTCTCCTACTCGCTCTAGAATGTCGAATGGCCCGATATACCTAGGACTGAGCTTTCCCCGTATGCTGAAATGAATGACGCCCCGGGTAGGTGAGATCCTGAGGAATACATGGTCGTCGACGAAAAATTCAAGGGGACGTCGATGAGAATCGGCCCAATGATGCTGGCGATCATGTGCAACTCGAAGATGATCTTTGACTCTTCTGACCACCTTAACTGTCTGAGTAATCATTTTCGGAACGAGCATCAGCCTTTCTCCAATATCGTCCTATGCTAGCGGGGATCTGCACTTTCTACCATACAGTACCTCGAATGGTGCCATTTGGATACTGGCTTAAAAACTGTTGTTATACGAGAACTCCACCAGGTGCAGGTGATCCTCCCACGAACCACCGAAGTCGAGTGTACAAGATCTCAACATATCTTCTAAGGTTCGTATGGTACGCTCTGACTGGCCATCAGTCTGTGGATGATAAGCTGAGCTGAACTGGAGGTGAGTTCCCAAACTCTCTTGCAGACTGTGCCAAATGTGCGACGTAAATCTTGAATCTCTGTCCGAGGTGATACTGACTGGAATACTGTGAAATCTGACAATCTGCCTGAGGTACATCTCTGCTAGATGAGCCATCGACTGACCAACTCTGAACGGGAGAAAGTGAGCCGCCTTCGTGAGTCTGTCGACTATAACCCAAATAGCAACCCTACCGGCCAGGGACCTAGGTAATCCAGTCACGAAATCCATGTTTATATGCTCTCACTTCTATTCTAGAATCGACAAGGGCTGAAGAAGTCCAGCTGGCCTCTGATGTTCAGCTTTAACTTGTTGACAAACCAAACACCGAGAGACAAACTGGGCTATCCCCTCTTCATGCCATTCCACCAAAAGTGCTGATGGATATCACGGTACATTTTCGTACCACCTGGATGAATAAAATACTGAGAACTGTGAGCTTCTGCCATGATCTCATGTCTGATATCTCTACTGGATACGCAAAGTCGCTTTCCATGCCGAAGTGCACCATCCTCATGGATACATAACTCTGGCCGTCGTCCCGCCTCACACTCTGTTCTGAGCCGCTGAAGCTTAGAATCGGATAACTGAGCTAACCTGATCCTCTCAACTATAGTGGACTGAACTTGCATGCTGGCCATCAATGCCACATTGGTAGGAAGGATAACTTTTATACCCATTTTCTGAAGATCTGCTAATAACTCTGGCTACGCCGTGAGGAAATAAACTCCGGCTCTTCTGCTTAATGCATCTGTTACTACATTGGACTTCCCTGGGTGATATTTCAGGTTATCATCGTAATCCACAAGTAGCTCTAGCCATCTCATCTGGCGCATGTTGAGATCCTTCTGGGGTGAACACATACTTCAGGCTCTTATGGTCGGTAAAAATCTCCACCCTATCTCCATACAAGTAGTGTCTCCAAAGCTTAAATGAAAACACTACTGCTGCCAACTCCAAGCCATGGGTCGGGTAATTCCTCTCATGATCATGAAGTTCACGTGACGCATAAGCTATTACCTTCCCATGTTGCATCAAAACACATCCTAAACCTCTGCCTGAAGCATCACAATATACTGAAAATCCTTCGGCCCCGTCTGAAAGCGTAAGAATAGGTGCCGTCATCAAGCCTCGCTTCAACTTCTTAAAAGAATCCTGACATTCTGCTGTCCAGGCAAACTGCACATCCTTGCGGGTCAGCTGGGTCAATGGCGCTAAAATCTGAAACAAATTGCCGGTAGTAGCCGGCCAAGCCAAAAAAACTGCGAGCTTCTGCAACGGTACTAGATACTGGCTACGTCTCAATAGCCACGATCTTCTGGGGATCCACTTCTACTCCTCCTCTGGTGATGATGTGACCCAATTATGAAATGTGATCGAGCCAGAACTCGCATTTACTGAACTTGGCATATAACTGGTGCTCTCTGAGAATTTGGAGGACAATTCTGAGATGCTGTTAGTGCTCTGCTACACTCTTGCTGTAGACCAGGATGTCATCTAGGAACATAATCATGAACAAATCCAAGTAAGGCATGAAAATACGATTCATGAGGTCCATGAATACAGTCGACGCATTGGTTGCTCCAAATGGCATAACTAGAAACTCCCAATATCCATATCTAGATCTGAAAGTCGTCTTCAGGATGTTCTGCTCTCTGACTCTGATCTGATGCTATCCTGACCGTAAGTCAATCTTCGAGAATACTGATGTCCCCTTGAGTTGGTCAAACAAGTCATCTAACCTCGGAAGAGGGTATCTGTTCTTGATTGTGACTGAGTTTAAGGCACAATAATCTATACATAATCTGGACGTACCATCCTTTTTTTCACAAGAAGCATCGGGGCTCTCCAAGGCGATCCACTTGCACGAATGAATCCCTTGGTCCTGAGTTCTTCAATCATCTTGTATAATATCTGTAACTCTGACGGCGCCACCCTGTAGACTCTCTCCGACACTGGGGCTGTCCCTGGGATCAAGTCGATAGTAAACTTGATCTCTCGCTCTGGAGGTATTCCTGGAAGCTCCTCAGGAAAAACATCTGGAAACTCCTCGACTATCCGGAGAAATTGTACAGCTGCTACTGCCATCTGCAATACTGGAAGATAAGGTTCAACTTCGCCTCGGGAAAAGGAAAATTTTGGCTCGCCTGTATTGCTAAAAACAACCCTGCCAACATGGCATTCTATCCTAGCATACTAGTTTCTTAACCAATCCATCCCTAGACCACATCATAATCGGCCATTGGGAACTCTATCAATCTAGCGAGGAACTCTCTACTGCTAACCACGATCCGACACGAGGAAAACACTCTATCTACTCCCACAAGACCGTTACCAGTAAGAATATTGAGCCTTACTGATAATGACTCGAGCTCCAGTCCTATCCGTGTCATGAATCGTGCAGACATAAATGAATGCGATGCACCAGAATCAAATAATACTGATGCTGGAAAGGAGTTAACGAGAATAGTACCTGCCACTACCTCACCTGGTGCCAATCATTCTTCTACGGTCATCGCCATCGCCTGACTATGTCCTCTGGGTGCTGGTCCCCTCTGCTGAAAACCTCGCTGCCTGCTCTGAATCAGGGCTTGGGCTTGTGCATACTGCTGGAGGTTTTGCTGCTGGAATACTTGGGACTGAGGCGGCAAGGGCCTCGGAAACTGTTACTGATGCTGGAATGGTGCTTGTCCTCTCACCGAATGACTAGAAAAGGTCGAAGAAGAGGAACTCTCCCTGTTCGAGAAGTTTCCAACCCTGTGGTTCGGTGCTCCACAAATCAAGCACAACCTCTGTGCTCTGTGATATTCTGCCACTACATGTCCTGGCTTCCCATAATGAGTGCAACCCATTACGGAAGACTGCTTCTGCTTCTGCTGCTGAGGGATCATCGAGGTCGAATGCTGAACTGACGTCACTGGTGCCGCCCGCCTCGGGGTTCCAATTGTCAAAGCCCTAGCTGTTGGGGCTGGTGCTAAAGACTGATTCATCTGGCCGTGAGACCGCTTCCGACCTCCGTTCCTGTCCTCAATCCTCCGGGAGGTATACTCGTGCCTCTTGGCTGCTCTCAATACCATATCAAAATTTTGATGCTCAAACTGCTCTACTGCCAATAAAATCTTCAGGTGGAGCCCCTGCTGGAACCGCTGGGCTCTGTCGAACTCAGTCGCTACCAAGGTGGGAGCAAACTGACTAAGCCTCGAGAACTTGGCCGCATATCCGTCGTCCGTCCTGCCCACCTGATTCAGATTGGTGAACCTCAGCTGTAGATCATACCGAGCTACAGCATCAAAATACTTGGTCTGGAATCTCTCACGAAATACTGTCCATACAACAGGTACCACTAATCCAACGGCCTGTGCCGTCTACCAGATACAGGCAAGATCCAATAGCTGTAGCCGTACTACCGCTACCTTCTCATTCTCGGGCGTCTTTGCCGCTTCTAGGATCACTTCTGTATCCTACAGCCAAGCATCTGCGGTAATAGCATCCCCGCGGCCGTCAAAGAAGGAAGCGTTCAAACGCTTGAAGCTGTTGGCTGTATGGTTCCCTTGATGACTGCCTCTGTTCAAAACATCTTGTACTGCCTGGTGCAGGGCGTCGCCCCGACGATCTTGAGATGCTAGCAATGTCCTGATGAGACCCACCAAGGTGCCCTCATCGGGCTCTACAGGCTGGACTGGCTGTACTGGTGGCTCTTGATCCCCAGTCGGTATGACTCTGGAGGCTACTCCTGAATACTGGGCTTGATCTCCAGGTTGCTGCTGGCCCACGGGAGGTGCTCTGCCTTGTCGATCCGTAGGACCATGAACAATGTCGCTGAAGAAGACGACACATGGATCAATAAGGAAGGACCAGGATAGATCAAAGATACATGCATGTGATCAGGTCAAGAATTCAGGGATTCAGAGGATACGAGCAGATATCAAGGGCGAGTGCTGATTGAGACATATATTCCGTAAACCCTCACATATCTTGATTCATAAGACCTGCATAGGCTACCAATTAAACCATGTAACGCCCCAGAACCAGAATACTGGAGAGCAGGGGCATACGTAGCCAGCTACGTATATTGAAATAGAATCCACCTCGCTATACGGTCACGACTGTCTATATACATGAGGGTCTAACTACAAGCCATTAGTCTCTTATGGTCATGAATAAGCCTATTGTCTCAATCTCAAGCAAGTAAAAGCAGTCACAAGATGTTAGAGCATCAAATATACAATAGTAAGACGTCCTATATATTGCATATTTGGATAATCATGAAGCTAGTCGTACAAAAGGTGAAGACTAGCAAGAGTTTCAGTCATACATGAGCAACCCTAGGATTCTTCAATCATGTTACAGCCCGTAGACAGACAATAAGTAAAGTGCAATACGAGCTAACATGTGCTCGTCGGCTAAACGCCTCAAAAGAATAGTTTTACAATAAAGTAGGAGGACAAAAGGGAAACCCACTCGTTGCCTTGGTTACGCCTGGTGGCCACCATCAGGCTGGAAGGTTGGGAGATCCTCTGGAGCTACTCCGGTGTCTGGCCATACAAAACCAGCTGGGTCAGATCCCAGAAAGAGCAAGTGCCACAAAGGAGGCTTCACTTAAGAATTAAAACCCGCAATTAGCATAAAATATAATATCATATAATGAAAGACTGGAGATATGGAAAATTACGATAGTATACGATAAGATAACCATGGAACTATTCAGATAACCAAATTACAAGCCTTAAATCAAACAAGGACCGGGGTTGTAACCCTTCATGGGAACGGAACTTGGTTTTCCACCATTTATCGATAAAATAAAGCACAAGCAGTCAGATCATGTTACAATCTTGTACAGGATCAGGACAAGACTAGACTGGGTTAAACTCCATCCAATCAATCACGGCCAAGCAAGGAGTACGGCTTGATACTTTAACTAGCTAGGGTTATCACAGGCCTAGTTACTAGCAAGATGCAATAAGATATTCCAACAGCCACAAGCCCTGCAGACTATCCAGGTTATCCAGGTCGAATATCCGTTCATGAAGGGTGCAACACATGACAGTGTGCTAGAAATGTGCCATACTCGTCGGCATGCTACAAGTCCACTTGCGCGCCCAGATAACGGGATTGACTGTAGCTGGAAAATCTCTTCATGACTACTGGGTTATTCTAGTTATTAGCCTTAGTCAATTTCAGTAGGTACCCCTGACCGTGGTACTCAGGGGTCCCTGCCCTAGACATGATGCGAGACAGTATTGGTTCACTTGTACAAACACAATCGTCCACGGAGTCCAGGCCATTCATTTTTGTCATGTCATGCTAGCCGTCGCAACATCATTCAATAGTTCCCATCAGGCTTGCTTGTCATGTCTTGTCATGTCATGTCAGTTCACTTGTTATACCATGCCATATACAATTATCAGTCCAGTCATGTCAATCAATTCAAGTTATCAAGTTCATTACAAAAGGTGTAAGAAAATGAAAGGGCAACGGGGTATGCCATAGGGACTCAAAGTCTCTACGCGAGCAAGAGTACGCTAGGCCAAATGGACCTTGAGCTTAAAACAGCTCTACGCGGGCAAGACCTAAGGATAGGCAGCTCTACGCGAGCAAGAGTGCATGCAAGCAGGATTCTACGCGAGCAAGCGCTCTACGCATAGCAAGCACCCTTTGAAAGCGGAACTTTACGCGCACGAGCACCCAAGTAAAACTTTACCCACGCAAGGCTCTACGCGAGCAAGGGAGACTCTACGCGAGCGAGGCTCTACGCACGGGGCACTCTACGCTAGCGTGACTCGACGCGGCAGGAGAATACGCGAGCACGAGTCTACGCGAGCGGGAAGGTCCCTGCATAGAGTTCAAGTGAATTCGGCGTAGAAGGATTACGTTGGCACGCAATGCGTGTACGTAAAAAGGGAATACTACGCGGACACGTGAAAATGTGTGCATAAAAGGGTAAATGATACGCTGCCACGTAAAACGTGTGCATAAAACTAAATACTACGCTAGCACGTAAGAACGTGTGTGTAAAAATTTTATCTTCTCCCCAAGGCCGGTACAAGCAGGCGTAAAAGCTTAAGAGCTCAAGAAAAGCCCCATCTCGGTCAAGCCTCGGTGAAATCCAACCATTTTAAAACCAAACTTGCGTAACATCAAAATGCCTTCTACATAGAACTTTTAGTTTTCAAAAATAAGCCAGTTTAATAGATCAAACCATGAAAATGAAAGAATGCTAAAACCTAGATCTACAAAAATCCATGCATCAAAATGAGAAAAGCCAAGTTCTAAAGTAGTTTAAAATCAGACAAGGAAGCTAAATGATCCATAAAAGCTTGGTGTTCTCTTGTGATAGCAAGTTGCACTTGCCTACGGTGGTGTGGGTAGAGAAGGAGATGAGGAAGAAGAAGAGAAGAAGAGTAAATGAGTAATGAATGAAGAGAGAGAATGGTGGATGGATTAATAAATGAGGGATGGTGGTAGGTAGGGGTTTATATATCAACCCAAACCGAGCCCAACCAAGCCGAACCCAACCGAACCCAATGCAGGCCAAGGCCATGGTAAACCACATGAACCAGAAAATGCTAACTAACCCATGCCAATACAAATCCAAGACTAGCCAGTCAAGACAAGTCGATCAAGGATGAACCCAAAATAAACTAAGGCAAGATTAAACCAGGATTAAGCTAAGCAAGACAAGTCTAATTACGGGTCGGGATTCTGTATACGTATACCAAAATACGTAATACGAACTACGGGCGTTACAACAACAAATCAAATATGTTCATGGAAAATTTCTTGAAAATCTAAAGCATCCCCTGGACGAATAGGGAAGCATAAAAACTATAGTTTAAGTTCCAACATTCATTTGAGGTGCATGTATCTTCAAATTCAACATGCTGGATAAGTTTTTTTTCCAAAAAATTACAACATAACATTAATGAGGTAAGAAAACTCAATGTCTACATGCGAAGCAACAGTATCCTGAGGTCCAATGTACAATAAAGCTATAGATATAAATCAATAATTATCATTAATTGTGACTTATATTAAAAGAGAAGATTCATTGAAAAAACAAAATCGATACAAGAATTGACTAAATTTCATTAGAATCAGTTAAATAGCATATCCTTATAACTAAAAATATTATATATCAGAAATTACCAAACAGAATGTTCATAAAGCAAGCATATAGCAAGCTTATCAAATTTGTATACAATAATCTCATAATATATCACAGTTGATAAATGATGAAGAATCGATTTCTGGTAGTCAATGTTTCAAGGAGCTCCAATATGTCACCACATCCAACAAACGTAACATGGTAACTGTTAGACTATATTCCTACCATATTTGTAGTATCTGCCGATACCGATCATAAATAATAGATACACAAACCAAATCATAAAACAAACCAAATTCAAATTAAAAGAATAATTAAGGAGCATCCTAAGTATTATTAAGACCTCTGTACTCTTTCTTATATAGAATGCTAAAAAAATATATAGAAAAATTACACCAGTCAGGATATATTCCAATCAGACCTCTGTCACATATAACATCCAATGTTAATAGTTTGGGAAAAGGAACAACATTCATAAACCAAATCAGGTCAGATATCATTGTTGTGGCAACCTTCAAAAGAGGCACTCATATCCATTATCCTTCCCAAAAGTTAGGGCCCACGGTTGTTTGTTTTAGTCTAATATAGTTCCTTTCCTGGCTATTCGTTTCAATCTAATGAATTAGTATTCTATTCTTCAACTATATGTTTACCTGGTCTTACTTCAACAGTGATCTAGTTATTTAATCCTATAATATCATTGTGACATCCAAACAACTGCCTCCGAAAATTGATTACTTTATATAGCAGCAAAGTTACCAACTAAAATATTTTCTTTAGACTAAATTAAAATACCACTTGTAGTGGTGATCAATGCCATTAAAAACAAAATTAGATGTCCGCAAAATACAAAAGAAAAGAATGGAAAGAGAGTAAACACCAGGCTGGAGTACGAAGCTTCTCTTTATATTTCGATGGGCTGATGATGACGATATAACTCTCAGAGTTGGAACAATATTTCTAAGTCTGAGGGAAATATATGTTTAAATTGTGTCGGACATAAATTGTGTACTTTTTTGAGGAATGTACTTTTTTGAGGAATATATCAAGAGAGACCTAGAAAGCACAGACACCCCAAAATATAGGACATAAATTTTGTCGGACACAAATCTAAGTTCACCTAGCCAAATAATTTTGCTAAATTTTTTGAAAACAAGAAGATGGATATCATAAATGAATCAGTCAAATGTACTTCTCCATTTCGTCATGTAAATTATTAGTAATTAATTAAGAGGCTTACTCATGCTCTAAAATATGGTCAAGTGAGAAAGCTAAGTTCCAGGAAAACGTAATCACAATTTTTCTCATTTTTAAATGAAATCTATAGAAACTCTCTAAAATCCATTCAATCCAAATGCTATTAAAATGAACCAGGTTTTCTTAATTACATTTTCTTTGACCTTTTTCTCTCCAAATAACGCATAAGGACTTCATGTTACCTGCCTAGTTTTGACCTTCCAAACCAAGTCCAGAACGTGCAATTCTTATAATGGAAATGGAAACAAAAACTTCCAAGGTTGACATAATCCCTTTGAGTTTGAAGCTAACCTGATAATTCTACCAGTCAGTAAGACTGCATTCATCTATATTGCTCTTGCAAACAATAAGAGAGACCATCATTCAACTGGTCAGTATACTTGTAAGTAATAATTTCTATAACTACAAGGAGAAACTTATTGTAGAGAGGAATATATGCTTCTAATCATGGCCCATAGTTGATGGGAAGTAGATTCTCCGATCAAAAAATACAAGAAGAATTGATGAGACTAAGCACATACAAATTAATCACATCATATGAGAGCAATAAGGCCTCAATATGGAACACACCAGCACATAAAAATTAATCAGAGCATGTGCGAGGAATATGGCCTCAATATAGAATGCAGATTGTCGGATGTGTTAAACAGAACTAGAGGATTCTGTGATGGTGACATTCGCTTGTGACATGCAATGAGCAGGGTCTTGCGACCGAAGTACTGAACACCCATGTGGTGGCCTAGGTTGAATAAGTTCCTTCTTCACAAGTTAGTTGGGAGGTTCATGATTACATCATACGTCCATTGTGGCAAATCTACATACACATAGAAGATATGTACGCATACCATCATTGATAGACTCTTATCCAAAACTTGAAATCTATATACACATAGAAGGCACGTACACATACCATCATCGATAGACTCCTCTCAAAAACTCAAACCCTAGGATCGAATGGATGTCATTACCCTTCTCCGGAATTGGATACGCCCCGACCTACTTCAGAACCTTGATCGTGGTCGAAACTTTGGTCTTCTTCTTAGACTCATGGAGATGGAGGCACTAGAGGGAAGTCAAAAGAGTGGAGGATCGTTCCTCTAGGGTCGTGCCTCCACTGAGGAGCTTAGAAGAGACAGAGAGGCGTTATCGACGCAGAGGTGATGGGGTGATCGTCGACATCGTCGAGGCCGCGGATGACGAGGAAGGAACCCGAAAGAGGGGTGCGTGGTGGTTTTTTCTTTAGAGGAGAAGGTGAAATTAGGAGGAAGGATAAAGTAGAGAAAGAATGAAAATGAGTGAGAAAGGGAAAGAGGGTGCGTGTGTAAGAGAGAGACAAAGAGGAGGGAGTCTTGAAATTATTGGAGGGAGAGTTGAAATTTTGACTAAATTTTTTTAGCAAATGATGTGGTTAATATCAATCTACCAAGTTAAAAGGTTAGCTAGAAAAATGTTTGGCAACGAAAATATTTTTGTATTGTTAAAAATATTATTTTACAACAAATTTATCGATGTTTGTTACTTTCAAGCTTAGGTAACAGAGATTTGGTAATACGGAAAGGCATTGTTTAAGAAAGATATTTCGCAACGAAGTTGAAATGTGTTACAAATTATTACTTTTAGCAACAATTTTTTTATAGCACTGGAGAAAGAAAATATAATGTAATGTAAAATAAAAACTTACGCTGCTTCTCCTAGGATTCGAACATGAGATCTGCTTTGACATACAAACATACGAATGTTATAGATTCTACAACATTCAGAAAACACTATAGATAGATATTTTATAGTATTGCAGAAAGAACGCGATTGTGGATAACATTCTATAGCGGTGACACTTGAACGCAATAGAAAAGCTGCTATTGTAGTTCATACTTGTTTTAGTGCCAGATGCCCATGTGTTGAAGGTCTGTTCTTAACTGCATTATCACTGTAGAACTGATAGGTACCCTATTGCTTGCATCCCTTTCTTCTTATTATATTATCACAGTTACATGGCATGGTGTTTTCTTGTATCTTGTTACGTCCCTCTGAGGACCTGGTTATCTCTCCAGGATTAGACGATTTCCCGCAGGAGTACGGAGCGGAACTGGATCCATCCTACATTAAGGATGAGGCATCTCCCGCTGACTTCCAGCTTATTGATTTCCTTGAGACATTTTAATGGACATTTTTTACATCTCTTTATATTTCTATTTGTGAAGGTTGGACTCCGATCATTGTGACTATTTATCATAGCTGTTTGGAGTGGAAATGACCATCCGGCTATTTTTGATACGTTCATTTATATTCAAGACTTTATTATCTTCTATGTTGAGCTGTGATGAGAATAGATTGTATCATTCTGGCCGATGATGATTTATTTTACAGCTTATATGCATATATGAGGATTCCATATATTAGAGTATTCTTCGTACATGTGAAGCTGACATGTTCATGTGCTTGGTCCTTTGTACTTTGGGACTGGGGCGTGACATATTTTTGTGGTGGCCAATGCAGGTTAGAAAATATTGTTGGGTTACATGACTGTGCCCAACAAGCCTGCATATAGGAATAGGAATATCTCATCCAGAACTACTACTTTCCTTGACTTCCAACCTCTTCGAAACTTCCTTGATTAATTAATTTACCTCATATCTAACCCTTCCTAATATCTCCTATACTTTATCGTGCCAACAGTATGAATCTCAGAAGCGGACGCACTTCTGCCTTGGCCCTCACCTCTGGTGAAGAGGCTACCCCGGAGGGACAAAATCATCCGATGACACCAGTGACACCATACCAGCCAGGACCATCACAGCTACTACGACACCGACGATAAAACATCCATAGACCGTATAACCCCCAGTCAGCCAGGCTGGACAGACCACTACCATGCCACCGAAAGGGAATATATCACTGCCTCCACCACCATCATTCCCTCAACAGTTTCCACCACAGTCAGGACCACCACCGACTGATGGGAGCCCTACTTCGCAGTTTATGTACGCAATGATGCAGGCCCAGTGGCAGCAGACTGAGCTGATGAGACAGACTATGATGGCAGCCTTGGCTAGACCTCTACCTCCACCTCCAGTACCAGCACCAGTACTGGATCTGCATCTTTATGAAGGCTCTATCAAGATCTTCACAGACATGAACCCCAAGACCTTCAGAGGAACGGAGAAGCCACTAGAGGTGTCACAATGGCTTATTAGTATAGAGAAGCTACTGAAGACATCCATGTTGCCAGCTCGAGATTGGATGACAACAGTGGACCTACTATTAGAGGATAATGCCCACCACTGGTGGAAGGCAAAAGAGAGACAATTAGGCGCTAGGATCACGTGGAAGCAGTTCTATGATCTATTCTATGAGAGATTCTTCCCCATCCATGTTCGAGATGGTCTATACGACCAATTTCTTCATCTGAAGCAAGAAAATATGACAGTTGATGAGTATGACTCAGAGTTTAATCGCCAGAGTAGATTTGGTGCGGGATAAATCCCGATAGAGTTAGAGAAGGCGAGGAGATTCCATCATAAACTTGCACCAGAGCTCAAGTTATATACGACTACCCAGTCTCGAGTCTCCCATTCAGCTGTCCTGGAAGAAGCTCGTGCTTAGAAGATTTTTCACAAGGAGAAGTAGCAGACATCAAGGCACCATACACTAGCAGTTACACCAGCCTGAGCTACTCAGAGTGGACCTATCAGGAGGACCACAAGTCAGTTCCAACAGAGGCCCACAGCTTATCAGAAGCCCACCTACAACTATTACGGGAAGCAGAGACACCTCTTGAAGGACTGTCAAACTCGACTTGGAGCATGCTTGAGATGCGGGTTGGGACAACACAAGGTGAAGGATTGTCCGGAGCAGCAGTCCTTAGTTTATGCTCAACAGAACCGCTACCGATAGCCCCAGCACTTTCAACACCTCGCCCACCATTACCACCCCAGTCAGCAGAGTTCGAGAGGGCCAGAGCGCAGGGCACTGGACAGAATTATAGGCAGATATTCTCTCTAGCAGTTGAGGATACATAAGTATAGACAGAAGCAGAGGTCATTGCAGGTATGGTTTTAGTTGCTTCATTTTCTGCCATTATGTTATTTAACACTAAAGCCACTCATTCGTTCATAGCCACTAGTTTTGCCACTAGACACAGCATTCCCATCACATCCTTATCTAAGAATGTTAGAATCCTCACTGAAGGAGGATTTGTACCTGTTAGTGGTATTTGTAGACTTTGTCCTATAGTGATTCGTGGTAGAGAGATGAAGGTGCGACTTCTTGTATTCCCTATGCCAACATTCGACGTGGTTCTCAGAATAGACTGGTTGAGCCAGTATTTCGCTCTTATAGACTTCCATAGGGGTAGTATCGTCTTTAGACCATCGAATTTGATGGAGTTCGAATTTACCAATGAACAAGGAGAGAGTTGTGATGCACCCCCGTCGGGGACTCACATGATGATGCAGGACACCCCTCAGCAACCTATCATCACCGAGTTTGAGGATGTATTCCCCGAGGAAATTCCAGGACTGCCACCTGATCGAGACATTGAGTTTTTTTATTGAGCTTATCCCCGGAGCCGAACCTATTTTATCGCGAGTGTATCGTCTGGCACCCAAGGAGTTGGAGGAGATGAAGACGCAGATTGGCGACTTGTTGGAGAAAGGCTTTATTCGTGCAGTGCATCACCATGGGGAGTGCCCGTTCTTTTTGTGCCTAAGAAGGACGGGACAGTACACATGTGCATCGACTACAGAGCTTTAAATGCAGTGACAGTGAAGAACAAGTATCCACTGTCGCGTATAGACGATCTATTTGATCAACTGAGTGGAGCCAAAGTATTCTCCAAGATTGACTTACGATCAGGCTATCACTAATTGAAAGTTCGAAAGGAAGACATTGCAAAGACAGCTTTTCGATCAAGGTATGGACACTATGAGTTCTTGGTCATGCCTTTCGGTTTGACCAATGCTCCCGCAGTCTTTATGAATTTAATAAACATGATCTTTCACCAGTACTTGGACAAATTTGTAATCATCTTCATAGATGATATCTTGATTTACTTCAAGAGTCAAGAGGAGCATGAGCAGCATCTATGGATAGTTTTGGGAACGTTGAGGAATGAGCAACTTTTTACGAAGCTTAGCAAGTGTAATTTCTTTCTCAAGGAAGTATCATTTCTTGGTCATGTTATTACGGGTGATGGTATATCAGTGGACCCAGAGAAGATCACAGCAGTCAAATTATGGCCCGCTTCCACATCAGCTTCTGAGGTGAGAAGTTTCCTCGGACTTGCGAGTTACTAACGACGATTCGTAGAAGATTTTTCTCGAATAGTGGGGCCTATGACACGATTAACTTGCAAGGATCAGGAGTTTGTATGGACAGACGAGTGTCAAGCCGCTTTTGACGAGTTAAAGAAGCGATTGACCACAGCACCGATCTTGACACTACCATCGAGCCCGGGTGGATTTGTGATCTACAGTGTCACATTCGAAAAAGGATTAGGATGCGTATTGATGCAGCATGGTCATGTAGTAGCATATGCATCACGACAGTTGAGGATGCACGAAAAAAATTATCTGACCCACGATCTAGAGCTCGCAGCGGTTATCTTTGCTTTGAAGCTATGGAGACACTACTTGTACTGCGAGAAGGTTAATATCTACATTGATCATAAGAGCCTCAAGTACGTATTCACACAAAAAGAGTTGAATATGCGACAGCAACGTTGGTTGGAGTTAATGAAGGATTACGAGATTGAGCTACATTATCATCCGGGCAAGGCTAATGTCATGGCAGACGTATTAAGCCGTAAGCCCATGGCACACATCTTGATTACGCAGAAGGAGTTGATCCGAAACTTACAGCAGCTTGGTATTGAGGTAGTATTGCCCAGAGCAGAAGGCGTATTAGCCAATCTCCAAGTGTAATCGTCATTAGTAGAGCGGATCAAGGCAACATTGCCTACTGATGCTAGATTTCTACGGCTCAGAGAGAGGACTGAAGCAGGAGAGCAGACGGGATTGAAAATTCATCCCGATAGGACATTGCGATGTGGTGATCGCATTTATGTTCCCAATAGAGAGCAACGACAGGAGCTGATGGCAGAGGCACACAGTTCAACTTACTCTATTCCTTCCGAAAGAACTAAGATGTACGGGATTTATGGCAGTATTATTGGTGGCACGGAATAAAGCGAGACATAGCTCATTTCGTTCCAAGTGCTTAGTATGTCAACAAGTGAAGGCAGAGCACCAGAGGACAGCTGGTCTGTTGCAGCCGCTACCCATTCCCGAGTAGAAGTGGGAGCACATTACTATGGATTTTGTCACGAGTTTTCCTCGTAGTCCTAGGGGACGTGACGCAGTATGGGCCACTCGATAGAGGTATTGGCAGAGATGTATATGGAGTAGATTGTGAGATTACACGGTGTACCTGTTAGTATTGTGTCAGACCGCGACTCAAGATTCACCTCGCAATTTTGGAGGAGCATACAAGAGAGTTTGGGCACACGGTTGAAGTTTAGCATGACGTACCATCCACAGACAGACGGCCAGTCGGAGCATACCATTCAGACGCTAGAGGATATGTTGTGAGCGTGCATGCTTGACTTTGGCGCATGATGGGAGGACCATCTTCATCTTGTTGAGTTTTTCTATAATAATAGCTATCAAGTGAGCATTCAGATGACTCTGTTTGAAGCGTTGTATGGTAGGAAGTGTCAGTCTCCTGTTTTTTGGAGCAACATAGGAGAGCGACAGCTATTGGATCCCGAGTTAGTCTTGAGCACAGTGGAGACAGTGAAGAAAATTCAGGGCCCCTACGAGCAGCACAGGATCGTCAGAAACAGTGGGCAAATAATCGTCGCCGACCTTTGGAGTTCAAAGAGGGCGACCATGTGTTCTTGAAGATATCCCCCACGAGAGGCACGATTCGTTTCGGAAGGCTTGGCAAGTTGAGTCCAGGGTACATCGATCCTTTTGACATATTGGAGCGTGTTGGAGAGGTTGCCTACAGATTGGGATTGCCACCGTCGCTTGAGGGAGTACATGATGTGTTCCATGTGTCGTAGCTGAGGCGATACGTCGCAGACAGTAGTCATGTGCTTGACCATTTTGAGATCACAGTTGGACCGAGTTTGTCGTACGAAGAGCAATCGGTAGGTATCCTCGATCGCCGAGTGAAGGTGTTGCGAAATCAATCTATACCGTTGGTTCGCGTGTCATGGAAGCATCACTCGCCAAGAGAGTCTACTTAGGAGCGCGAGGATGACATTCGAAATTTCTACCCGCAACTGTTTGACAACCAAGGTATGTCTTACGCATAATTAGTTCCTTAATTGTCCCTTGCATTTTGTATTGCATTGCATTTGGATCCCTCCCACCTTAGTTTAATTTCGTGGACAAAATTTCTTTAAATTGGAAAGGATATAAAATCCCTAATTTTTTTAATATTTAAATTAATTATTAAATTAGAATTTTGGCTAAATTATTATAATATAGTTATTCTTGTGTGTAAGATAGAATTTGGAAATAGAAATTTAAGGAAAAAGTAAAATATAAGAAAAAGAAATTAAAATTTATAAGAATAAGAATAAGAACAAGAAAAAGAAATTTTTTAAAAAAGAAGAAGAAGAAGAAGAGAGAAGTTAACTTAGTATTGTGGTCGGCCCACATGGGAACCGACCACCCAACTATCCAACCAAGCAACAAGCTGCTGCCAGCAGCTTAAGTAATTAAGGGGGGCGACCCTTCATAGAACCCAGCAGCTAAGCTGCATAAATTTCGAACAACCATATATAGAGAACCAAGCAAAATCGAACACAATAGGAAACCGAGTCAAAGTTGCATTACAACTTCGAATTCTTAGCCGATTACTACATATATATCGAGCTCGGGAGGAGGATTTACAAAACCCTAGCCTCCAAATCTCTTCCACCTCCCTCCCCTCCTCGCACACGTGCATCCTTCTCTCCTCGTTGAAGCCCTCACGAAGTTAGCGAAGCCGTGCTCGCGAAGAAGATGACGAAACCATCGACAACAACCTCGACAGCGAAGCAGTAAGGTACTCACTTACTCTCTTCGTTTTCTCCTATTTCGTTTAATCATTTTTCGATCTACGAATTTCTACGCGCAGCCCATATGACCCTCTTCGAGATCCTCCAGGTGGATTTCAAAACGACCCATCAACTTGTTCGAAAAATCGAGACGAAGTTAAAGAAAAACCTTTTTTTCTGTAATACTAAAAACTGTTTTAAAACGACAACTTGTCGGCCAATTTTCTTGCTGTACATTAAAGATCTGTAGAAACTAATTAAAAACAGTAAAAGACAACATAATCGAGATCGCAATGATCGTCGTTTTGATCAACGTATAAAAAGTAAATTGATGTTGAAGTTGGAGGAAAAACTGTGTTAAACTTATATAAAATTCTGAAATTCTCTCGATACGGCGTGCACCCCGACGAGCCGGGCGCGTATGGACGTTGCTGTCATGTGGGAACTGAAGGAACTCAGTTTCGTCACGGGTGCGTGACGAAATCAGTCCGTATCCGTCAAGATACCCCCGTATCGACAATTTGCAAACTTGGCTGTAACTTCGTGTACAGTAGTCAGATCGAGACGAAACTAGCGCCAACAGGTCCAAATTAAAATTCTGGTCCTATGTAATAAGTTTGGTTCGATTCTGAAAAGGTCGACCGGAACCCCTTTTGGCGGGCTCTTGACCCACTCAAACGGGCAATTTTGTATGCGGCTCATCGGTATCCAAAACTGGACATACGGTTGATTTCCTCTCCTCAAACTGAATTCGTAGACATTTAGTTTGACGACTATAGAGACCATAGACTTTGGCACGCATTTCGATGCAAAGCGGGTCCAACGGCTGTAACACCCCTGAATTTTTGAATTATTTTTTTATTATTTATTTGATTTAAATAGGATTTTATGGAATTTATGAGTATTTTTTTAAAATTAAATTGTTATTAAATATGACCTTAGCTATTGTTGAGTTTTGGAGCACAAGACATCTAGGAATTGTGGCACAGATGATGTAGCAGTGAGCCTTGACTAGTTTATTAGCCATGCTAAGGGAGGTCGAGCCATAGTGATGCCCGAACTAGGAAAACCAGAACAAGTTGTGAAAAGACTCATTTAAATCATTTAATTAGTTATAATTTAATATATTGATCTTTAGATGACCCGGTTATACCCAATCTGCCCGAACCGGACCCAAACTAATTCCAAGCCCATGTAGGCATGTAGTGGACCAAAGATTCCATGTAGACATATTTTATGTGTGTACAAATATTTCCTATTTATTCTTAGATTCCTATATATTTCTAGGAATTGATAAATATTTTCTAAATAATAGTTATAAGCATAATAGAAAGTATTATTAATATTATTTGGGATATTTTACGATTTCTTTTGTAGACCAGTAAATGTGTCACCCACAACTATACCCCTTGTTAGTTATTTTAGCATATATTTTATGATTATTATTATTAGCATTATTGTGGTTATTAAATAATATTAATTAGTTATTTATTAAAATCCTTGACAAATCGGTTTATATAGGTACATATTCCTATAAATAAAACCCTATACTAGAAATAGAGATTATTAAGTTTTTAATTTATTTTAGATTTATGGAGATTGTTAGATATACTATATATTACTTGCATATACATTGATATATATAGTTATATCTATACCCTTTGTTAGTTATTTTAGCATGTATTTTATGATTATTATTATTAGCATTATTGTGGTTATTAAATAATATTAATTAGTTATTTGTTAAAATCCTTGACAAATCGGTTATATAGGTACATATTCCTATAAATAAAACCCTATACTAGAAATAGAGATTATTAAGTTTTTAATTTATTTTAGATTTATGGAGATTATTAGATATACTATATATTACTTGCATATACATTGATATATATATATATATATATATATATATATATATATATATATATATATATATATATATATATATATATATATTTATATTTATATTTATATTTATATATTTATATTTATATATTTATATATATATATATATATATATATATATTTATATATAAAAATATATATATATATATATTTATATATAAGAGAAGTGAATTTTAATATCTCATGAGATATTGAAATTCTCACGAGATAAAAACCAATGCTAAAACTGACTGTGCTATTAGCAATTTTCGAGCATTTGAGCGATTGGAAAATCGATCAATTTCGAATCTTTTTAACTCCGAATTTTCCCTACCCCATCCTAATCCTATTCTCCATTAAATAAGTCCAAAACCTAATCGAATTTAGGTTTATTTCAATCTAAAATAGGATTTAAAATCGGGTGTATATGAGCATACAACCGTGAATCTATATGCGGACCGATACCAGTTCTTCACCTACGATTTTCGACGTAGAGCCGCCCCAACAACCCCCCATCCTTGGCGACCCACCCTGACACCGCGCCACCGCCTGCAACCGCCGTCGTCTGCCGTCAAACGTCGAAAACAGCCGCCCGTGCGCGAAAATAGGGGACATCAGCAGCAGAAAACTGTCGCAGGTACCTGTCTTCAAACCCAGATAACTCCCTTGTTACTCAACCAAATCTCGATCTACTTGATATGTTTTGAAGCCCACCTAACCAACTAGAACCCTAAAAACTAGTTTGGGTTGGATCGGTCTGATCGTGATGAAAAATTTGGTCGAAACCCGAGGAAAATCACGAATCTCTGTGACAGACCCGAGGATTGAAACCCTATTTTTAAATAATGATTTCTGCTAACTCACGAAGAATTTTGAAAATCTAATTAAACCAATTTAGAGACAACATGTAGGGCTTCCTAACCTATTTTGTATATTTAATTTTCATGAATTATACGCAGAGAAAACAGATTTCAAAATCAAGAATTTACCTTTTAAAACAGTTTTCAAAACTTTAAAATTCTTCCGAACCAACGTGCGTCCCGCCAATCCGGGCAACGTGGTCGCGAACCGAAAGCATCGAAAGTTGCATATCGACTTCTTGAACGTGTAGGCTTTGACGAAATTCAAAATGGTCGCGTGTGCGCGACGAATTTGATGCGTATCCGTCAAAAATCACCGTATCGGCCTTTTTTGAAATTCTCTAATTACTTTGTGCACGTTCGTCAGATCGAGACGAAACTTATGCCAACAGGACCGTATCATTTTTCTGGTCCTGTAGGCCAAGTTTGGTCCAATTCTGAGATAGTTGATTGGACCGCCGTTTTGCGGACCCCACGATCCGATTTAACGGGCAATTTTGTGCACGGCTCATCAGAATCCAAAATTGGACATACCGCTGGGTTCGTATCATCAAAACAAACCCGTAGACATGTAGTTTGATGACTTTAGAGATCATTGACTTTGTCATGCTTTTCGATACAAAGCGGGTCCAACGACGGATACCATTTTGACCCAAAATTACCGTTTTGCCCCTGTGTCCAGAATTGGACTTATGGGTAGCCTATCCTAGCTATTTTACTTATTTCAAAAATGTTTGCAATATCTGTTTCAGCATCCAAGGACAGTTGTAGGAGTTCAGCTTTCGCGGACATTTGATCTGACACGTTATTTAGACGTGGTTGAGTCTACACCAGGCAAGTACACCTTGCCAAGCTTTACAATACTTACATGCTTTTCCATATTGCTATTTTTCATGTCTTACTTAGTTCCATATTTCTCATGTTCCATGTCTTGGTTATTGTAGTTTTACGTGCACGTAGTTTTTGCTCATTTTTATATTACTTTTTGTCTTTATTATCTTGATCATGTCTAGTGATAGTACTGCTATGCCTGTGCCATGTTTTTCGACCTGTTTTACCTGTACTTGACTTGGACATGACTAGATAGACTTGGCTTCCTAGTACCTTAGGAGAGAATGTTTTATTAGCCGTGGCTATCCTCTATTGTTAGTGCCTCCCCGGACTACGATAGAGAACCTATTATAGGACTGTTAGTGCTTCCCCGAGCTACGATTTTAGCTACGATTAATATTATATTCTCATGACATGTCACCATCTGTAGAGTTCTTTTTTTGTGTTATTCTTTTCTCGATTTGGTTACTCCTATATTTCTTGCATGAGATTTACTGTACAATAGGCATGTATATTATGTGTCTTACTAGTCCTCTGAGGACCTGGTGATCTCTCCAGGCATAGTTAGAGACGAGGACTACCTGGAGGTTTATGGTTCTGGAGTGGAGACTGGTGACGCACCTTCGCAGGAGGACGAGATTGTGGCTGAAGACTTCTCTTGAGACATGTCTCTTCATTCATAGACTTGCCATTTTATTTTTTTTCTTTTCAGTGGACATGTAGTGGATTATTTATTTCTTTTACTGTGGTTTCGGGATGTCTTACCCGTACAGTTACTATTATATTTCGTGTTGGACAGATTTTTTTTATTAGTATCCTTTTATTGGACTAGATATATCGTATCATATTTTCTGTGTGGATGAGATTAGCTGGGACCTGTGACTTGTATTATACTCTGGATTGTTATCATGATTTACAGCTTAAGCATTTCGCTAATGGGCTTACTTTGAGCTTTGGCCCATTGGGGAAGTGTTGCTGGCATGTACCGTATCTTAGTCCTATACGTATTTTGGGACTGGGGCGTTACAACGGTGGACATCATTTTGAGCCGAAATTATGATTTTGCCCCTGTTCCAGAATTAGACTTTTGGACAGGCATTTCCTAGGTGTATCTTTTACACCGAGTATATTTTTTATGTTTGTTTCAGCATCCGAAGTTGTTTAGAGATTGTGACGTTTCTTGGTTGACATTATGATTTTTTGGACTTGCCACTTGCACCATCAGGCAAGATACCTTGCCACCTTACTCTGTGATTTATGTATTCTTATTTTCAGCTGTTATTTTTAGTATTTTTTATTTGTTAATATTATAAAACTGTGCGTCCAAGTCAAACTTGGGTGCAGGCGACTCTATCGGTCGTTTTTCTCGCTTTTATTTATTTCTCTTGTATTGACCTAGTCTAGTGACCACCCCTTTGTCGATGAGGTATCGGTATATCTCATACGGCCTTGAAACTGGCTTTATCACGTATTGTGAGTCACATGTAGGACACGTACTCGCGTAGTCGGCTGGCCAACGATACGTATGAGGCGTGCAATGGACAGGAGTAACAGCCAATAGAATTGCATGCTAGTAGACTTGGCAGTTACTAGAGGTTTCATGAGTCATGGATGTGACCCTACTAGGCATTGAATAGGGAGAACAGTTTCCTCAACGTATGGGTCTTTTATACACTTTCCTATTACTGATCATGCTGGCCTCTGACATTCGAGGGATGTTATGCTTTGAGGTCCTTGGTATCCTGATGGGGCAATACCTGAGTTACCTGCTCATGAGCCAGATGCCCATGCGTTGAAGGTTTGTTCTTAACTGTATTATCACAGTAGAACTGGTAGGTACCCTATTGCATGCATCCCTTTCTTCTTATTATATTATCACATTTACCTGGCCTGGTATTTACTTGTATCTTGTTACATCCCTCTGAGGACCTGGTTATCTCTCCAGGATTAGACGATTTTTCGTAGGAGTACGGAGCGGCACTGGATCCATCCTACATTGAGGACAAGGCATCTTCTGCTGACTTCTAGCTTATTAATTTTCTTGAGACATTTTAGTGGATATTTTTTACATCTCTTTATATTTCTATTTGCGGAGGTTGGACTCCGATCATTGCGACTATTTATCATAGCTGTTTTGAGTGAGAATGACCAACCGACTATTTTTTATACGCTCATTTATATTCTAGACTTTATTATCTTTTGTGTTGAGCTGTGATGAGACTATATTATATCATTCTGGCCTATGATGATTTATTTTACAGCTTATGTGCATATATGAGGATTCCATATATTGGAGTATTCTTCGTACATGTGCAGTTGGCATGTTCACGTACTTGGTCCTATGTACTTTGGGACTGGGCGTGACATCACTTGCAGGAGACAAAAAGGACTGTATCTAAATACATTTTGGAAATTCAAACATGATGCTAGTGTATTACATTACAACATGGTGCAAGTGTCACTTTCACACTTTCGAAGAGTTATGAAAATCATGTCACGTCCTAGTACCAAAAATATAGGACTAGATAATGCAAGTATGCCAGCTAATATGATCTAGAATAAGTTTCCAATTTAATGGACTTATGCTAGTTGTAATACGCTGAAGAAGTGTACTAATCCTATGCTATCTCAACTATATCTCAATCCACATATAGGTAAATAAAGCAAGAATGAACGATATGTAACCTAATCGGCCGCTCTATTATAAACATGTGCGAACAAACTTGAGAACAAAAATAACTTTGCAAAGCTAAGCTAGTAAGCAGAGTATATGATGATAACAAATATATAAAATACGAAAGAATGATGAAATAATACTACAAGTAGTACCTGAAGCAAGAAGATACAAACATATCATCTATCTATCTATAAGTGCTCTACAATAACCTGGAGAGATCATCAGGTTCTTAGAGGAACGTAACAAGATACAGAAGGAACATGTCATAATATGAACTGAATAAATATAAACATGAAATAATAGCTCAGATCATAACACCGTCCAGTATCCTGCCTTCGAAGTAGTGAATCACCCCTACAACCAAACAAGGACAAGAGTTGGCACACTATTCTGCGAGAAGACACTATCTCATGCCATAATACGAACTGAATGAATATCCTGAACCACCACACGGTCTACTATCTCATCGTCGAAACAGTGAACCACACCCACAACTAAAATGGAACAAGGGGTGGCCCACTATTCCGTAATAAAATATTATCCTATGCTATAGTTCGAGATAAGTACAAAATCTCATCGTACTATGTCAATGCATACTGAAAACATTATTAGGCGTATGTGTAGGTGATAAGGATATAACACCGAATCACAGGCCGGTTTCGGATCATGAGCCGATGCTATGAACTATGAGCTACAAGCCAAACAGACAACTATGAAACTCTAAGGCTCATGACTCCGTAGTTTCCTCCAAAGATTACGCAAAAGGGGCTATCCCATACGCATACTAATAGTCTTTTCTGTCCCTGAATGGTACAAGTCATATCCATGACCAGAACAACCCATATCTCAAAGCGAGTCCCTAAACTAGTTACAAACTAAATTCTACATGCACTGACACACGAACTGCTCGTACCGATAGCTAGCCGAATGTGAAAGCTCGTGCCAACACAATGAACCCTCACTCATAGTGTCTTGTAATGCTATGTATCTTGGCATGGAAGTTACACATCTTTCGAAAAATGTGTTCTACATAACTAAGTCACACACACCTATCATATCGATGTCATCATCGATATTGTCGAAGTCATACTCGGACGCACACTACTATAACTAGCTACTACCAACAGAAAAGAAGAAACACATATAAATATTTAAACAGAACAATTGATGGCAAGGTATCTTGTACGAAACTTTGGAAGCAGAATAATCATCGATCCGACACAAACTGTATTCGAACAAACATGAACACACCTATTAATATAAATAAACTAAAATAAATGATAACTCAAAGATCTCACACATACCATGTACAAACTTACCATATATAATCTCTACTTAGGCATAATCTACTAAACTAGTTTATATCCAAGTATAGTCATATAATATGACAAAAATATATTTCTATAATTTAAAAATAATTACTTTAAATTATGAAATAATAATAAATATTTCTAGAAAAACATTTTTATATATACTTTTATGAAACAAGTAAAATATAAACATACTCTAACTATTCTACACACACATATAATCATGCTATTAGATAAAAGTAGTACTTTTGTAAACTAAAAGTAATAATAATAAATTCTGTAATATTCCTTAAAAATATTCAATCATTATATTTAATCATAATATTTATATAAAATATACTTTGACTAAATATATCAACTTGTTGGCTTGATAGGCCAACTTGTTAACTAAATCAAACACCAAAAATATAAAACTAATATATTAAAATTCTAAAGTAAATCCAAGTAATTTGAGAAATAATAAGAATTAATGTCAAAATTATACAGAAAGGATCACATACTATATATAGGTACAACTAGTCAACAACCATAAATAACACTTAACCATATATACCAGCAATACTACTATATATTGCACCATGTTATTTTAGGTAAATAATATTTAGATCCCCATGATATTTAATTTTAATTTTAGAAAAATAAACATTAATTTTTGAATATATTTTATATATAAATACTTTAGGAAAAATAAGTCCAACACAAACTAGTCCATAAATCACACAACTATGCCATATGGGATTCCAATTTGGAAAGAGAATGGACATATATATATTTTTATATATATAGATATTTTATATTTATATATATATATATATATATGTATATATATATATATATATATATATATTCTGGAAATAATCATAATAACTTAGATAAAATATGATTTTATATCTCAATTAATCAGATTTAAACTATATTTAACTCTTATGAAGTTTATAGATCAAGTAGTCGGGTTATGGTAGACTTTTCGGTGTCCAAAAAACTAGTATCGTGGAACGATGTCATAAACGTATGAAATACTTGCAAATATGAAAAAATAATATTACTATATGATTAAGAGTGATGTTAGAAATTACCAATAATTTGTTCGAGATCAAACGGGTTCAGAAGTCGTAGGAAAGATCATCGTACCAAAATAGGTCGAATTTGGACCGACTTTAGTACAACGGACGCCACGGCCAAACCGAGTAGAATGATATGAGTTAGAAATTGGATCTCAAAGTAGAAACATATGGATATCTATTATTTTTGTTTTCAGGGAAAATAGATGAGAAAAAGTAGATAAAACCCATTAGAGAAGATGAACAACCTACTGGTTCGCACAGAATTATGCTGGTACAATTGGCTGACTTGTAGACTGTTTTGGTGTACTATAAGGGGTTATGGACATTTGAGTGTTTGATATGATTGTAGAAAGTCGCGTTAGTTTGGCAACGAATATTCATAGAGCATCACGGGAGATCGAAAAGGGGTCAAAACTGCCGTTACGCCACAAGGTGTCTCTGACGGTCAAGGCTGTAATGCCTGTGGTTCGTATTGCGTATTTTGGAATACGTGTACATATTTTATTTTGTATTGCTTGATTCCTGGCTTAGCTTTTCCTTCTTGACTTGGTTTATTTCCTTGGGCTGGTTCGGTTGGCTTGGTTCGGTTTGGGATTACTATTGGTTCAAGATGAGCCCATGATGAACCCCCTACCTACCACTACCATTTGTATTTATTAGCCCTCTTCATTCTCTCTCTTCATTTATCATCTTTTTCTTCCTCATTTACTTCCTTACCTACCAGAGAGAGGAGAGAGAGGTCTAGGCAAGTGCAACTTGCTTCATGGAGGAACTCTAATTTTACTACTTCATTCTCTTCCTCACTACATTCTAAAGCACTTTAGTACTTGGCATTTTTACTTTCCATGGCTAGATTCTTGTAGATCTATATTTACTTTATTTTCGGAATTCTTGGGTTTTGATCTACTTAAGCTTGTTATTTCCTAGTTTTGATGGTTCCATGTGGTAGAGAATTTCGTTCTACCCCATTTTGACCTATGGAAGTTCGAATTTGGACTCCGGATGAAGGTTTCTTGGAGCTTGGAAGCAAGGATTCTTGGTTTTCTTCTTCTCGAAAGCTTGGAGAAGAAGAACAGTTCTTGACTTGACCGCATGACACTTCATGCGGCAAGTGCTTCTGAGCCGCATGAGCCTTCATACGACAGTTCTGGCCGCACGGGCTTGACTTGGCCGCATGACAATTCATGCGGCAAGTGACTTTGCCGCATGGGACTCTCAGCCGCATAGGCTGGATCCCATTCCTAGCCGTATGGATTTCTAGCACCCTGAGCCGCATAAAGCTCTGTTCATAGCCAGCCGCATAAGACCTCGTTCGACCCAGCCGCAGGAGTGCTTCCATCTAGCCGTATGGGCCCCTTTTCTCGAACCGCATACGCATCCATTCTCTTTCCAGCCGCATATGTACAGCCCCTCTTGGCCGCATGAGTACTCCCCCCTTCTGAGCAGTATAGGCGTTGCTCCCTGCTGCCGCATGGGACTCTGCCCAACCTGAGCCGCATTAACTTAAGCACTCGCTGGCCGTATAAGCCGCAGTCTCCCACTGCCGCATAAGGTCGAACCCAGCTAGCCGCATGGACCTTCATCTCAACCCAGCCGCATATACTCCACTCCCCCTCAGCCGCATGAGCCTGACCCTGTTCAGCCGCATGGGCTGTTCTCTTCAGCCGCATGTGATCATATGCCTTAGCCGCATGGCTCTTCTATAGCCCTGAATATTGATATTTTATTAGATATTTTACGTCCATTTTATATCCTTACGCCTTTTGTCATGAACTTGATAATCACGAATTTATTTTTATATATATTTGCTAATGATAATTGAACATGGCATGGCAGGACAAGCATGCCTGACATGATTATCTCGAATTGCTGTTGTACATGACATGACCTGACAAGGATGATTAACCTGGACACCGTGGATGATTGCGTTTGCACAATAAACCAGTATTGTCTTGCATCATGTCTAGGATGGGATCCCTGAGTACCACGGTCAGGGATGCCTACTATAATTAACTAAGGGTAATAAACTAGAATAATTCAGTAGACATGAAGAGATTCCCGGCTACAGGCAATCCCGTTATCTGGGCGCATTAAGTGGACATGTAGCCTACCGACGAGTAGGGCACATTTCCAGCACACAGTCATGTGGTGCACCCTTCATAAATGGACATTCGACCTGGATAACTTGGATGGTCTGCAGGGCTTATGGCTGTTGGGATAATCTCATTGCATCTTGCTAGTAACTAGGCCTGTGATAACCCTAGTTAGTTAAAAGGTATCAAGCCGTACTCTTGATTGGCCGTGATTGATTGGATGTAGTTATTCCAGCTTAGTCTTATCATGATCCTGTGCAAGATTGTGACATGATTATTGATGCTTGTCTTAACAATAACGATCAGGGGTCCAGTTCTGTTCAGACGAAGGGTTACAACCCCGGTCCTTGTTTGGTTTAAGGGTTGTAACCTGGCTCCCGGAGCAGTTCTGTGTCCTCTCTTCGTTTATTATCTTAATTGCAACCCCATGCCATGATCGTCATGTTTTATCTTACCTTAATACCATGATTATTTATACTGGCCTTAGCAATAAAGATCAAGGGTCCAGTTCTGTTCAGGCGAAGGGTTACAACCCCGGTCCTTGTTTGGTTTAAGGGTTGTAACCTGGCTCCCGGAGCAGTTCTGTGTCCTCTCTTCGTTTATTGTTTTCACTGTACCAATAGTATTTGAGACGGGTTTCTATTCAGGTGAAGGGCTGCAACCCCGGTCCTTGTTTGGTTTAAGGGTTGTGACCTGGCTACTTGAATAGTTTCCTCGTACTCGGTTTACTGTTGTTATCGTTATTATGATCAGTTCTTTATTTATTATCTTTAATATTCTATTGTGATATGCTGGTTTTAGTTCCTAAGTGAAGCATCCTTTGTGGCACTTGCTCTTTCTGGGGTCTGACCCAGCTGGTTTTGTATGGCCAGATATTGGAGCAGCACCAGAGGATCTACCTGTTTTCCAGCCCGATGGTGAACACCAGGCGTAACCCGGGCAACGAGTGGGTTATTTTTGGCTCTCCCACTCTATTGTAAAAATATTCTTTTGAGACGTTTAGCCGACGAGCACCTGTTTAGCTCGATTGCATTTACTTACTGTCGGCCTACGGGCTGTAACATGATTGACAGATCCTAGGGTTGATCATGTATGACTAAACTCTTGCTAGTCCTGACATTTTGTAACGACTAGCTTCATGATCAGCTGAATATGTAATGTTTGGGACGCCTTACTATTGTATATTTAATGATCATACATCTTGTAACTTTTACTTACTTGCTTGTGATTGAGACACTAGGCTTGTTCATGACCATAGGAGACTGTTGGCTTGTAGTAAACCCTCATGTATCTAGACAGCCGTGATCGTATAGCGAGATGGATCCCATTTCATATACGTAGCTGGCTATGTCTGCCCCCGCTCTCCAGTATTCTGGTTCTGGAGCGTGACAAAGGCTGAATGCTGTTTCGATATATACAAGGTGGGGAGTAGATGTGGCTGTTTTTAAGAGTTTAATATATAAGATTTTGGCTCATATATGTTAGGATTATTATGGAGGAGATTTGGATTGATTTGGTGGAGATTTGGTCATCCAATCTGTAAAGGAAAAATACATGAGAAAAAAATAATTTTGGATAAGGATTAGGAAAAGATTTAAATCCCCTTTTAGATAATTTACCACTTAATTTAAATCAAATCAAGATTACTATCCAAACCTAAATCAATTTAAATATAATTGAATTCCATCCTTAGTTTAAATCAAATAAGATAATTCAAATTCCAAATATAGATATTAATTTAATCTATTTAAATAAATCCAAAAATTAAATCAAGATTTAAATTGCCATAAAATTTTAAATATATTTTTCCAAAAATACTATAATAATAATTTCAAAAATACATTATTATTTACAAATAAACTTAATAATTATTTATGAAATATATATATATATACACGAATAATATTATTTATTATTAATAACTATTTTTACGAAATGCTTTTATAAATAAAATAAATAAAATAACGAACTTGGAAATATTGGTATGATAGCTAAAATATTTATTACATATATTATTTTGAAACCATACAAATAAAAATGTTTTTCTAAAAATATGTACGCTTGTACATATTCGCACTCGTTGAGCAATTACGAAAAATAAAATTTCGCGCGCGACGTACAATGCAACTACGCGACGTACAATATACAAATAAAAAAAATCGATATCAAATTTATTTATATAAAAAAATAGTAGAAATTTAGGGATTTTACACAATCAACAAATATGGCAAGATTGGTTTAGTCAGTTTCTATATTTGGAAAGGTAGAAGATTGAGTCAAAGATGCATGTGTTTAATGCATGTGGCTACCATTAAATGTCCAAAGTATAATTAAATATATCTCAAATTGATTTTGGCAGTCCTAGGTAGGCTCCACTAAGTTGGTTAGGCTAGGTTTTGTTCCAAAAAATTATTCGAATTGAATTGAACACCGAAATGACTATAAATGAATCTCATGTGCCATTTGAAAATAAGTAGCACATGAGAACTCAATTGAGTGGGACACCATTGGCATGTGTGTAGTATGCTCAAAATAGGCCAAAAATATATATTAGATCGTTTAGGTTGGATCGAGGTCGAGTCCAAATATTAAGTTGGAAGTTGCGTTAAAGTTTACGGTAGATAACAAATTGGTCTAAGTTGACCCGAAAGTTGTGTGACAAAAATAGAATACAAAGGAACATATTTGAGTTGGATATGATATATCAAAATAAAAATAAACGTGCCTCGGTCAAAACATATGAAAGACGTTTCTAGATATTGGCATTTCTTGTGTTCCAAAAATCAAAGCTACAAAAAAGTATAAATTATGATAAAAAAATAATAGTAAAAAATATCTATTAATAACTATATTAAAGAAAATAATAAAAATAACTCTAAAAATTCAGGGACTTACAACCTACCCTCCTTAGGAGATTTCGTCCTCGAAAATAGGCATATCATAACATAACAACATAGTAATAATAATAACAATTATCAATGACGCCGTCCTAACTTCTTCTTGCAATTCTTCTGAACATGTCCCTTCTTGCTGCTTAAGTGACAAGTCGGGAGCTCCTTTGTCTGGTACAAGATGACCCTCTGCTGAAGATGTACTCATGGCCGTCTGATTGGTCTTCCATGCTATCCTCAAAATTAAAACATGAAATATAATATAAAAGAAACAAATCAAACACGAGTTCTAGAGGATGCTAGTACCAATGGGATTCTAAGTATTTATACCAATAAATAAAGTACCGTTAGTTCTAGATTCATCCTAACTTACGTGAGTGACAACACAAAATCAAGGTCGGAGACGGTATCACTTCCTATAAGGAATTCAAACTCAGGTATCGCGGGATAAATTAAAGGGCTTCATAAAGAGTCCAAACTAACGTCATGGTGCTATTGGTCAGCTACTCTATAAGGAGAAATTATTACTAACTCAACATTATTCCTATATAGGCTAGTCCTTCATCAATTTAGAAGGAATTTACTACTCTACTCCTTCTAAATATCAATAGGCTATACAATTTTTACAAGTACACCTAACAATTTTGCACCTACCTACTAGGCAAGGGTCGAGGCTGAGCTAAACAGATACACAAACCTATTGGTCAATTTTTTAGTCTTGGTCTTTTATAGATCATTTCAAGGCTAGTCTTACCATATATAGAGATAGTCGTCCAGCCTAACTCAAACATTCATACTCTATCTAATACTTCTAGGTCACATATTATGATATTAGCACTCGATAAAAATCTCTCTACTACTTCTATTCAAGATTCTATCTTAGGCAAAAAGGTAGCACAGATTAGTCTAGTGATCTTAGGGTCTCTCGTTAGGGTCAAATCCTATAATGTACTCTATTCTAACCTCCATCTTAGGAAAATATCTATAAAATTCTACCCGCCGTAGCTATTTACCTAGTCCTATCAAGCACGGGTTCCTATGTCCTCTAAGTAATAATTTCTACAGCATAAGAATACCACTCCTACCAACATGATCCAACTAGTATAGGTGCCTACCTCTACCATACACGTATGTAGACAATCGCTCCCTAAAATATTCTATCAATCTTACTTTTACAACATATTATAATTGAAATAGTTTATCACGCACAACTCTTCGTCTTTCCGAAACAGAAACAGACGAGAATTCGATACAAGAAGTTCAAGAGAGGTATGTTCGATTACAAATATGAGGTTCAAAGGCTATAGTAGATATCAAAGGGAATTCAATAGCAGTTATGGATTGAGATTCTAATACACTATCCTATGACCTGCATGGACCACCACAAAAATATGTCATGCCCCAGTCCCAAAATATATAGGACTAGGAACGCAAGCATGCCAGCTAATACGATCTAGAAAAATTTTCCAATTTAATGGACATACGCTAGATGTACTATGTCGAAGAAGTGAACTAATCCTACGCTATCTCTACTATATCTCAATCCACATATAAGTAAATAAAGCAAGAATGAACGATATGTAATATAGTCGGCCTCTCTATAATACACATGTTCGAGCAAACTCGAGAACAAAAATAAGTTTGCTAAGCTAGGCTAATAAGCAGAGGATAAATGATAAGAATATATAAAAAAACGAAAGAATGATGAAATAATACTACAAGCAGTATCTGAAGCATGAAGACACAAACATACCATCTATCTATCTATTAGTGCTGCACAACAACCTGGAGCGATCACTAGGTCCTCAAAGAGACGTAACAAGATAAAAAAATATGTCATAATATGAACTGAATAAATATAAACTTGAAATAATAGCTCAGGTCATATCACAGTCTAGTATCCCGCCATCAAAGTAGCAAAGTGGTAGACTATTCCGCGGTAAGACACTATCCAATGCCATAATACGAACTGAATGAATATCCTGAACCACCACATGGTCCACTATCTTATCATCAAAATAGTGAACCATACCCATAACTAAACAAGGACAAGGTGTGGCTCACTATTCCGTGACAAGAAATTATCCCATGCTATGGTTCGAGATAAGTATAACATCTAACCGTACTATATGAATGCATATTGAAAACGATGTTGGGTGTATGGGTAGGTGATAAGGATATAACACCGAATTACATGTCGGTATCAGATCACAAGCTGATGCTATAAATTATGAACTAAGAGCCAAATAGGCAACTATAAAACTATGAGGCTCATGACTCCGTAGTCTCCTCCAGAGATTACACAGTCTAAATGGCTGTCTCATACGCCTACTAGTAGTGTTTCCCGCCCATGAATGGTACAAGTCATATCCATGACAAGAACAAACCATATCTCAATGTGAGTCACTAAACGAGAATCTACATGCATCGACACACGAACTGCATGTACCGGTAGCTTTTCGAATGCGGAAGCTCGTGCCAACACAATGAACCCTCACTCACAGTATCATGTAATTCTACGTGTCATGGCATGAAAGTTAAACAACTTTTAGGAAACATCTTCGACATAACCAAGTCATGAACGCCCCTATCATATCGATACCATCATCGTTAACGCCTAAGTCACACTCGGACGCATACCACTATAACCAATACCAACAGAAAAGAAGAACAAATGTAAATATTTAAACAGAACAATTGTAACCCCTCTTTCTGAATTTATTGAAAATATTATTTATTTATTTATTTGAATTAAATGGTAATTTTTAGAATTTTTATAAATTATTAATTAGTTAATTATTACGGTAGATGATTTTAGCCATGGTTGAGTTTTGAAGTACAAGACGGCTAAGAATCATGGCACGGATAGTGCAGTGGCGTGCTTTGACTAGTGTTTAGCCATGGTAGGAGAATGCCAAGCCATAAGTGCGTCCTAACTAGGAAAACTAGGCCAAGTTGTGACTTGACTCGTATATATAATTTAATTAGATATTATTTAATCTTGTTGATATTTAGGATGCCTGGTTGTACCAAATTAGCCCGGACTTGACCCAAACCAAAGCCAAGCCCGGGTAGCCAGGTGGTGCGACCAACGACGTCCATATCAATATATTTCATGTGTGTATAACGTACTTTGTTTTAATAATCTAATAAGTATATTTTCTAAGTAATCTTTATTATGATATAAATATCAATAGTATTTGATATTTTAATGATAATTAGTTAAGGATAAATACTTTCCTTAGATGTTCTTATGCACGTTGGGATTTGTAAACTATAATTACATTTGATTGTACGCATATTTTTGGGTTACTTTATTTTGTTGTCCTCATTATTATTATTATTATTATTATTATTACTACTAGGGCATTATTTTGATTATTTTATAAATTCTTAGATAATGGTTTAATATAGATAAATATAGATTTATATAGATAAAGTGTCCTTACAATAAATATGAGTATTTTTAGGTGTCTAATATATTCATGGTATCATTTGGCTAATTAATATCAACTTCATATATATATATATATATATATATATATATATATATATATATATATATATATATATATATATATATATATATATATATAAGTATTAATAAGAAAAAGAAATGAAATGAAAAACAAAGAAAGGGAAACACAAAGCATTTTCCCAAAATAACCAACACCCACTCGAGCACACACACCAGAACCCCCCCAAACCAGCCAAGCAAAGCCAAAACCGACCCCCACCCTTTAAAACCAACATTACACCCTATATATATATATATATATATATATATATATATATATATATATATATATATATATATATATATAACGAGAGAGAGAGAGATTGAGAGAATCATCAAAACCCTAGACCGCCGACCCTGGCCGCGAGTCCTCCCCTGTGCGCATGCGCCACCGTGGCGGCCAGGCGGCTACGAAAGAGCCGGCGTACGACAACACAGCAATAAGAAACAACAGCCACGACAGCAGTATCAACGGGCCCAACTTCATGGTTTGTTTTCTCCGTCTACGTTTGTTCATTTTTCGAACCGTAAATTATTTCGAAGAGCCTAGTTGACCCCCTTCAACCCTGTTCATGTAGAATTAATTCTACTAGATTATATCGATCAGAAATTCATTGCAAAATTCTCGAGAAACCTATTCGAAAACAGAAATAAGACAGTCTAACTCCTCGATTGGAAGGTGTTTATAAACCAAACAAAAGTATTTTTTGAAAACTAATTAAAGGAAGTCCTAGACAACCTATAAGGCACTGCAAGCCAATTTACAGAAGTCGATTTCATCGATTACGTGCGGAGAAATCGAATCCCAAATAATGATAATAACCCGTTTTCAAAACTGTGAATTTTTAATAAAAGTATCCAGTACGACGTGCGTCCCGCCAAATCGAGCGACATGGTCACGAACCAAAAGTATTGAAAGGTGCATATCGACTTCGCAGATGTGTGGGCTTTGATGGAATTCAAATTGGTTGCGTGTACGCGACGAATTTGATGCGTATCCGTCGAAATTCACCGTATCGGCCCCTTTACAAAAATCCTAATTACTTTGTGCACGTTTTTCAGATCGAGACAAAACTTGCTAACAAGACCGTATCATTTTTTTGTCCTGTACGCCAAGTTTGGTCCGATTCTGAGACAGTTGATCAGATCACCGTTTTGCGGGCTCTACAATCTGACTCAACGGGCGATTTTGTGCACGGCCTGCCGAAATCCAACTTTGGACATATGTTTGGGTTCGTATCATCAAAAAGAATCTGCAGACATATACTTTGACAACTTTGGAGACCACTGACTATGGCACACTTTTTGGTGCAAAGCGGGTCCAACGGCGGACATCGTTTTGGCCCGAAATGACCGTTTTGCCCCTGTGTCCAGAATTAGACTTAAGGACTGTAATGCCCCAGTCCCAAAATACTTGGAACTAGATACGTATCATGCTAGCTGTATACATTCGAGTAAATAAAAGGCTCGTATGTATACATAAGCTGTAAAATGTAGAAAGCCATGCTCAAACTAAATCTCATCCACATATATAAATTTTTAATGATATAACCAAATAGTCCTTTGTACAAATGTTGGGCGAAGACATATCCACTACCAGCAAGTTTAAATAAGAAAGAAATATACAAATAAATGATTTGGTTGAGCTAAGCAAATGATGAGTCCAAGAGCAATCATCACGAAGGAAGGAAGACATGGCCTTAGCTAGAGCACCTGCATAAATCATGAAACACACACCTAGAGAAATCACCAGGTCCTCAGAGGGACGTAACAAGATACGGGAAGAATATGCCATTATAACTGTAATGTAAACACTATAAAACTACAACACAACAGGGTCCCTAACCATCTATGTGATATGCACTTTGAGGATAACGTTCTACGCAGGGGCTGTAGGATCCACAGAGTAAATAAAGAGTGGCAGTAGGTAGCGCTCATCCGAGTCACTATCGGCCATGGGCAGTAAGTAGCGCTCATCAGAATCGCTATCGGCCCCGGGACAGAAGGTAGTGCTCATAAGAGTCAATATCGGCCCACAAACGTGCAAAAAGTAAATGTAGCCCCTACGCTGGTAGCTGTCCCCTCTCCCCCCCCCCAATGATACTATACATACATCGTAACCACGACACACCAACACGTGTCGTTTCTACAACACGGTTTATATTCAATAACTGTCGAGTCTTCTAACATGCATCTATTGACAGTTATTCCTACGCATGCGCACGGGTGATCAGCCAACATGCAAGTGACCACTACATGGTACTCACAACTCATACATAACTCGTGATACAATCGTGACAAAGTCAGTGACATGCACTCTATTGACGAAAGTCCCTTAACTCTAAGTCCACATGCAAGAAGAAAATAATAAACAAGAAATATAGATACAATAACTAAAATAAAATACAACTAAATATAAGCAGTAAAAATGGCAAGGTATCTTGCCTGGTGTGTCGCCTGGTGTGGTGCGATGTTCTGAAAAGTCCCAGTTAATCCAAATTAGCCAAGGTTGATTGGTAGCAGTCCAAAGTCGCAAGGAAAAATAAGGGGGATGGGATTAGTCATGATTAGTGATGATGACAAAGAGGAAATTTTGCGTAAGTGAATACATATACTATTTTTAGAAAGTATTCTATATTACTTGAAAATACAATTTATTGGTTAAAATAATTTTGATAAATAAAATATTAGAAAATTTTTGTATAAATTTGAAACTACTATTTAGTTATAATATTTTAGAAAATATCATCTAGAAAAACGATTTAGGACTAAAAATATAATAGGGATATAACCAAAATTTCAAATATAGATATTAATTACATTATTTAAATAAATCAATAAAATCAATCATGGTTTTTAAATTACCCCAAAAATTTCAAAAACATATTTTCTAAAAATACCAATAATAATAGTTTCAAAAATTGTGATAGTTACCTAAATATTAAATCATAAATCTATTTTTATATTAAATAAATCCATTATATATAGTTTTCGAAAAACAAGTCCAACGGCGGACATATAATAATATATCAAAAATTTCTAAACTACTATATTTTTTTGACATATGGTTGGGTTCGTATCATCAAAATGAATTCGTATACATATAATTTGACAAATTTAGAGACCACTGACTATGGCACGCTTTTTGGTGCAAAACGAGTCCAACGACGGACATCGATTTGGCCCGAAATGACCGTTTTGCCCCTGTCCAGAATTAGACTTAAGGACAGGCAATTCTAGCTAATTTGACTATTCTAAGAATGTTGGTATTGCCTATTTCAGGTTCGGAGACAGCTGTGAGATTTGGACTTTATGGCTTACCAGTTGACGGTATATTGTTGGTTCTTCGTGCTACCACCATGCAAGATACATTGCCTCCCTCTACAGTTTATTTACATGCTTATTTATATTATTATCTAGTTTTACTAGTTGATTATGGACATATGATTTGTACACCATGCATGCTAGTATATATATATATATATATATATATATATATATATATATATATATATATATATATATATATATATATATATATTTTATATATATATATATATATATATATATATATATATATATATATATATATATGATCATAGTTAGATTTGTAGTTCATAATGGAACTGTTCTTCCGTGTATTTGGACTGAGTCGTGTCGTGTCATCACCTGTACTTCGAGTGAGTCGTATCGTGTCATAGAATGAGTAAGTCATAACGAAACTACTGTACCTTGATTCTTGAAGCTAACCTGCGAGTCCACATTAGGGACGAAGGTTAGTAGTTATCTGTACCTTGATTCCTAAAGCTAACCTGTGAGTCCACACAAGGGACGAGGATTAGGACTTATCTGTCCGCACCTGCGAGTCCACACTAGGGACGAGGGTGATTTATTGAAGCTAACATGCGATTCCACACTAGGGGAGAAGGTTAGTAGTTGTTCAAACCTGCGAGTCCATATTAGGGATGAGGGTTTGAGTATTCGATTGTTTATCCGTTGACATCGTGATATTGTGTTGTCTTGTTCTTCTCTAGCAGTTCGTTATGCATAGTGGTTCTCACAGTCATGTATAGTCGTATTTTCGTGTAGTTTGGTCTTTTTCTGTTTATATCCTGTATTTACTTTAGTGCATGATAAACTGTTAGATAGGCATGTTTTATGTATCTTGCTATATCCCCTGAGGACCTGATGATCTCTTTAGGTTTAGCGATTGCATGGAGTTAGTTAACAGAGCATGATGATAGATGATTATGCGACGCTTGCAGGATTCAAGTATTAATATTACATTTATTGTCTTCTCGTGCTTTCATTTCTTATCATAAGATATCCTGCTTGTTAGCCTAGTTTATAGACTCACATTATTTTCCCTTGGAGTTTTATCGGACATATATGCTAGTGGGCTGCAGACCATGAACCATACTTGTTCATTCTTGATTTATATATATCTCGTGGATTGAGATATAGTTTAGATTACCATATTAGACATGATAGCATGCTCTTGACAGCTTATACGTATTCGAGTCGGGCTGGAGTCCGCTTGATACGTAGCTGGCTTGCTCACACACTTGCATCCCGAAAAGCGGATGCGGGTCGTGATAACAATTGATGGCAAGGTATCTTGCTTCGAACTTCAAAAGCAGAATAATCATCAGTCCGGCTCCAACTATAGTCGAACAATCGTGAACACCTCGTAATATAAATAAATTAAATAAATGCTAACTCAAAGATCTCACACATACCATGCATACACTTACCATGTATAGTCTCTACTTAGGCAGCATAATAAATATTTCTGGAAATATATATATATATATATATATATATATATATATATATATATATATATATATATATATATATAATATATATATATATATATATGTATACTTTTATGAAACAAGTAAAATATAAACATACTCTAACTATTCTACACATACATATAATCTTGCTATTAGATAAAAGTAGTACTTCTATAAACTAAAACTAATAATACTAAATTATATAATATTCCTTAAAAATATTCAATCATTATATTTATAGAAAAATATACTTTGACTAAATATATCAACTTATTGGCTTGATAGGCCAACTTGTCAATTAAATTAAAACCAAAAAATATAAAACTAATATATTAAAATTCTAAAGTAAATCTAAGTAATTTAAGAAATAATTAGAATTGTCGTCAAAATTATACGAAAAGGATCACATACGATATATAGGTACAACTAGTCAACAATCATAAATAACACTTAACCATATATACTATCAATGCTACTATATATGGCACCATGTTATTTTAGGAAAATAATATTTAGATCCCCATAATATATAATTTTAATTTTAGAACAATTAATATTAATTTTTGAATACATTATATATATAAATATTTTAGTAAAAACAAGTCCAACACAAACTAGTTCATAAATCACACAACTATGCCATATGGGATTCCAATTTGGAAAGTGAATCGACATAAAAATATAAAAAATGTATATTCTGGAAATAATCAGAATAAATTTCAGAAAATTTGATATTCTATCTCAATTAATTATATTTAAATTATATTAAACTCTTATGAAGGTTAGAGATCAAGTAGTCGAGTTCAGATGAAACGATGTCATAAACGCATGAAATAATTGCAAATATGAACAAATAAAATTACTATATGATTACGAGTGATGTTAGAGGCATTACCAAATATTTGTTCAAGATGAAACAGGTTCAGAAGTCGTCAGAAAGATGTCCGCACCAAAATAGGTCAAATTTCGACCAACTTTAGTACAACGGATGCCACGACCAAACCGAGTGGAATGATGTGAGTTAGCAAGACATAAAAGTAGACACGTAGGAATATCTAGTATTTTTGGTTTCAGGGGAAATAGATGAGAAAAAGTAGATGAAATCCATCAAAGAAGATAAACAACCTGCTGGTTCGTACAAAATTGTACTGCTGGACCCGCCCCTACTAAAAGATGCCACATTGTGGTTGTAACCTTTTACCATCATTTTTTTGTAAGAGTAAAACTTCTTTTAGTGCCCGTCCCTACGTCGTGTCCCATTTCTGTCCACGGGGTGCGCGAGAAAGAAACACTGTCGCTACCGATTCGGTTGGGACCGATAGGTCGGAATCGACCGAATCGGTCGAACGGGAACGGTTGAATTAAGATCCATTCCCAGTTATGGAATGGCTTCTTCGGAACCAAGTCCCATATTCAGCAGGTTGCGCCACAAGGATTGGCTCTGCAGCTGAGTCGGGAGAGACCTTCCGTTGCTCTGGTTTTTATGTCGCATTTGATTTGGCTTTGGCTTTGGTTTTCGTGAATGTGTTTTTATGAATGTTTTCGATGGGTTTTCATGAATTGCATTTTCGAGCTTCACAGTCATATCGAAAATTCCTTGAATTACACAGTGTTCTAATCAGTTGCTTATGCGATTGCAGGTGATCGCGTAGACGATATCAGCACAGCCAACCAGTCCCTCACCTGAAGCAAGTCTAAGGCGAGTGGCTGATCTCCTTCGCCTCGACCCTCTATTTCAAAATCAATATAAAGCTAAATGAAATGCTTGTCATCATATTATAGAATCAAGAAATCATGTCACGATTCTTCACGAAACACTTGCTATCAAACTGCCGATATTGAAAATGGAAAACGTGCTTTCTTATGCAATTCTTCTAAGCCTCTGCAAAACAATGAATGAATTGATTAACGTTTATCGCAACGACATGGCTAAGTGAGTAAATCGACCAAGTTCAAAAGAAATGCTAAGTTTTGCAACTAAAAGAGAAAGGATAAGGTTCTAGAAAAGAGATATCATTTTTCAAGACTCTGCAAAACGGCCATAGGAAAACTTGTCGACAAGGTATAGTTTTCTCGAACGGTTGCCTAGGCCAAGGAACCGATTTGGCCCGGGAGGAACGATTATAGCAAGCACCATCCATACATCAGTGGGTTATTCGGGTACTTCCGCACAGGGCTCGCCACCCGTCGCGAAAGGGTCGCCGTCTAACCAAGTTATAGTCTGTGATGGCTTGACATTGCCAGTGACCTTTACACCCTTTCACTGCTTAACTAATTCACATGACACGGAATGAATATGATAGCTGCTTAATGTATAAAATTTTATATGCTTGATCAGAATGGTTAGAAAGATCACAGAAATAGCTAGCTAACATGTTTATAAAACTTCTTGAATCAAATGCAGAGCTTGGATTTTAATTAGCCATTCGCCAGTACAAGTGATCGTACTGATCCTCGCTCTTTGTAGGTCCCGTGAATCAGGAAGGACACGCCAACTACCTCGGCGACGTTCGTGATTTAGAAGCTTCAACCGCGCGTCGAAGATTTTTTTCGCAACTCCACTTTTGAAGAATCTCAACTGTCCAAAAAAGATGGCTCAACGTCCCTCCATTCCAGTTCACTGGAATACTCTTTGTAAATAGTGGGATGTGTGCAATATATGGAACGGCTATCTCACCGGCACTCTTTTGTAATTGAGTCATGTTGTAGCCCGTGCGGCATGAGTCCTGTACTAGAGTCTGTAAATGATGTCTATTATCAACAATGATCAAAGTTCTCTCTACTTAATGTGTGATTCAATTTCTCTTCTTGCCCTCTTAGATCTCATGTTTCAGTTTACCTTATGACTATGTCTTGTGCGATCGCAAATTAGGTTCGCACGGCATCACGTCCGGGGACAACTATCAATTCGCCGGAATTGGGGCATGACATAATGGTATCATAGTACGGTTTTACGTCCTTGGCCTCCAGTGTCGAGTTTCTAGTCTCAAACCGTTGACCTCGTGTCGATGAGATGAGTTGTTCCATACGTTGAACCTAGGATATTTTTTGAAACTAACGAGAGTTGACTTTCTTTTCCCTGCAGTTGCGGCAGCTCGAACAGAGGACAAGACGAGCGCTTCCAGCGGCTAGACTAGTTCAAGACCCGAGCATTCCGTAAACCCAACGGGGATGACGCCTACCGTAGCTGAAACTTCCAGCGACTCTATACAATAGATGCTCGAAATGCAGCAATGCCAAAATGAGCTCCATCATCAGCAGACAAAGGCTCGTCAGACCTAGTTCAGGAATAAGTTCGAGGCTCAATTCAAGCAGCAGCAGCTGAATATACTCCAACAAATAGTATAATCGTTCGTGGCAAACAACAATTCAACAATGATGCCTGCTATGACCGAGCCTGCGGTTCGATGCAATGAAGCTGAACCGGAGGCCCCCATGCTCTTACCTATGGCACCGATGAGTTATAACTTTTAACGTGTCAAAATTCACAAAAAGCTGTCACACTTCCTTCAACGGCGCAGAAGATCCCTCCGTGGTGATCGACTGGTTGGAGGAGCTGGAAGACAAGTTCGAAGTTCTAGGTGTCGAAGACTCGAAGAAAGTCGTGTGTGCTCAACTCCTACTTCGAATGAACGTGCACGATTGGTGGGCCGTACAGAAGCGGACAAATCGACATGAAGACGAGAAGGCGTGGGCCATATTCAGAAAAGCGTTCGGAACTGAATATCTTTCTGCAGCCGTGCGACGGGAAAAAGAAAATGAATTTCTGCAGGTGAGGCAAGGGAATATGACAGTACGATAATATACGGCTGAATTTAACAAACTGGCCAAATTTGTTGGAGCATATCTACGTACAACTGCAAGTCGAGCTCGACGATTCGAAGTGGGCCTGCGTTCCTCTATTTGTGCCCATATTTCGGTGCCTGAATACAAAGAGCTCGATTTGTCTCAATACATCCACATGCCGTACAATATTATTTTGTATCTTTCATGTTGTTGCTACTGGTCTGCACCCAACTGATATGAAGAGGAGGATGCTTGATACATGGTTGTATCATAAATCCCCTCTACTACCATGCACTAAATTACTGATGGCAAAAACAAAACTCCTTGCACTTCATTACCCCCTGCTAGTGCTTAGCCTAATTTGGGTTGAGAGGGACTCATATTAGTGTGGTAACAGAGTATACCTTACCTAACTAATACTGCCACCCAGGGATTCCTAAAATGGGCTTTAAGGTCCCTATAGGTTTATCCTAACATGTTATCTAATGCCATCTACTACATCTGCTCATTTTCCTTAGAGTACTTCACTATAGAACCACATGCCTATGTTATATCTAATGTAATACCTGCCCTTATTAAAATATGTACCCTTACTCAAAGTAGGACATGAATACTCCCTGCATACCCTATACTCCTTCACTTGTACTGCTATGCAGTACTGCCTGCATAATCCAATTTACTGCAGGACATACCCTCAAGTATCCTATACTTCATACATTGCATCAGAGTTAACTTTTTGCAATTGATGCTCTGAAGTAAGCAAATTGCTGCTATAGTAGTCTACTTACTACTTGACGTGGCTTCTAACTGTATACATGAACTGGAATAACAATCCAAACGGACTTTTGCCCAGACACCCGCGGTACCAAAATTTGAAACCACAAATCAAGATTTGTGCTGCTATATGCAGTGTTTGCTACACCCATACAAATTGTACATTGCTTGACACTTACACCCCTATAGTGAATCTTCCTAACCTCTAACCTCTTAAACACACCCAGGAATCCTACGTACATTGGAACCCTGTTATTCCCAAATTATTACACATCACTACAGTTTGCCCACATCTAATATCCGACACAACAATAACATATACCTGGACACTTACTCTGAAGCCCCACATTCTCTTTACTACTGCCACCCTGTGTGACATCCGTTCCTGGGTACACAGATGCCCCTATATGAGTAACCGCTTTATTATAAAGAGCAATGAACTCTTACTTGTTAGATACATATAGGCCTTTTATTTATACTACACTGGTACACCTCTGATACCCTTTATATGGTGTCAATCTCCGTTGATACTCATGTCTACACACGTGCAGGTATCTGCACTTGTACCCTTAGTCATACCAGTACCCAACAAGTACTGTACACACCTACACATACCTAGATTTTCGAATTCTACACAGGAATCTGATACACCAAATTTCTATACAAGAACGATCCCCTCTCACCTCGTTACAGGCCTTAGCATTAACAACCCTTGTCCTAGGCATTTAATCAAACAGCTAATGTGGTTAACATAAATTGCAAGTAAAAGGCAGATTTGGTACCTATCGAGTTGGTTGCTAGGCTCGACTAATTCCTCGACTCCTTCTAGTCTCTCTTACGATGGAACGGAAACATGGATGTTATGGTTTGTAGGTGAAGAGAGGAGTCGGCTGACCCCTCTGTATATTTATAGATAGCAGGGAATCGAAAGGAATGGATAGAGGGGTGGATTTTTCGACTCAGATTTGGATCTCTTTGATGATTTGGAGGTTCTTTGAATTCGAACAGAGCAGGGGATATCACGTTTGAGATTTTAAGGTGGTCGACTGTTAGAGATTTCAAATTTATAAACTTTGTAATAAAGCCCTTGGACAAACAGTCTATTGGAAAGGAAATCCACTTCCTTTATTTTGTTGAAAAAAAAGACTATCCAAAACTTTTAAAAAATTATTTATTACTCTTGGAAATATAGGAAAGTATAAACAAGGATTGGTTCAAGGGTTCACAAATCTACCCACCTTAAAAATAATTTTGTCCTCGAATGTCACGACCCGCACCCTAGAGTAAGGGCACGAGACGTGAATACGTTCAACCTACGCCGCAGTATCGGCGGTAGAACGCTGTCCTAGGTTACAACATCTAGCAATTTATCTCTAAACAGTTTATACTCTCCGAACGGGGTAACATAGCAATAGAACTCAATCACAACTAAGGAAGAGATAGCACGATATGAAATAGAACTCAAGGAAATGCAATAGATAAATGACTAAGATAATCCCAGAAATCCACAATACAATGTCTCAGAATAAAAGAATATACAACAGATCTCCAATAGAGTCTAACTAACATAATCCAACTACATAGATAAAAAGCCTAACTATCTAGTCTAGGCAGTCGGGGGAAGGTCCTCAGCTACTGCTGGATCCTCCTGAGGGTCCAGCTCACAGGTGTCATCAAGGGCTGCCCCGTAATAGGTGTCCAGGCAAGCCTCCTCCTCGTCCTCTGTAATATTTTCAACAGGTCCAGTCAGGACAGGAGCGAGTACAGTACATCTCAACAGATCATAGCAGGTTAGAAAGTAAAAACATGCAGTAAAGTAAGATACGAGTACTGAAGAAATACGGTATGTAAACAGGAAGAGAACTGTAATGTAAATATCTACGATACATAGAGAGAACTAGCAGTGACTAGTGAGTCAGAGTACAATATGGACATGTAAATGGCATAGAAGATTCTGATAAGACACTAAGGATGAGATTCTGATAAGAAACTACTGGTGTATTATTCACATGTCCAATTCTACTCCTCCGTACCCCAATCAATACACAAGGATCTATACAGGTTATGTTATTGTATAAGATATCACATGGGGGCCCATATAGGGTGCACATGATAGTATACATGGGGGCTCCGTGAACATGAGAGTACAAGATTCACAGGAGTGCACATATAAAATAGAAGCACAGGAGTACATGATGTAAGTGAAACGTACAAGCACAATGTACCCGATGCTCCCGAGGAGGATAACATCGCATGTAGAGATCCATATAGTACCAATCCGTGTGACCAACGTGACAGTACAAGTAAAGTAATCTACTGCAGGTAATAATTCTAAGCAGGATATGAAATGATCAGAGAATGTACTCGCTTGTAACTGAATGTCCAGAATGAAACGTACTGTCCAAAGAGTGGTGTCTGGCTCCTAAACAGAACAGCACAAGTCACAACAAGTCCATAATAGTAACATGGAGCCCTATTATGCATTCTACATGATTCTAAGTCAATCTAGGCCAAAGTCAACTCTTGGTCAACTCTGGTCAACCCTGGAAGTCAAACTAGGTCAACCAAGTCTAGTAGAGTCTAAACTAGACTATTTCCATCTATACTAGCTAGCACCAATCCTATCAAGGCTAAGCAAGCCTATACTAGTCACATCATAAAATAGCCTAGCTAATTTCAAGACTCTTAACAATCACTATCTCACTAACCACCACACATGAGCATCACAATATACACTACCAAAATCTAGACTAAAGTAACCCTACATCACTAGTTACAAAGAAAGTTTATACCAATATATGCACTCACATATATTATAGAATTCACACACACATGTAGTATTCTAACAACTAGCCTACCACAATACTTAACAATTAGGAAACTAGAGAGAGAGCTAGTGGTGTGTGTGTGAACTGAATTTACTAAATCAGTGAAAGGGAAGGAAACCCCAGACATGGCCCTACATTCTCAGGTAAGACAATGGTTTAACAGGGAACAAATCCAAGTTTAATAGAACTGAAAAATGGTTTGACAGGAATGAAAATGCAGGATTTTTACATTGCAAAACAATTCACTTTTTCTTAACTTCCAGTTTACTCTATAACCTTAACAGTTCATTTAAAACTCAGGTACTCATAGGAACACTGGAAAACATACTCAGTTTATACATAGCAATCTCAGTTTTCATATCAAAGTTAGCACACTACTTTGTATCAGTTAAGGGAAAGGAAAGGAATCAAATCCATGGTTCAACTTAAGCATACCCAAACTGGAAAATCTAAGTTAATTTCAAACTGAACAATTCTCAGTTTTCCAATGTTAACACATTTGATTAAATAGGAAGAAGGAAACAAATTCATACATATCAATTGGAACTAAATCCCAGATTTAAAAACAGGAACACATGTAAGAGCAGTATAAATTCAGTATGATTACTACATGGCAAGTGCAGGAACAACTCGGTTATTGACTGGAAAGAGAAGGGGATGTTCACAGGGAATGCAATGTATCAAAACCAGTGTACAAATGCCATGAGTGCACAGGAATAACAGTGTACAAAATATCAGTGGAGAAAACAGGACAGTGAATCAAGCAATGGAGAACTAATCAAGGTAATGAATCCCAGATTTAACACTAGTTTAACAGTGAGCACATTCCAGTTTCAATGTGATGGCATTTAGTCATTGCAAAACAATTCAAACTATATCAATACTTTAACCCAAATTAACCTTGGTAAGCTAAGCATGTGGGGAACACAATTAAAGTTTAACTTAGCAATTAATCATCAGTATTAGGATTAAAAACTATTGAACAATGTAAATTTAACTGAAACTAACAGGGGTGAACTCCAGTATCAGAACATGTGTCAGTGACAGGCCTTGAATCCTAATTTCGAGCCAAAACACCACCTTGACCCAATCAATTATGTAACTCCAATTAAACAGGGATTAAACATGATGTTTAGGATCCAAACTATTATTAAAACATGAATTAAGAACATTTAGAAATGATTAAACAACTGAAACCAATTCCAGAATACCTAACCGCACAGTGTCCCCGTGCACACACGATTCCGTGTCCGACACGACACGAGAAGTCATGCCACTTGGAGAGTGTCATGACAGACACTGCCCCATAGTGTGTGTCAATTTATACGTGTCCAAGTGTCGTGTCCAGGGAGATATCTCCCCCGAGTAGCAGGGGATCCCTGTAGCTGCGCGCGGCCGTGTGCACGCGCGTGTCCATGCTACCAAGCGACACAAAAGCGACACGAAACCAAGACACAAGCACAGGAACCTAGAGACAACATCAAATCTATCATTCCTAATCAAAAGAATTAAATAAATCGATCGAAATGCCCTTTGAGGCATTTCGTCGAACACAGTGCCACTGGCACTGATACGTGTCCAGAATGGACACGAAACCACTGACACAGGACACGAATCCTATCCAAACCCTAGGGGGACCCTTAGGGCTTCCTATTGGTGAAGATTACATGAAATTTCATGGAGTTTTGGAGAAATTACCTCTATGTGAACTTTCAATGGAAAAGGGCTCTTCCTAGCACTTTGCTTGATGTCCAAATCACTTCCAATCAATAGCAAGCTGGACCAAAACATCCATAGCAGCAAGAATACCAGCATTAGAAATCATTGCAACTAATTTGAGGATTTTAGGACCAAAAATGAATTTATGGTGAATTAATGAAGACAAGAACTCACCTCCTTGAAATTAGGGCTCTTCCTATGGAAAGAGGCAACCTTAGTTTTGAGAGGGATTATATAGGGTGGGATTCCCTAGGCTAAGGGTGGCCGGCCACTTGGGGATTGGGTTGGGGTCTTGTCATTTGGTTGGGCCTTGGGCCACTACAAAGCTAAATGTAGATTAGATTAACAATGGTTCTAAAACCACAAGTCATGACTTATGACTCCTATTCCTATTTGCTAAAAAGACATAAACCAAGTCTTAGGCTAGGTTAGACTAGAGTCTCTTGACCTAACCATGGCCCACTAACTTGGGTTAGTTTCTAGGTTGGTCTACATGAGTCAAAACTGACCAAAAATCACACTAGTCCAAATAAATCCCAAATAATTTCTAAAAATTCCCATAAATTCTAATTAATACTAATAAATTTTAATTACCCCAAAAATAACAAATTTACCCTCAAACTAGAAATGTGGTAATGACAAATCTACCCTCCTTAAAGGAATTTCGTCCTCGAAATTGAAAGGCGAAATGCAACTGATGAGAAGGATAGAAAGTATACCTCACGGTCCAAAAAGATAAGGGTATCGCTCGCGCATCTCATCCTCCCGCTCCCAGGTAGACTCTCCTGGAGAATGATGCCTCCATGCGACGCGTACCAAGGGTATCACCTGGTTCCTCAGAACCTTCTCCCGTCGATCCAGAATCTCTACAGGCTGCTCTGGATAACTGAGAGAAGGACCCACCTCAATCTCCGAATGATCGAGCACATGGCTAGGGTCAGCCACGTACCGTCTCAACTGTGATACATGGAATACGTTGTGGACCCCCACTAGTGCAGGCGGCAAGTCTAGCCTGTAAGCCACATCACCGACTCTCCCGCTGATGACGAAAGGGCCGATAAAGCGCAGGCTAAGCTTTCCGCCTCCACCAAAATGTATCGTACCACGAGTCAGAGATATCCTCAAGAAAACCTGGTCTCCGACCTAATCACAAACAAGGTCTCAATTAAAATAAATCAAACATGATCAAAAATCACAAACAACAACCTAATCTAATCCTACTCTAATCTGTACCTCAAACTCCAAGGGCCTCCGGTGGCTATCGGCCCAGTGCCGATGTCTGTCCTGCGCCACGCGAAGTCTGTTCCGGATGAGCTTCACCTTCTCGGCCGCATCCATAATCATCTCTGGCCCCAGCAAAGCTCGCTCACTAACATCATCCCAGGATAAGGGTGTACGGCACCTACGCCCGTACAGAGCCTCGAAAGGTGACATCTCGATGCTGGCCTGGAAACTGTTGTTATAGGCAAACTCTACCAAATGAAGATGATCCTCCCAAGAACCTCCAAAGTCCAGGACGCACGTCCGCAGCATATCCTCAAGGGTCTGAATAGTCCGCTCTGACTGTCCGTCCGTCTGGGGGTGGTATGCAGTACTAAACTTGAGCTGAGTGCCCAAGCTGGTCTGCAGACTCCTCCAGAAATGGAAAATAAAATGGCTATCCCGATCTGAGACGATGCTGACCGGAACTCCGTGGTTCCTGACTATCTGCCGCATATACATCTCCGCCAGCCTCTCTGTAGACGTACCCACCTTGAACGGCAAGAAGTGGGCCGATTTGGTCAACCTGTCCACGATAACCCAAATCGCGTCTTTTCCTCCTGGAGTACGCGGCAATCCTGATACGAAGTCCATCGTGATATGCTCCCATTTCCACTCGAGAATGGGCAGCGGCTGCAACAATCCACCAGGCCTCTGCCTCTCTGCCTTGACCTACTGACAGACCAAGCATCTAGCTACGAACTGGGACACCTCCCGCTTCATTCCTGACCAGCATACGTGCTCCCGCAGATCTCGGTACATCTTGTTGGCACCCGGGTGTATAGAGTACTGAGATCTGTGGGCCTCCTGCATAATCTGCTCTCTGAGCTCCCCGCTAGGCACACATAACCTGGCACCGTGCCTCAGGGCACCATCCTCTGCAAGTGAGAACTCAGGATCCCCCACTCCTATACTGATATGCTCTCTGATACTCTGAAAAGCCACATCCTCGAACTGGGCCGCCTTGATCCTGTCCACCAAATCTGACTGAATCTGCATCCCCCATAGCTGCATCTGCACTCCTGGCACGATCACCTCAATCCCAAGGCTCTCCAAGTCGGCAAGCAAATGCCGATCCATGGTCAAACACATGGCTGTCGGATACCTGCTCAAGGCATCGGCAACCACGTTGGCCTTTCCTGGATGATACTGCAGTGCAATGTCGAAGTCCTTTATCAACTCCAACCATCTGCGATGTCTCATGTTCAACTCCTTCTGAGTGAACACATACTTAAGGCTCTTGTGATCTATGAAGATCTCCACCCGCTCACCATACAGATAATGCTTCCACAGTTTCAAAGCAAAAATTACTGCTGCCAGCTCCAGGTCGTGGGTAGGGTAATTCTTTTCATGGGGACGTAACTGCCTGGAAGCATAGGCAATCACCTTCCCGTGCTGCTGCAACACACAACCCAGCCCCTTCCCTGAAGCATCACTATAAATAGTGAATCCACCTGATCCTGAAGGCAACGTCAGAATCGGAGCTGTCGTCAGCCGCTTCTTCAACTCATCAAAAGCTGCCTGACACTCCTCTGACCATACATACTCAGTATCCTTCCGGGTCAACCGTGTCAACGGCTCTGCAACCCGGGAGAAATCCTGCACAAATCTCCGGTAATACCCTGCCAGCCCCAGGAAGCTCCTGATCTCTGCAACTGAAGTCGGCGCTGTCCATGCCTCAACTGCTACAATCTTCTTGGAGTCAACAGAGATACCATCTCCAGTCACCACGTGCCCCAAGAAATCCACCCGGTCCAGGAAAAACTCACACTTGGAGAGTTTCCCATAAAGCTGCTCCTTCCTGAGAATCTCCAGCATTATCTGCAGATGCTCCTCGTGCTCCTTCTCAGTCTTAGAATATATCAAGATATCATCAATAAACACTACTACAAATTGATCCAGATACTGATGGAACACCTTGTTCATAAGGTTCATAAACACAGCTGGTGCATTGGTTAGCCCAAACGGCATAACCAAAAACTCGAACTGTCCATACCGCGTCCTGAAAGCGGTCTTGGGAATATCCTCCCCCTTCACCTTCACCTGGTGATATCCCGACCTCAGATCAATCTTAGAAAATACCCGGGCTCCGCTCAACTGGTCAAACAGATCGTCGATCCGCGGCAGTGGGTATCTGTTCTTGATCGTGAGGTTGTTGAGTGCCCTATAGTCAATACACATGCGTACAGACCCATCCTTCTTCGGCACGAACAACACTGGTGCACCCCATGGCGACGAACTCGAGCGGATGAAGCCCTTGTCCTGTAGCTCATCCATTTGCTTCTTCAGCTCCACTAGCTCGTTGTTGTTCACCCGATAGACATGCTGAGAAATGGGCTCCGCTCCTGGAACCAAGTCTATCGAGAACTCAATGTCCATGTCTGGTGGCAGTCCCGGCAACTCCTCCGGGAAAACATCCATGTACTCTGCTATCAAGGGGTGTGGAATCGTCTGCTCCTCGACCGAAACTCCATAGAAGACTCCGCTGCTCTGCTCTGCCTGACGTCTGGAATACTCGAACTCTGGCTCCCCTGGCGCTCTGAACAGAACTCTACCCCCTCTGTAATCAATGCTGGCGTGGTACCTGCTCAACCAATCCATGCCTAGTACTATATCGTAGTTCGGCAATGGCATTACGAGCAGGCTCACCTCCAACTCACGGCCTCCCAAAACTACCCTCCGACCCTTACAAACATCACTCACGAGGATAATACCACCCCCGGTCATGATCTTATAAGTCCTAGGCAACGATTCAGCTATGATACCGTGTCTAATCGCAAAAGATACTGAAATGAAGCTATGCGATGCACCGGAATCAAACAATGCAAATGCTGGACTGGAGTCAAGAAGAATCGAACCTGCAATCAGCTCTCCAGTCACCTCTGCCTTTCCAGCTGCCATGGCAAAAGCTCGCCCCTACTGGCCTCCCCTGGCCTGCTGCTGGTGCTGGACAAACCTCTGCTGCTGCGTCGGCAGGGCTGGTCCCCGCTGCTGGCCCACTGGAGCTCTGGCTCCACCTCCTGGAGCTGCTCGTGCTATGCGGCACTCCCTCATCTGGTGATCTGCTGCTCCGCAAAGAAGGCACTTCCCGAGCCTCTTCCTGCACTCATTCCATCCATGCCCTGGCTTCTTACAGAAGGCGTAACTGACTGTCTGCCTGGGTGCCTGATGCTGGAACTGCTGCTAATGGGCCGACCTCTGCTGAATCGGCTGCGGCTGAAACTGCCTCGGCTGCTGGTGCTGAAAATGAGGCCTCTTGGCCTGGCCCCCGCTGCTGCTACTGCCCCCAGCTGGGTCTCTCCCTCTCTTGAGCCTAAGCTCAAGATCATCCTCTGCTAACAGGGCTCCCGTCAAGATCTCCTCAAACGTAGCATCTCGGTTTCCCTTAGTCAGGGACTTGACCTCCTTGACCAGACCCTTCCGGAACCTCTGGGCCTTCGCCGTCTCGCTCAGACCCTCAACAAACCTGCCGAGACGGCCAAACTCTCTCGCATACTCCTCAACTGAGATGCTCCCCTGGACCAAGCTCTCAAACTGCGTCTCCAAGGCTCTGACTGCCGAATCCGGAAAGAACTTCTTCTTGAAGAAGCCCCTGAACTGCTCCCAAGTCTGCCCAGGCACTCCCACCCTGGGGTCCGACTGATACCAGGTGCGAGCAAGATCTTGCATCCGGCTAGCTGCTGCCTCGATCTGAAGGTCTGCCGAAATCCTGGCCAAGCGGAAGATCTCCTCCATGTGCTCGATCCACTCGTCGGCATACAGGATCTCCTCTGTCCCCATGAAGTCCCTGGGGCTCATCTTCTGAAACTGCTCGATCCCTGGTGTCCTCTGCTGCTGCACTACTGGTCGAGCTGCGGCTGTCGTGACGGCCAACTCCATGCCTCTGTCCTGCTGAGCCTGCTGTCGGTCCATGAACTGCTAGAAATAAGCGAGCATCTGAGCTGCGTCCACATGTCCTGGAGGCGGTGGTGGCTGGAAAGGATCCTCTGGAAAGTCCGGGTCCTGCCTCCCAGCCGGTGGGTGCATACCCCCTGCTGCGGCTGCCGAGGTCTCAATACGAGCTGAGGTGACAAGAGCTGCAGTCCCCTGGCCTCGCCGTGCTGGCTGAGAGGTAGCAGTCCCCTCTATAGCATCCTCATGGACGGCATGCTGCGAACGAGTCTCTACCATCCTGAAGATAGACAAAGAAGAGTATCAATTTCTGAGAAAGAAGCGATATAACAAAGGCGGACAATTATAATTCAAAGGATCAGCAGACAAAAGGATTTAGATGGCAATAAAAGGAATTTTCCTAAAGTGATTGAGTATCTTAAAATTAACGTCCTATATCCTATAGCAGGCTGCAGTGATACTCTAGTTCGAATACCACTACACTTCTAGTCTAGACCTGCATGGGCCACCACTAAAAACGTGTCACGACCCGCACCCTAGAGTAAGGGCACGAGACGTGAATACGTCCAGCCTACGCCGCAGTGTCGGCGGTAGAACGTTGTCCTAGGTTACAACATCTAGCAATTTATCTCTAAACAGTTTATACTCTCCGAACGGGATAACATAGCAATAGAACTCAATCACAACTAAGGAAGAGATAGCACGATATGAAATAGAACTCAAGGAAATGCAATAGATAAAAGACTAAGATAATCCCAGAAATCCACAATACAATGTCTCAGAATAAAAGAATATACAACAGATCTCCAATAGAGTCTAACTAACATAATCCAACTACATAGATAAAAAGCCTAACTATCTAGTCTAGGCAGTCGGGGGAAGGTCCTCAGCTACTGCTGGATCCTCCTGAGGGTCCAGCTCACAGGTGTCATCAAGGGCTGCCCCGTAATAGGTGTCCAGGCAAGCCTCCTCCTCGTCCTCTGTAATATTTTCAACAGGTCCAGTCAGGACAGGAGCGAGTACAGTACATCTCAACAGATCATAGCAGGTTATAAAGTAAAAACATGCAGTAAAGTAAGATACGAGTACTGAAGAAATGCGGTATGTAAACAGGAAGAGAACTGTAATATAAATATCTACTATACATAGAGAACTAGCAGTGACTAGTGAGTCAGAGTACAATATGGACATGTAAATGGCATAGGAGATTCTGATAAGACACTAAGGATGAGATTCTGATAAGAAACTACTAGTGTATTATTCACATGCCTAATTCTACTCCCCCGTACCCCAATCAATACACAAGGATCTATACAGGTTATGTTATTGTACAAGATATTACATGGGGGCCCATATAGGGTGCACATGATAGTATACATGGGGACTCCGTGAACATGAGAGTACAAGATTCACAGGAGTGCACATATAAAATAGAAGCACAGGAGTACATGATGTAAGTGAAACGCACAAGCACAATATACCCGATGCTCCCGAGGGGGATAATATCGCATGTAGAGATCCATATAGTACCAATCCGTGTGACCAACGTGACAGTACAAGTAAAGTAATCTACTGCAGGTAATAATTCTAAGCAGGATATGAAATGATCAGAGAATATACTCGCCTGTAACTGAATGTCCAGAATGAAACGTACTGTCCAAGGAGTGGTGTCTGGCTCCTAAACAGAACAGCACAAGTCACAACAAGTCCAGAATAGTAACATGGAGCCCTATTATGCATTCTATATGATTCTAAGTCAATCTAGGCCAAAGTCAACTCTTGGTCAACTCTGGTCAACCCTGGAAGTCAAACTAGGTCAACCAAGTCTAGTGGAGTCTAAACTAGACTATTTCCATCTATACTAGCTAGCACCAATCCTATCAAGGCTAAGCAAGCCTATACTAGTCACATCATAAAATAGCCTAGCTAATTTCTAGACTCTTAACAATCACTATCTCACTAACCACCACACATGAGCATCACAATATACACTACCAAAATCTAGACTAAAGTAACCCTACATCACTAGTTACAAAGAAAGTTTATACCAATATATGCACTCACACACATTATAGAATTCACACACACATGTAGTATTCTAACAACTAGCCTACCACAATACTTAACAATTAGGAAAATAGAGAGAGAGCTAGTGGTGTGTGTGTGAACTGAATTTACTAAATCAGTGAAAGGGAAGGGAACCCCAGACATAGCCCTACATTCTCAGGTAAGACAATGGTTTAACAGGGAACAAATCCAAGTTTAATAGAACTGAAAAATGGTTTGACAGGAATGAAAATACAGGATTTTTACATTGCAAAACAATTCACTTTTTCTTAACTTCCAGTTTACTCTATAACCTTAACAGTTCATTTAAAACTCAGGTACTCATAGGAACACTGGAAAACATACTCAGTTTATACATAGCAATCTCAGTTTTCATATCAAAGTTAGCACACTACTTTGTATCAGTTAAGGGAAAGGAAGGGAATCAAATCCATGGTTCAACTTAAGCATACCCAAACTGGAAAATCTAAGTTAATTTCAAAACTGAACAATTCTTAGTTTTCCAATGTTAACACATTTGATTAAATAGGAAGAAGGAAACAAATTCATACATATCAATTGGAACTAAATCCCAGATTCAAAAACAGGAACACATGTAAGTGCAGTGTAAATTCAGTATGATTACTACATGGCAAGTGCAGGAACAACTCGGTTATTGACTGGAAAGAGAAAGGGATGTTCACAGGGAATACAATGTATCAAAATCAGTGTACAAATGCCTTGAGTGCACAGGAATAACAGTGTACAAAATATCAGTGGAGAAAACATGACAGTGAATCAAGCAATGGAGAACTAATCATGGTAATGAATCCCAGATTTAACACTAGTTTAACAGTGAGCACATTCCAGTTTCAATGTGATGGCATTTAGTCATTGCAAAACAATTCAAACTATATCAATAATTTAACCCAAATTAACCTTGGTAAGCTAAGCATGTGGGGAACACAACTAAAGTTTAACTTAGCAATTAATCATCAGTATTAGGATTAAAAACTATTAAACAATGTAAATTTAACTGAAACTAACAGGGGTGAACTCCAGTATCAGAACATGTGTCAGTGACAGGCCTTGAATCCTAATTTCGAGCCAAAACACCACCTTAACCCAATCAATTATGTAACTCCAATTAAACAGGGATTAAACATGATGTTTAGGATCCAAACTATCATTAAAACATGAATTAAGAACATTTAGAAATGATTAAACAACTGAAACCAATTCCAGAATACCTAACCGCACAGTGTCCCCGTGTGCACACGATTCCGTATCCGACACGACACGAGAAGTCGTGCCACTTGGGGAGTGTCATGACAGACACTGCCCCATAGTGTATGTCAATTTATACGTGTCCAAGTGTCGTGTCCAGGGAGATATCTCCTCCGAGTAGCAGGGGATCCCTGTAGCTGCGCGCGGCCGTGTGCACGCGCGTGTCCATGCTACCAAGCGACACAAAAGTGACACGAAACCAAGACACAAGCACAGGAACCTAGAGACAACATCAAATCTATCATTCCTAATCAAAAGAATTAAATAAATCGATCGAAATGCCCTTTGAGGCATTTCGTCGAACACAGTGCCACTGGCACTGATACGTGTCCAGAATGGACACGAAACCACTGACACAGGACACGAATCCTATCCAAACCCTAGGGGGACCCTTAGGGCTTCCTATTGGTGAAGACTACATGAAATTTCATGGAGTTTTAGAGAAATTACCTCTATGTGAACTTTCAATGGGAAAGGGCTCTTCCTAGCACTTTGCTTGATGTCCAAATCACTTCCAATCAATAGCAAGCTGGACCAAAACATCCATAGCAGCAAGAATACCAGCATTAGAAATCATTGCAACTGATTTGAGGATTTTAGGACCAAAAATGAATTTATGGTGAATTAATAAAGACAAGAACTCACCTCCTTGAAATTAGGGCTCTTCCTATGGAAAGAGGCAACCCTAGTTTTGAGAGGGATTATATAGGGTGGGATTCCCTAGGCTAAGGGTGGCCGGCCACTTGGGGATTGGGTTGGAGTCTTGTCATTTGGTTGGGCCTTGGGCCACTACAAAGCTAAATGTAGATTAGATTAACAATGGTTCTAAAACCACAAGTCATGACTTATGACTCCTATTCCTATTTGCTAAAAATACCTAAACCAAGTCTTAGGCTATGTTAGACTAGAGTCTCTTGACCTAACCATGGCCCACTAACTAGGATTAGTTTCTAGGTTGGTCTACATGAGTCAAAACTGACCAAAAATCACACTAGTCCAAATAAATCCCAAATAATTTCTAAAAATTCCCATAAATTCTAATTAATACTAATAAATTTTAATTATCCCAAAAATGACAAATTTACCCTCAAACTAGAAATGTGGTAATGATATCGAAATTCAATAATGCTACGATCTACTAGAATGAATAGTCCTGAACTATTGTTATTCAAGAAAAATCACAAACCTATATCTACTATAGGCCCACCAATAATACTATTACTATAATCTACTATAAACTTCTGTCAGCTGCTCCTTATGGTGTCATTATGTTCTCCACGATCGTGGCATAAGCTTGTCCTTCTTGGGCGGTTGGTGGTGGTGGGGCGGTCGTGTTTCTCTTTGGACAAAATTGAGATATTTGTTGTTTGGAACCACAAGTCTAACACAACCCTAACCATTTGCGACACTCTTTTTGGATGTGGTCCCTCTTCATACAATACTAGCAGGTGGGGACGTCTTGGACTTGACGTGCGGTTGCTCGTGTCTGCTGAGGGTACTGCTGTCAATTATTTTGAACTGTTAGATGATGTGCTCGTTCCAATCCTGACTTGATGTGTTGACAAATATTACAGATGATGATGAGGGTGACTGTCCTACTTTCTATAAGATATATGAGGATGACACTCAGGAGCCTGAGGAGCATCTAGCTCAGTAGAGGACTACCCCCCTGATTAGACTAGTTAGTTAGGCTTGACTTGACTGCGATCCAGCTAGTACTTGAGACTTGTAGTATATTTATTATTATGGGATCTTGTGTTATGTTTTGAACTCTAACTTGTGATGGGATCTTGCATATATTTCCAGTTCTTTTCTTCTATCTTATCTTTCATAACTCGTGCTATCTTTCTTAGATTTTCTTGTGATTGAGTTTTGCCATATTATACCTCCGTGCGGATATGACAGGTACCCTTATAATTGTCTAGTTGTAGTATTTATAAACGACCTATACAGTGTTCTACTGCAGATTCTGTGACGTAGGCTGGACGTACCCACATTCTCGTGCCCTTTCTCAGTGTGCGGGTCGTGACACATTTTTGTCGTGGCCCATGCAGGTCTGTGTCACAATTAGTGCGATCTCGTAATGGTGTTGGACTTAGAGTACTAATTACGAGCCTGCGATTAGGACGTAGGATCTAGGGTATGATAGGAGTTACTCAATCACATTTTAGGAAATTTCTGATCTTTTGATTACCATGACAACTCTTTTGTATTGAATTCAATTGTCCTCCTTTGAAAATATCTTATCTTGTGCCATATTGATCTCTTGGGTTTAATTCATCTTCAGGATGATAGTGATTCTTTTTCAGGCAGCAGGGCCTAGTGCAGTTCCAGAGAGTTCTGATCCATTGGGACTTCCACCTCAGGCTACGGGAGTAGCAGTCGAGAGAGCAGCAGCCTCAGTCCCTGTCCTTCAGGCGGGAGTAGCAGCGGCAGTTCCAGGAGGTCTTCCACATCCGGCTGCGGGAGCTGCAGATGAGGGAGCTGCCACCTCAGTTCCTGCCCTACATGCGGGAGTAGCAACGACGGTTCCAGGAGGTCTTCCACCTCCAGCAGCGGGACCGTCCATAGTCATTCCCGATACTCTTCCATCGCCGCCTCCACTACCGACTGATACTCAGGGGATGATGGCCCTTCTGCAGCAGATGTTGCAGACACAGAGTACACAGGCAAAGGTGTTATGATAGATCATGGAGAACTCCCATCAGCTGGCAATGGCAGCAGTAGAGAGGGGTGCACCGGATACAGTTCAGGGTACCCCAGTTCAGCAGCAGGGTCAGGAGAGGCCTGGCACATGCCTAGATTTCAGGAAGATGAACCCGAGGGAATTCAAGGGTACCGAGGGTATCCTATATGCAGATGACTGGTTGGAGGATGTCCAACGGAGCCTGAAGTTAGCAGAGGTCCCGAAAGGGCTTTGGGTGACGTCTGCAGCGAGCCAGTTTTTTGATATAGCGCTGACTTGGTTTCGCACGGATCCTCGTGCGTCGATGAGGGGTCTGACTTGGGAGAGCTTCAGGAGACTCTTTAAGGAGAAGTTCTATCCAGATGTGGCCTTGACAGCTTTGGAGGGACAGTTTGCCGGTTTGGTGCAGGGGAACTCGTCGGTAGACGAGTATGCAGCGGAGTTATTCCGCCTGAGTAGGTTTGCACCAGGTCTGATCCAGGATGAGGGGTACAAGGCCCACAAGTTCCGTAGGGGTCTTATACATGCAGTTCGCACTCGTACTTCTGGGTTCCGGAGGGGTCTTATACATGCTAGCTGACTCGATCTTCAGGTCTTCAGGAACTCGAGTCATCCAAAGAATTCGATCCACGTTCTCTAAACACTCATCTGTGTAGAGAATCCCTTCCGTCCCCTTGAATTCCATGGGCCTGAGGTCCATAAAATTCTTGGAAGTTCCAGGGCGCGGTCGTGGAGTGTCTCTAGTCTGGAGGGCCTCTCTCAAGGTGTCGCGAAAGACGTTGGCCTGCTCCGCCTGGAAAGTGATGAGCTGCTAGAAGATTCTAAGGAGGGCAACGTTGTCCAGTGCAGGTAGCGGAGGCAGAATATGTGTTGGGTATGCGACAGGTGCTGGATATGTTACTGGAGCTGGATGCATGGGGGAAGCTGGATACATCGCGGGTGCAGGGTGCATGGTAGGTGCTAGATGCGGAACATATGCTGGGTGAAGAACATGTGCTGGATGCGGAACTTGTGCTGGTGGTGGAATGTCGTCTCTGCAGAATCTCGGGTATTGCGGTTGAGCCGGGTCACCCTGATGAGTAAGCTGGCCTCCCTGCGTCGGCGGGGTCATATAAGTGAAGAATCCTCCTGCAGCCGGTGGGGTGTTCAGGGAAGCGTTGTTCCTGTCTTGAAAATCCATTTACTATAGCAAACGAAAATATTAGACGGTTTGATGATTTCAAACAGGATGCAAGTCAAAGATTCAATAGGGATCAAGGACAGAGATCAATACTATTTTCAAGACACATGGATGAGATCCTAAGTTTCTAATCCCATGTGTAGGCTCACGACGATACTTTAATGTATCTGAAGTGATTAACGTCGACCTGCATGGGCCACCAAAAAAACTTGTCACGACCCGCACTCGCTTTTCGGATACGAGGCGTATCCAAGCCCAGCCTATGTCGCAGTGTCGACGGTAGAATGTTGTCTAATATACATTCAAGTCACAGAGTCTATAGAACTGATAAGGCAGTCTAGATCTCATCTACAGAACTAAGATACAATCAAATAACTTAAATGAAACTGAATGATAAATAATAATATAAAATCAAGTTTATCGAGTATCCAAGTCACGTCTGATGGACACAAATCCACTACCAATAGACGATAGTAAAATAGAACATGAAAATGAAATAACTGAGTCCAAACTGCTAATCGTCAAGATACTCTCAGCTGCAGTAGTACCGTGGCCCAACGCTAGCTCAAACCTGCTCAGGAGCACCTGGCTCAATACTCGGCTAACCTGAAGAGATCATCAGGTCCTCAGAGGACTAGCAAAATATATAATATACAAGCCTTTCTAACAGTTTATCATGAATGAAGGAAATCTAGGATATAAGCAGGTAAGGACTAAACGATCACGAGACATGAATATATGAACAACTACGTATAAATAAACTACGGGAAGAACAAGTAAACAAGAGATCAACGGATATCAAACCCTCGCCCCGAGTGTGGACTCGCAGGTTTGAAATTAGTCACTAAACCTCGCCCCGAATGTGGACTCGCAGGTCAGTCCAAGACAAATCACCCTCTCCCCGTGCGTGGACTCGCAGGTGCAAACGGTCAACCCTCGCCCCGAGTGTGGACTCGCAGGTTGTAAGATGCGAAATAAGGAATTAGCAATTCAGTTTATAATGTGGTCGTCCTACGATAAACTCAATCCAGTACAAGTGAAAAACATGTCCAAATAAGGCTACAAGGCTAACTGTGAACAAGGACTCTATAATAATAAATAAGCACATGTCAGCAATCAAATCAAAATCAATTGGATGATGAAAGAAGATAAGCATGTAATAAAGCTATACAAAAAGGCAAAGTATACTTGCCTGTGGTCCTGAGCTGAGGATGCGGGTCGAAAATTAGTATCGAGGTCCAAGTAACCTGTATTATAGATTTACTTTAAATTAATAAACAAACTTGGTAACCATCATCCTCATCTGTGGTTTTAGTATCCTTTAAGTTAATCATATATAAACTATTTATTTCCATTATTATCCTTACTTCTAAACTTTATCCTATATGGATTAGGACTACACATCACTGCTAGCCTTCCAATTACCATACCCTCCCTTAGCTAACTGATAAGGAACCAACCTCTGTTTTGTACTTGTACAATTTTAGGAACTGTTATATATATATAGCAGTCACTCAACTGCTCTCCCTTAGCCAATATGTAGCTCTACACTTATGGGTTTACCCAGGAATACAGGTCCTCTTTGATACTTTACATAAGACACTCTTGTGCATAGCACTTAAATTCTGATGCACCTGCTCTTATCAACTGACCCTACTTCCTTGTCATGGTACCCCTTATACCTCTTTAGGTAGTATTCCCCGATGCCTATATATATAGGAGTAAACTTGGGTTTACTTGTTGCTACCATAGGCACAGATAGGTATATCACTTAGTTAATTTGCTTTACACAGGTCTACCTAGGGGTCCTCCTAACCTAACACTTCACTATCCTTGTTTCCAGATCAGTCACAACCTGTACAAGCCCAGTTTAGTCCATCTACTTACTTGTGCATGTGTATGTTAAGGAAAGGTTCTCTATAGTTAAATGGTGTCCCTATCCATCCTATTTACTGATATCTGTGAAGCACTAATATCTCTTTGTTATACGACTTAACCTGTTTATGAATGCTTAGGTACTCGTTATGTGGCTACTCCTCCTTGCTTCTTGTTTACCTATACAAGGGAATACTCTTATTTCTTGAACAATAGATACACCCTTGTACCAGTATGCTCCTACACTCGATCTCTGCCTTACCCATTTCACATCTGGGTTTGGATTTGCCAACCTTACAGAGCTCGATTTGTCTCAATACATCCACCTGCCATACAATATTATTTTGTATTATTTATGTTGTTGCTACTGGTCTGCACCCAACTGATATGAAGAGGAGGATGCTTGATACATGGTTGTATCACAAATCCCCTCTGCTACCAAGCACTAAATTACTGATGGCAAAAACAAAACTCCTTGCACTTCATTACCCCCTACTATTGCTTACACTAATTTGGGTTGAGAGGGACTCATACTAGTGTGGTAACAGAGTATACCTTACCTAACTGATACTACCACCCAGGGATTCCCAAAATGGGCTCTAAGGTTCCTATAGGTTTATCCTAACATGTTATCTAATGCCATCTACTACATCTGCTCCTTTTTCTTAGAGTACGTCACTATAGAACCACATGCCTATGGTATATCTAATGTAATACCTTCCCTTATTAAAATATGTACCCTTACTCAAAGTAGGACATGAATACTCCCTGCATACCCTATACTCCTTCACTTGTACTGCTATGCAGTACTGCCTGCATAATCTGATTTACTGCAGGACATACCCTCAAGTACCCTACACTTTATACATTGCATCAGAGTTAACTTTTTGCAATTTATGCTCTGAAGTAAGAAAATTGTTGCTATAGCAGTCTACTTATACTACTTGACATGGCTTCTAACTGTATACATGAACTGGAATAACAATCCAAATGGACTTTTGCCCAGACACCCGCGGCACCAAAATCTGAAACCACAAATCAAGATTTGTGCTGCTATATGCAGTGTTTGCTACACCCATACAAATTGTACATTGCTTGACACTTACACCCCTATAGTGAATCTTCCTAACCTCTAACCTGTTAAACACACCCAGGAATCCTACGTACATTGGAACCCTGTTATTCCCAAATTATTACACATCACTACAGTTTGACCACATCCAATATCTGACACAACAATAACATATACCTGGACACTTACTCCGAAGCCCTACATTCTCTTTACTACTGCCACCCTTTGTGACATCCGTTCCTGGGTACACAGATGCTCCTATATGAGTAACCGCTTTGTTATAAAGAGCAATAAACTCTTACCTGTTAGATACACATAGGCCTTTTATTTGTACTACACTGGTACACCTCTGATACCCTTTATATGGTGTTAATCTCCGTTGATACTCGTGTCTACACACGTGCAGGTATCTGCACTTGTACCCTTAGTCATACCAGTACCCAACAAGTACTGTACACACCTACACATACCTAGATTTTTGAATTTTGCACAGGAATTTGATACACCAAATTTATATACAAGAACGATCCCCTCTCACCCCGTTACGGGGCTTAGCATTAATAACCCTTGTCCTAGGCATTTAATCAAACAGCTAATGTGGTTAACATAAATTGCAAGTAAAAGGCAGATTTGGTACCTATCGAGTTGGTTGTCGCGCTCGACTAATTCCTCGACTCCTTCTGGTCTCTCTTACGATGGAACGGAAACATGGATGTTAGGGTTTGTAGGTGAAGGAAGGAGTCGGCTGACCCCTCTGCATATTTATAGATAGCAGGGAATCGAAGTGAATGGATAGAGGGGTGGATTTTTCAACTCAGATTTTGTTTATCTCTTTGATGATTTGGAGGTTTTTTGAATTCGAACAGAGCAGGGGATATCACGTTTGAGATTTTAAGGTGGTCGACTGTTAGAGATTTCAAATTTGTAAACTTTGTAATAAAGCCCTTGGACAAACAGTCTATTGCAAAGGAAATCCACTTCCTTTATTTGATTGGAAAAAAGACTATAAAAAACTTTAAAAAAATCATTTATTACTCTAGGAAATATAGGGAAGTATAAACAAGGATTGGTTCAAGGGTTCACACACCCACCTTAGCGATGATTGCGTCGGCCGAGCGATACTCCGAGCGCACCTTTAAAAGTCTAAGTCTGGACTCATCTTTGACGGGCCAATGTAAGTCTTACATCGATTCTTCATTGGGTCGACGCAACTCTTCGAGTCGACGGCTCATTTGAGTCGTTGCACTTGCCGTTTGAATCGGCGTTCTGCTAGGGCGGAGCGGGTCATTACAGTGGAGGTCGTAGTCGTAGTGGAGGTCATGGTCGCCTTCCCCGGGATGTAACCCCATCTACCGAGCCCAACCCAGAGAGTACCCCGGAGACGCCCCCATCCCGTCGTCGATCTACCCCGGGGGTTTCGCCATTCATTGGCTCCGAGAGGACGCCAGATGCCGATCCATCATCCGTTCCGCCAGCGAATCCTCAAGTTACTACACGGTGGGCCCCAGAGTATCCACGGATTCAATTCCATGTGGTTACTAGCGAGTACATTCGTGGACCCGCGGATCCTCCGACGCCACCAGAGAGACCGGCAGGGGAGTTCAGACGGGAGTAATGGCCTGCAGGCAAACGGTAAGTAAATTTGTATTTTCTAAGTTACTTTTTTAATTTGTTTCATTTATTCAAGTAAATAGTCCAGTCCTTGCTTCTTTGCAGGTTTTTTTCGTGGGATGCTACCAGGGAGCTAGGGCTCATTATTAGGCAAAACTTCCATAGTTCCTACCTCAATTTTAGTGAGGTGCCCCCGGAGTCGCGGTACATCTGGCTCGACCAGATAAAGGTATGTATATATATCTTTTGATCTTCCATGGCCCCTATCTTTTTATTAATTATTTTTTAATCCACCATTTTTCTAATTACTTGATATTAGAATTTGTATATCAGTTGACGTTCTGGTGGCCCCCCATCGCGAGTCGAAGATCATCAAAACCAACAAAAAAGCTGTCGAAAAGAAGCTGCAGGACGCAAAGGATGACATCCGCAGTGGAAGGAAGGTCTAGCTCCGGGAGGACTTCTATGAGCAGATGATGGAGAAGATAGCTACTCTTGCGTTCAAAAAGAAATCGGCGAAGGTGAAACCGAAGGCGAATCGACATGCAGCAAGTTTGCATACGGGGGGATCGAGGCCCCACGCAATGACGCTTGCAGATCTGGTGAGATATCGAAAAAAACAAATAACTATTTTTTAATTACTTGATATCGAAAAAAAAACTTTATTATATGAATGTTTCGTACGCAGGCGGCAAAGGAGGGGAAAGATCCTCGCTCGGTCACCTTGGGCGATGTATTCGAGAGTACACACAAGAGGAAGAAGGACGGTAGCTTCGTCGACGAACGGGTCGAGCAGACTTATGTAAGTATTTAAGTTTATGAGATTTATGTTTTAGAATTATAAGTAGTTTAGTTTATAATTTTTGTGATAATAGTATGAGGCCTTAGGATTTAGACTATAAGTTAGGAAAAATCATAGTAAATTAAACACATTCATTGAATAGACTAATTATCGTGTGGTCGTTAGCATGATTAAGCCCACTCCTGCCGAGGGTATCGACAAATCGACGTACGCCCAGTCGTTCCCTTCCATGACCGCTCGCTTGGACGACTTGTTCGTACAAGCTGTAGGCGGAATAGGAAAAGGCGGGCGCGTCTACGTCGCTGGATCCATAGCGCCGTCGCAGACGTCTTTGAGACTTCCGCTGTCGTCGCCTCCTGCTCCCGTGACTCAGGTCGACGTGGATGTGAGGACACAGCTTAGGACTCTAACTTCGGTGGTGACGTCCATGCGGAAGGAGATGACACGTATGACATCGCAGTACCCAGGTCCTTCTGCTGTCGGTCCTTCTGCTCCCGATCCTTCTGCTCCCGGTCCTTCAGATCACTACCAAAATTTATCGTTTTAGCGACGGCCACATCCGTCGCTAAACCGACGGTAATCACTATTAGCGACCGATAACCGACAAATTTTGGCCAAAAAAACCGTCGACAATCAGCTCATCGCTAATAACGGTCCGTCGCTAAGTTGTCGTCACATGACGGAATAGCGACGGATTGTCGACGTCACAATACGAAGCATTAGTGACGCATTTTCGACGGACTTTTGTCCATTTCAACTATTAAGTGCTAAAATGTGTAGGCAATAGCGACGTAAAGTTCCGTCGGTAACCCGTCCTAACAGCGTATCAGATCATATCATGAAGTCGCTAATCCGTCGGTATTCGTCGGTAGCTAACGACGGATTAGAGACGGTATTCTGAGGACTATCCGTCGATCAGGTTCTGGAAATGCTTGGCATTTCCAGTACCATGGTGACGGAAGAGTAGTCGCTAATACGTCACGACCGCGTCGCTACAGCGACGGGTTGCTGACTGATTATCCGTCGCCATGATTCTGAAAATGTCATGCATTTCCAGAACCATGTCGACGGATGGTCCGTCGCTACGCGGTCGCCATATAGAGCGACGGATTAGCGGCTAATTATCAGTCGCCCTGGAGACGGATTTTCTTTGCTATTTTGTCGAAGTTTATACCACCAGAACCTTGCCGACGGATAATCCGTCGATCACCCGTCGCTACCTGGAAACAGTTTAAAAACTCCAGATAGCGACGGCTTATCCGTCGAAAACCCGTCGACAACTGGGAATATCCGTCGCTAAACGGTCACTAGTCCGTCGCTAACTGAGTTTTTTGGGAAAAAATTGCAGCACTTTCCCTGTTCACAAATATATGCATAAACCAAACCAATATATAATGCACACCAATTATCCAACAATCACACAGACCAAATATATAATGCACACCAATTATCCAAGAATCACATAGACCAAATATGCACATACGAATTTAATGCACACCAATTATCCAAGAATCATAGACCAAACCAAATTAATATAAAATAAATATCAATTATCCTAAAGAGTAACATAATATCCGGTGCTATAAGCCGATTATAGTAGAATTAGTTCAAAGCTCTCACAAATAATCCAAATTTTCTTAATACAACATTTTAAGGAGGAGGTCGATTGTCCGTTCCCGTATTCGACCGACGAATATACTCCTCCACAAGGTACGGAGGCAAGGTGTCGTAGACAGTGCTCGAAAGTCGGCGAAGCTGCTCTACGGACATGAGATCCAGGAGTGCCGTCACAGCCGTAGGCGGTAGCACAGGGGCTTCAGGGTTGAAAGAAAGATGGCCCACGAAAGACAGACCGACACCTGCAGTCGACGAACCAGTAGAAGACGGACGAGCACCATCAGCAGACGTACCGGCAGCAGCAGACGGACCGGCAGCAGCAGACGCAGGCGGAAAGTACGTGGCAAATTACTCCCGCAAGGACGACACCGCCTCGTGCAGCTGCGTAAGCTGCGACCTAACATCATCGTCTGTCCGGGCCACGGGAGGAGACGGTGTCGGTGGAAATATCTACATCACCATATGTAATGGCCTTAGGGAGCCGACTCCGTACAGGAACCCTTTCTTAAAGCCGCCGACGGTATCTACGAACAAGTCGTTTCGAGCGCCCAAAGAAGAGAGCGTCCGGAAGGGCATCGTTTCACCGACATCCTCGGTGTCAGTTAACTGAGCCCGACTAAGGGCCTCACGATATGCAGCCTATCAAATGAATGTGTTTATATTATAAGATTTACCTAAGTTGTAATCTAAATCCTATGTTTCACTAAGTTAAGTGTGAATCATAAGTTTACCTAAGTTATAGTCCGAATACTTTTAATTCTAACGTTAATCTTATAAACATAAGTACTTACATCAGTCTCCTTGGCCCTCTCGTCGACGAAGCTCCCGTCCTTCCGTCTTTTGTGCGTATGCTGGAACACGTCGTGCATGGTGACCGATTCTGGCGCCCTTCCCTCCTTCACCGCCCGTTGGGCCTGCATACAAAATTTTCGTAGAAACTAATTAACTCCTTTAATTAATAATACCTAATTCGATAGTGAAATAAATTTACGGTTGCTCACCAGATCTGCAAGTATCACTGCGTGAGACCTTGATCCCCCCGTATGAAGGCCCGCGGCAGATCGGTTCACCTTCGCCTTCTCCGATTTCTCCTTGTACGCAGGGTTATCCATCATGCCTAAGAGGTCCTCATAATACTCCTGCCGGATCCAATTCGGCCTCGTATGCCCCATTTTTAGTCATGAATCATATCTCGTATCTTCTTCGAGAATGCGCTTCTGTAGGTCCTGCGGATCCCCTCCTCGCGATGGGGGGGCCACCAGTACGTTCTCTAACACAGAAAATCAATTATCACGTAATTTACAAAATGGTTGATTAAAGAATCACATAGACTTAACCAAAAAAATATAGATATATACCCTCAACTCGTCGAGCCAGACGTACTGCACGTTTGGGGGCACCGACGTAAAGTTGAGGTAGGGACCGTAAAAGTTAGCCCTGATAATTTCTCCAAGGGCCCTACCAACATTAAACGGAAAAAACCTACAAAGAAGAAACGACTGGATTATTAACTTGAATAAATGAAAGAAATTTAATAAATTAACTTAAATTTACTTACGAGGTCCCCACGGGCCATAGCTCTCGTCGGAACTCGCCTCTCGGCCTCTCTGGTGCCGTCGGAGGATCCGCGGGTCCGCGTATGTACTCCCCAGTAACCGGATGTAACCGAGTATAGGGGTACTCCGGGGCCCACTGTGCAGTAACTGGGGCATCCCCTGGTGGATCCGCTGCTGGTGGTTCCGATAGCGGATCGGATCCGCTAGCAGATCCGGATTGATGCCTCAATGAAGTGGTCGATCGAGGGCGGGATGCGTCTGTGCCCGGGGTACTCTCCGGGTCGGGCTCGCTCGATGGGGTCACATCCCGGGAACTTTGAATGCGACCACGACCACCAGCACCAGTACGACCACGACCACGACCCGTACCACCACCACCACCACCACGACCAGCACCACGACCACGGCCAGCCATCATGACCTGTAAATAGAACACATAAACATAATTAACAATATGAAAGTGTAAATGGATATAAAAAACTAAACTAAAATATACATACCACCAGTAGGGAGACGAGTGCCGCCGCGACGAAAAAGACTAGGAGTGCCATCTGCAATAAGTAAATAATCGAATGAAAAAAACATGAATTCACGTAATTGCTTTTATGAGGTCAAAATTAATTCACATAATTGGAAGTGTTTTTACTATACAATAATATTTAACCTAATCATCATCTTCGTTCTCATCCTCGGCCTCGTCTTCATCATCATCCTCCTCATCCTCATCCTCATCCTCATCCTCATCCTTATCTTCATCATCGATTTCATCTGTATCCTCATCCCCATCAAATTCTTCTTCTTCTTCTTCTTCTTCTTCTTCTTCTTCTTCTTCTGCCTCAAAATTTGGGACAAGATGCCTCTTTTTCCCCTGGTTGACAGCTAAGTCTTGTGTATCAACCTCTTCCTTCCCTCTATTTTCCTTAACAATATCTTCAATATCCATTGTATCTGAGTGTTGTCCCAAGTATTGGGACTTTTCGATCTGGTCCTCTTGGTATGCTGGGTCTCCAACGTTGAATGTATTTCTAGATTTAATCCTGCATACTGCCCACCAGTCAAATCGATCTCTACGACGCCTTGGGTAGCTTGTATAGTAGACTTGAACAGCCTGATTTGCTATCGCAAATGTGTCGGACCCTCTATACCGCCTGCGATGATTTATATCGACGAATCCAAATTGTTTATCGATTCTCCAACCGATATTTGGTATCGTATCGAACCACTCACATTTGAACATCACAATATGCATATCATATGGGCCAGTATATTGTAAATCTACAATATCCCGAAGCACTCCATAATAGTCAAAGTCCGGCTCGTCGTCATAGACGGTGCCTCTTATGCAAACACCGGAATTCTTGGTATTGATGTCGTCATTGATAAATTCGACATTTATAGCATTCTGAGTTGACTTAAACCTGAAGCCATTAACGACATAGCCTGGCCAAGTCTTTATTTGCTTCTTCGGTCCCAGTGCCAGATAACGAACACTCTCATGAGTGAGTGTTGTTTCAGGCAATAAAACCTGTAAACAAATATTTACAATTTAAATGTTTCAGATTATATATTAATAATCACAATTATAATCACAGTTACTTATGTATTTGTGAAACCATGACAGAAATGTACAATCAACCTCTCTTTGAAGTCCCTCATCGGTAATATCGGGTCTCCTCATTTTGATTTCATCTCTAAATACACTATTAGAGAAAATAAGAATATATAAGTATAGTCACTTACTTCATCAAATTCAAGATTATAACGAGTGCAAGTGTACTGACTTACTTCTCCAAATCTCTCACTTCTTGTATGTCACAGTTTAACAAGACATATCGGTGAGCGGCATTATACTCGTCGTCTGTCAACCACCGTCTTTTACTAGCCCCAACAGGCTTGCCCCTTACATTGAATCTTCCTCCATCCTCAACGTCCTCGTCATTCCTTTGAGGTCTATTTCGATTTGTTTTAACATGAGTATCGAAATAAATGGAGCAGAAGTTTGAAACCTCTTCGATAAGATATGCTTCGCATATCGAAGCCTCTATATGAGCTTTGTTGCCAACTTTCTTCTTTAGATGGTGTAGGTATCTAGAGAGACAAATTATCTTGAGAATTAAGAAAGAATTTTAAAATAAATGGAAATTCAGCTTAAATTATATCGATATTTATGTACCTTTCAAATGGGTACATCCATCGATAATGAACAGATGCACCGACACGGACTTCGTATGCTAGATGAATCGGTAGATGTTCCATGCTGTCGAAGAAGCCAGGAGAAAATATTTTCTCCAACTTGCAAATTGTTAAGATAATCTTCTCCTCAAGTTCAACCATGTGTTGCACAGTCAACTTAGTTGAACAAATATCCCTAAAAAATATTGATAGTTCGGCCAACGGAACCCATACAGCAGAAGACAACAACTCTTTCAAAGCAATGGGCAGTAATCTTTCCATAAACACGTGGCAATCATGACTCTTCATTCCCGTTAGCTTGCGTTCATTGAGGTCAACGCATCTAGACAAATTCGACATATAGCCGTCGGGAAATCTTAAAGTAGATACCCACTTGCAGATTATTAATCTATCTTCCTTGCTCAATGTGTATTGTGCTATCGGCTTACTTAATTGTCCAGCAGCTCCCCTTTGTATCAAGTTCAGATAAGGACGCTTGCATATCTCGACAATGTCTTGTCTTGCTTTTGGATTGTCCTTCGTCTTTCCTTTAATGTCCATGACGGTATTGAAGACATTATCGAACACATTCTTTTCGATATGCATAACATCAAGATTATGCCATATAAGATTATCTTTCCAATAAGGCAAGTCCCAGAAGATACTCCGTTTGGTCCAGTTATGGGTTTGTCCGAACCCATCGACACGATTGTTCGATGGATCTTCCATTACAGTGGAAAAATCCTTTACATCTTCCCAAATATCGTATCCCGATAATCTGGCAGGCGGAAGAGAAAATTCTTGTTTTTCAGCTCTAAATGCGTCCTTGTCCTTTCTCCAAGGATGACTCGCGGGCAGAAATTGACGATAACAATCAAAGAAAGAAGTTTTTCCTCCATGCTTAAGGCGGAACGCCTTACTATTTTGCATGCATATCGGACAAGACAGGGTGCCGTGAGTACTCCATCCCGACAGCATACCATATGCAGGAAAATCATTGATTGTCCACATCAGTGAAGCTCTCATCTGAAAGTTCTGTTTCCTGGAAATATCATACGTCGCGACGCCGATCTCCCACAGCTGTTTTATCTCATCCACCAACGGCTGTAAATATATATCGATATTCTTCGTCGGATTTTTGGGACCCGGTATGATAGCTGTCAAGAACATATAAGGAGTCTTCATACACATCCATGGTGGCAGATTGTAAGGGGTCAGAATGACCGGCCAGCAGGAGTATTAAGATCCCGACTGCCCGAAAGGGGCGAATCCATCAGAACATAGCCCCATGCGTATATTTTTGGGCTCTGCAGCAAAATCTGGATGGCGAAAATCGAAATATTTCCACGCCTCTCCATCCGAAGGATGTGACAATTCTCCATCGTCCTTTGTGCGTTCTTCGTTGTGCCACGTCATGTGTTCTGCTGTATTCTAAGACATATACATCCTCTGCAAGCGCTTCGTGATCGACAAGTAATGCATATACTTGTAAGGACATCATTTTCTAGTTGACTTTCCTTTTCTCCTGACTTCCTTGTAACGATCCGCATTACAGAAGCGAAAACTTTCTACATCCTCGTTCTCCTTATAGTATAACATGCATCCATTGCGACAACAATCTATCTTGTCGTATCCCAGTCCCAGTTGTCGGACCATCATCTTCGACTTGTAGAAGTTTTTTGGAAGCTCTTTTGATTCCTTCGGTAACACCTCCTTCATTAGTTGGGTAATCCGATCATAACAAGTTTGTGGCAAGTTAAAATTGGACTTTATGTTCAACAACCGCATCGTCACTGACAGTACGGAATGTGGATCACAACCAGGATATAAAGAAGTTTCAGCATCCTAAAACATATCATAGAACTCCTTCGCCTCGGGATTAGGATCCTCCGGATCAAAATTAGGCCCTGCCGCGTCGTACACCATATCTCGTGCAAGGTTCTGCACGTCTCCATAATCAACGGAGCATTCGTCGTCATCGACGACAAAATCTGCTGCAGCATTATCATCAAAAGCATAAGTAGCAGCATTCGCAACCTGTCTTTCGGCATATAGTTCACCTTGCGATAACCACAGGCCGTAATCACGTACGAAATCCTTACGGGTCAAATGATCTCTTACACTCACCACTTCTTCGTAACGTCTATTGCGGCAATTACGACATGGACACTTGATTTTGTTACCGTCCATAAACTGAGCTTTGCTCATGGCATACTTAAGAAACACTTCCACGCCTGCCTGAAAATCGTCACTCACACCTATTCTGCTCTCGTGTTGTCGTTTGTACATCCATGTACGATCAACGAAATAACGATCCATCACAGATTAGATGTAAAAATCTGTATAGTAAGACAAACTAAACAGAATTAGTATATAATCATGTAACTGGTGGATCCGCTAGTATTCTAGCTCGAGAAGAGAAAAATATAAATACAGTTGTTACTAATAGTTCGATACCGATAGTGCGATACCGATACCGATACCGATAGTACGATACCGATACCGATACCGATAGTTCGATACCGATAGTTCGATACCGATAGTGCGATACCGATACCGATAGTGCGATACCAATACCGATACCGATAGTTCAATACCGATAGCATGGTTTAAAGTATCGGCCGATACCGATCCGATACGGCCGATACCGATACGGTTTGGCATGTTCCGATCCGATACCGACCGATACCAAATATTGACCGATACCGACTATGGGGGTCTTTGTTCCGGTCAATTCGACAAAACCAATCGGTAAGGGTGACTACTATTTCATATAATTTCAAAACTACTAAGAAATAACGTTGAAATACTTAAAATTATGCCTAAATATATAAAATATATGTTTTTAAATGTAAATAATTCATTAATAATTATTTGTTTTCCGATACCAAAGTCCGATACTCCGATACGATACCGCTGATACTACCGATATCGCCGATACCAATACTCATAGGAATAGTCCGAAACCGATTCCGATACCGATTGTCAACCTTGACCGATAGTGCGATACCGATATCGATACCGATAGTGCAATACCGATACCAAACTGAGTCAATCTATCTATTTCTAAATTGCAAGAGTCCACTTCTAGGATATGGGAGCTATATCCTAAATATCTAGTCTAAAATTAACTTGGTTAGGATACTAGAGTGTCCTTATTATCTAGCAAGCACTACCTTAGTCTAGTCACACTAGCATTAATTGCCTATAATTCCTACCATGTCTACAATCACACATTACACCCCAAGCCGTCCTGCATGCTAATTATAATAGGCACATATATATGTATATCACAGTTAGATGTATAGACCATGAACCCAAATACTGACTTATGCAGATGAAGAACTCGTACTGTCCTTGACACAGTGAACATATACACCATGAACCCAAACTCCATATTCATATTTACTAATCCAAACACCACCAAACTAATAGATAACACCCAATATGGATAACACATTATTTAGCCAATATATAAACTCAGATGAATTTGATAAGCAAATCCCCCCACCGCTCCCGACCAAAGCCCGCCGCAACAAGCCCGCCGCCCAGCCCCCGACCAAAGCCCGCCGCCCCAAGCCCACCGCCCAGCCCTCGACCAAAGCCCGCCGCCCCAAGCCCGCCGCCCAGCCCCCGACGCCCCCGTCCCAAGCCCGCCGCCCAGGCCCCGACGCCCCCGCCCCAAGCCAGCCGTCCAGCCCCCGACGCCCCCGCCCCAAGCCCGCCGCCCAGCCCCCGACGCCCCCGCCCCAAGCCCGCCGCCCAGCCCCCGACGCCCCCGCCCCAAGCCCGAATGTCCCCAAGCCCGCCGCCCCCGCTGTCCCTACGTCGACACCGCGACACAGAGAGAGAGGAAGAGAGAGGATTACCTTCGGGAGAGAGAGAGGAGAGGACGCCGTCGTCGTTCACCGAAGCCGCGCGAGAGAGGGAGAGAGACAGAGAGAGGAGAGAGATTAAATTTGGGGGAATGCCAAAAGTTCCCCCCGCCTTTTTATTTAAGTCTGGAACGTAAATATAGCGACGGAATAGCGACTGCTAATAATCCGTCGCCAGGTAGTCGCTATTATTGATTATCCGACTTAATATCCGTCGCTACGTAGTCGAAGATATGTCCCGCCAATTCTCTACACAATTTCCGCCAAATAATCGACTACGTCGCGACGACCGAAGATCCGTCGCTATAACACCGACAATCTAGCGACGGATGTGCGACCTTTCCTCCCCCTAAAATTAAAATAAAAATGGCAAAGGCTTGTAGTCGGTAATCAGTCGCTGAGCGGCCACGAAACCGTCACTAATACCGACGGAATAATTCCGTCGGTAATAATCCGTCGCTAAATGAGCGTATTTTGGTAGTGGATGGTGCCGGTCCTTCTTCCGCCGGACGCATTTCTTTTGATGTTGTTACCGCTTTTCTATCGACTTCGTCTACGATTGCTCTTCTAGACCTGATGTCGTCGACAGATCTATGCCGAGTTCTACAGCAGATATTTGATGGTCTGCCGGCTCACATCGTTCAGGCGTATCTTCATAAAGCGCAGCAGGCACCATCAACTGATCCAACCGATCTTTCGTAGTTTTTTTTTATATTTGTAATTGGATAATTTGTGCCCCTTGTGGATTGGATAATTTTTGTGAGTTGTTGTTGTTGCCCCTCCGAAATCTAGTCGATCTTTTGTAATTAGATTATTTTTTTGATGTTTGTGAGTTGTGATTATGAATATTTTTTTACTGTTGTGATTATGAATATTTTTTATGTTTGTGAGTTGTTGTTGCTGCTACCATTTTATTTCTGGATTGTTTGGTGGATTTTTTATTATAAATATTTTGTTTTGTTCTGTTTGTGGATTGTTGATTTTGTTAATGACTAATTGTGTGAATAGGGTGCGGTAAAATCAGGACTATTTTTTTTGAAAAAAATTCCAGTTAGCGACGGATTTCTGACGAAAACGTGACGCTTGGCGATGGAACAGCGACGGATAATCCGTCGCTAAGCTTGTGGAAATTTACTTATATGCAGTTAGCGACGGATAGCGACGGAAGAGTGACGGCTTTTTCGTCGCCGAGATTCTGAAAATTTACATATATCCAGTTAGCGACTGATATGCTTTTCCGTCGCCGAACTACTGGAAATTTATATATATCCAGTTAGCGACGGATAGTGACGGGTTGGCGACAGTTTGGAGACGAATATATTTATCGCTAATTTATCGCTATTGCGTATCAGAAACTTTGTGATACGCAATTTTCGACGGATAGCGATGAAGTAGCGATAGTTTTGCGACGGAAGTATCCGTCGCTATTGCGTATCAGAAAATTCTGATACGCAATTTTCGATGGATAGCGACGAACTGGCGATATCTTGGCGACGAAATAATCTGTCGCTACTATATCGCTATTGCGTATCAAAAAAAAATTTATACGCAAATTTTGACGAAAACCGTCACCAATCCATCGCTAATTTGTCGAACATGCACATCGTCAATCTGTCGCTAATCCGTCGAACTAGTCGACCGCTAAGTCGTCGCTAAGTTTTCGCTACATTTATGTTGCTTTTCCGCCACATTTTCGTCGATGCTTCGACTATCTAGCGACATATTTATTTAGCGACGAGTATTTTACCGACGGCCGATTTTGGCCGAAAAGTCGTCGCTTATCCGTCGCTAATTGAGATTAGCAACAGATTGGCGACGGATTCGTCCGTCGCCAAATGACTATTTTTTGGTAGTGTAAATTCTTGGAGGAAGGCTCATCGTGCATGGTAAAAGTTGCACGAGGTAAGCCATCGAAGGGGAAATCTCTCTCCGTCATTCAGCTGTAGAATGGTAAAAAAAGGGAGACGACGTACCTAGACGAAAGAGGGCTTCGGGGAGGAAGACTTTACATGCGAGACTAAAGGGACGTCCCTATGAGTCAAAGTTCGTGGTGGACATTCAGATCGATAAAGTTGCAATAGGACTCACATGCGCCAAGGTATGAAGAACTTTGTGCAACCTTGAGATAAGGTGGATTGACGATTTGACAGACCATACGAGCCTCTTTCGGTGTCGAGGAGGGTACAAGCCATGTCAAAGTTGGTGCCACAAAACAATTTGCTTCCGACCTTGAGGAGATGGGCAAGTAGGAAAACTGTTGCATGAGAAAAAAGATGAAGGGACGACGCAAGACGACCATACCTATAAGAGTAGACGGTGTTCTGAGACTCGGTGCACCCGTCGACGAGGATGTCGACGAAACAGGTGGGGGAGAATGTCACGTACAATATCTTGTGGCCCACTAAGATCTCAGCAACTTTCATTTCTAGAGGCTTACTTTTTAATTATTTAGCATTAGGAATAATGTATAGGAATATTCTTAGGATATAGAATAATTCCAAGGTTATCTCCTAAAATAATTTCCAGAATATTTCTATTCTAGAACCTTCTTGTAAGCCTTAGAGGCACTATAAATAAGGGAGAGTCTCATTTGCTCCCCACCACCGAAACTTGTAAGCTTTTTTTTTATATTAATAGAAGTATTTCAAGTTACACTCTTATTCCATTATTCTCTTTATTCTCTTAACAATGTAGCTTAATACTGTGTTTGGGAACATTTTTGAGAAGAAAAAAAATTGAGGGGAAAGAAAATGGAGGAGAGTAAAATGAAGAAAAAGTTAATTTTTCCTCCACTTGTTTGGATAACCAAAAAGTAGAGAAATGAAAAGTTTAAAAATAATATTTTATTTGTTTGTGGAGAAAGATATAATTACCATTCAATCCTTAATTATTATTTTTTTCAAATCATAAATGATACTAACTTTTTTGAAGGGTAGTTGGATAATTTCTTCTACAATCCTCTCAACTCTCTTTATTTTTCTTCAACTTTGGGAGAAATTTTTTAAGGGTTATTTTGTATAAGGGTACCAAGTTTATAGCATAATTAGACTTTGGGTACTCATTTTGTCCAATAATGATTTTGGGTACTGAACAGTCAGTTGACTGTTGGTTCTGTTAGGCACATGCTTTGACCGTTTGTAATTAACCTTTTTCTCTTTTTTTTTAAATATTTTTTTTACAAAAAGTAACTCTGTTTGGTTCTGTTAGTTGTTAGGTTAGTAGTGAAATCACAGCCATTGGAAGGAATGGCTGAGATTGTTCCATTTTTGTACCGTTGGAGTGCAATCTCCTTTTAAATGTTCTCTTCACCATCATTTCTTCTTCATCTTCTACCAACTTCTTCTTCACCATTTTTGCTGCTGTCAATGTGTTCCAAAGGAACACTCACTACCGACTTTGAGGTACAATCTCACATATTTTATCCCTTTTAATCACTGTTGAGGTTCATTAAAAGAGATTAGTACCCAAACACTAATCTATGCTATTAACAAAAGATCCTAACCAATTTGTTTGGTGATCGATTTTCAGGTTTGTCAATTATGCGAACAACCTTCACATGAGGCAATTGATTGCCCATGGATGTATTCAAAGTGCCTTGTGACTGGTTGTCCTGGCCTCAAAATGCTTCTAAAATCTACATCAAATATCTCAAAGGGCCAAAAGTTTCTCAAGTGTCAATTTCCCAACTGTGGTGGAGTTCAATGGCTAGATGATGCTATTTCACAATCTAAAGTTGCTTCTAGTTCTTCCCTGAAGTGCTACATATGTGGGGATGATGTCCATTTATTAGTGGGGTGTCCCTGGGATGGTTTCCCTTGCAAAAAACCAGGTTGTACTGGTTACAAGTATGTAGGGACATCAACCACATTATCAAACCCTGGCAAGAAGTTTGTGAAGTGTGAAATATGTAATGAGTTTGAGTGGCTAATGGATGCAATGGCAAGGCAAGAAGCAATTTTCAAACAAGAAGCAATCCTTAATAACAAAGGACAACATTCAATGTTACATGTTGATCAAATATGCAGAGACTTCAACAAGAAAACCAGAGTCAATAAGTGTTACCACTGTGGATCTACTGAACACCATGGCAAAGCATGTCAATTGAAGTCTATTCCATGCACAAGAGTTGGATGCAATGGAATGATAAATTTGAGGACATCAGGAAAAGTGTCTAGCATAGGGAAGAAGTTTTGGACTTGTGCTGAATGTAATGAATTTAGGTGGTTAAATGTATAATGTATTTGTATGAACGAATTCTGAATATAGTGCCAGTGTTGTTTCTAGTTTCACCTACTATGTATTACTGCTACATGAATATGAAAGGTCTCTTTCTATGCATGATTTTCACATAACAATCAGGAAACACTACTACTTTCACCATCCATGGCTTATGCAATACAAGAAAGAAACTGGAACCAATAGACCTGGAAAGAAACTGTAACCAAAGGACCTGGAAAGAAACTGGAACCAAAAGAAACTGGAACCAAAGGACCTGGAAAGAAACTGGAAACACTACTACTTTCACCATCCATCACAATATGAGCAGATATCAGACATCCACAAATTAAGCCAATATCAGACATCCACAAATTAAGCCAATATCAGACATCAGACATCCACAAATTGAGTAGATCTGGAGAAACAATTTCTAATTGGATTGATGATATAAAAGTAAGCCAATATTAGACATCCACAAATTAAGCAACAAAAGATATTGATTTCTAAAGTAAGCCAATATCAGACATCCAGTACTGCACTAGGACAAATTCTAATTGGATTGATGATATAAAAGAGTGCCCAGCATGCACAAAAAATGCAAAATAACATACAAACAGATTAAAAGCCAGAATCTCCATAAGAAAGTTCCAGGAGTCTCATAAGCAAAAGATACAAAATTCACCATCAACACGTCCACAAATGATTTGTCCTGTAATAATACTAAATTTATATAACACAAAAAAATCTCCAGAAGCAACTTCAAGCCTTGGTTCGAAGCAAAAACCCGAGAAAAGTTGCAGAGGAAATCTTATGGTCACATGGCACTTCGCACAACAGCAACTTTTAATCTCTTTGGGTTAGGTTGATGGGGCATTTGAGTGCTGGATGCATTTCTTCCGGGAGCATCAAGTCTTCTAACATGAGCACCAACATAGGTTTGTGCACCTATTATTGAAAAAAAAGGTCATGGTCAGTTCTGTGTGCAATTGTTGTACCAAAAAAGCAAGAAAGGAATACATGAATTGATAAACAATTAACCTTCAATTTGTTGGGAACTTTGTGGGGGTCCATTACATGTTTTTCTGTTATGACCATACATTTTGCATTTTCCACACTGTTTTGTCTCTCTTTTCACACCATTTTGCTCATCTTTGTCCCTCCTTCTCTGAGTTCTTGGTCTCCCAGCAGGTCTAATTAGTCTTGGTGGTTTCACAACTGTTGTTGGCTAATCAAACATAAAAAAACATACAAGGATTATCAAACATATTGATAAATATAAGATGATGACTAATATGTACATGTATTTAGTACTTACAACTCCCCAATGAGATGAATGATTAAGAGGCTCAATGTGTCCTGAGTATGTCCTCATGTATGCTGACACGTAATGAAAAGGATCCACAAAGCTGTACAATTATAAAATGCATTAAAGTATCATCAAGTAAAATTTGAAATATGACTACTACTTATAAGTACTTTATTAGTAGGAAATAAAAGGAATCATGTACCTAATGGGTTCATCCTCTCTCATTGGGATGATTACTGCCATGGCATGTAAGCATGGTATTCCTGATATCTGCCATGCACCACATGTGCATGTGTGCTTGTCCAAATCAACTTTCCAGCTCATATCATAGTCATCAATTACTTGCCAAAGTGTCTCTGTAGATGGAACTGGCTCAAGCAAATGGTATCTATTTTTGTGCATATCGAGTATTTTCCTTGCCCTGGGAACTAATACAGTATTCCAACCTTCTCCTACTATGCTTCTGTTATAAAACAATTTCATCATCATGACATGATACTTTTCAACAAACTTACATATTGGTTTGCATCTCAACTCAATTATCCAACTATTGAAAGATTCAGAGAAGTTATTGGTTATGTGTTCACACTTTGACGTGGTGTCAAAGTGTGATCTTGCCCAATGAGAAACATTTTCCCTATCCATCCATTCTTTTGCCTCTTTCTTTGCCTTTTCCAACTCATCCATCCATTCTTTCAATTCTACTTTGCTGTATGATTTTGCTGCCTTCCATGTAATCATCTCTAAATTTGAACCAGGATGCAGCCTTTTGAAATTCTTGTACATGTGTCTGAAGCAAAATCGATGGAAGTGATTAACATCACCAAAAACAGTATTTACTGCCTGAATAAGGCCTTTTTGTCTATCTGAAATGATAGTTAAAGGCATTTGATGCAGCTTTAAGTGACCAGCAACTATCTCGAGAAAAGTTGTCCATGTTTCCCTATATTCATTCTTGCACAGGTATATAGCAATTGGGAATAGCCCATTGTTGGCATCCAAAGACATGATACTCAAACACATTCCTCCATACTTCCCCTTTAGGAAACACCCATCAATACCAAGTATAGGTCTACATCCACTGACAAATCCATCCAGGCTAGCCTTGTATGCCACACATAAACCTTTGAACTGATTAGTCCCATGATCTACACTGCAAGTAGCAATACTCCCTGGATTAGACATCAACAGTTGGTTACAAAGCTCTAGTGCATTCTTATAGCTATCTTCGTAACTGCCCATAATTAACTCAAGACACCTATGCCTAGCATGCCAGGCAGTCCAATATGAAATCCTTACCTTTCTCTTTCTCAAGATTCTCTCTCTAATGGTTTTTGGCTTACATTCTGGATGGTCCAAAATATACCCTAACACTTTGGGAGCAACCCACCTACTATTAGCAAGTGGGTTCTTTAAATCCTTAGGGCCTCTACATGTGTGTTTAAAACTCCAGACTTGCACTTGAATGTATGGCCATCATTGAGAACAGAGCAATACACCTTCCATGAACAACCTTCATCCTTACATATGTAATTCTGCTTAGTTTTGTTGGTCATGATTTTTTTTTGTTACAAATCTTTTCTTAATAGCTAAGTCCCTAATATAATCTCTGCATTCCTTGAAAGTACCCCATTCCATGCCTATACACAACTCAGCTGTCTCATGATTCTTTCGATTCAATTCTTCATCATCTTCATTCTCATACAGATTTTGGGTATTACTAACAAAATCTTCAAACTCCTTTCCTGAATCACTCTTTTCCAACTCTACTAACAAACTACTAATATCATCTTCTTCATCAGCATCACTAGGAATAGAGTCCTCTCCATCTGAATCTGCAGAACAATGTACTTCTTCATCAGCATCACTAGGAATAGAGTCCTCTCCATCTGAATCTATTGCAAGGATTCTTCTTCTAAGTACCTGCTGTTCATCTTGTAAACCACCTTCATATGCATCCAAATCAAAATTCTGCTCATATGTACTCACTTCATTCACTTTCTCACCTGCATTTTCAACTTGGCCTATACCCAACCTTTTCTCAAGTTCGTTGACTGCTTTTAATATTGGAAGAAAATCTAGTTCCTCCTCTGGCAAATAGTCTGCTCTACCTGGGTCGACAGACTTGTCCTGACCAATATCTTTAGTAGTTATTTGGGAGCTTGAACCCACCATGCTGCACAAAAATACCAAAAAGATGAACAGCAGGTACAAAAAAGAACACCATTATGCACAAAAAAGAACACCATTATTCCTGCTTGAACCCACCATGCATACAAATTGAAATAAAGAACACCCAAAAAGAACACCATTATGCACAAAAAATCCAATATATTAAGAAAGTGGCTGGAATTGCTTCCAAGCTTCCAACGAATACCATTTTCTGGGTGTTCAGGAGCAACATGAGAACACCCAAAAAAATTTCAAAGAACATATACCACACTGTTCATTGATAAATGCATGCAAATTGAAATAAAGAACAAAAAATTGGTAAAAAAAAAGTATTTAAAATAAAAAGCCCGGACACAAGAAATAATTTTAGACATATAGCTTCAAAACCATGGACCCATCTCCAGAAAAAATTCGAAGAATTATTTATTAAACACATAAAAAAAACCCTAAATTCAAAAGGATCAAAACCCTACAAAGCAATTAACTTCATCTTTTTCTCTACACAAACTAACTTCAGATCATTAAACAAAAAAAATTCCAAAAAGAACTTGATTTTACCTGAGATTTTACTCTTGGCTCTTCACCGATGATAGAGTTCGTTCGCGCCAAAAGAATTAGGTTTTATGGGCTCATTCCTTCCAATGGCTGTGATACCCTTTCATTACTGACCCTACTTAAAACTAGCCTAACAACTAACAGAACCAAACAGAGTTACTTTTTTGTAAAAAAAATATTTTAAAAAAAAGAAAAAGGTTAATTACAAACGGTCAAAGCATGTGCCTAACAGAACCAACAGTCAACTGACTGTTCAGTACCCAAAATCATTATTGGACAAAATGAGTACCCAAAGTCTAATTATGCTATAAACTTGGTACCCTTATACAAAATAACCCATTTTTTAATGAGACCCGCATAAATTGTCCTTCCAAATTCTCTTCCTTTCCTTCCCAAACACCACTACTTTCAAATTTTCACTCATTTTTTCCTCAAAATTTTCTTTTCCTCTATTTTTTCCTATTTCCAAACCAATGTTTTAAAAATCGGACCGGACCGGCCGGTTGAACCGATTCAACCGTGAACCGATAGTTTTTGCGGTCCGGTTCAGTATTGACCCAGTGTTTTATAAAAAAATTGATAATTTTATAAAAAATAGTGTCCATAATAGATTAAATTTGGACCATTTGGACTAACCCACTGGTTGAACCGCTGGTTAAACCAACTGGTTGAACCCATTTGACCCGACTCAGTGTTTGGCGAATACTGACACGGATCTTCAAATATAAAATTTATGTGTCTTACGGATCGAAGTGTAGCCTAAAATACGAATTCCATGATCCCTAGCTAATTACATGCAAAAGTTGTTATTGGTCTTGTCATAAAGTAAGCAACAAGTAAAGGACGGTTACCAATGTTGATCCTCCGGTCCAGTTCAAATCTTCTACTTTGGCAATCGAGTCTAATAAATGTCGGAGTCAGCCAGGAGATGAATGAAACCCATGAAATGACCCTGGTGAAGGTGACCCGCCACATTCCCATCTCAATAAATAAACACTACATCTCAATGAATAAGCACTCCATTTAATTCTGAATTATTTTTAAACGCACCCTTTTTTTTTTCGTATCCTTTCTTTGGAGGGCTGATTTTTTATTTCAAAAATACTCGAGGAACTTATGAGTTCCTAATTTTTAAAATTCATTCATGAAGAGCAGTTGGATTATATATTTATTTTTTTAAGGACTTGAACAAAAATAATTAAGTCTAATTAAAAACATAATTGTCCACGTGTTATAACTTTACTGTAAGTTCCTATTTTATTTCTTTCCATTCAAAAAAAAAACACAAAATGCCACGAAAGAGGAGTTCTTTGAGTTTTCTCCATGTAAATAGGGGAAACTCCTGTACAAATATTTTTCATCTTCCTTTGTAGGACGGATTCATTTAAGGGCTAAGGTGGGCTCCAACCCACACCTTCGAAAAGAAAAAAAAAAACTTTTTTTTTCATATACGACTCAGTCCATGTCCCAGTCAACTACAAGTTAACCTAGCTCACCCGAGTTCGAATTTCATGTGTTTTTTTTGCGATGGCTGGCACAACGCATGGGACTTTGAAGTGAGCACGTGTTAGTTGATAGGAACTTGGAAAGAAATGGGTGTTTTGAATTAGAAACCCAAAACAAAATCTTATTTTCTTTTTTTCCTATTGGCGGTAACGACAACAATTAGGATCGGTTCTATCACAACACACTTGTTACATGCGAAACCCCAAAATTTATTACCATGTTAATTATAAGACTACAATTTGATTGGTTTATATTTGACTGACATAGGAACGCACACGTAGTGGGTCTGTGGACTAAGACGAGACAAATCAGTTGAATAATGATGTGCATGAGGCTCATGCATGGATAAAATCCTAGTAAGTAGGCATGAGGAACCTGCAGGGCATAATATTGTCACCAATGATCATCTATTTTCCTCATAGCAGCAAATTGTGGCACGAGAAACCAGGACATAATGTTTATCAGAAAAGAAAAGGTGGTCGTCGACACCAACCGATATAGTCACAGTGCAACAAGAAAGGAAGAGGGGTTAGACTATTTGTTTCGTAATTTATAAAATTGTAAAAAAAAATATTTCTTAATAAAATTTAAAATAAAATTTTGTCATAGACATGAAGAAAAAATTAAAATATAGCTATAAAAAAGAGAGTAGGAAAGTATCATACAAATTAAGAAAACATTAAGGGTTACTATAATTATTTGCTCTTTCCATGTATATGAAAAATTACAATTTCCATCAAATTTCTTTCAAGTGTTTGAAAATGCCAGAAATATAGTTAGAATACATGCAGTGGGAGAAAACGTGAATGCTTGGGGTGGGTGAGGGAACCATTTCTTCCTCCTATTCTTCTTTTCTTTGAACCATTTTTCTTTCTTGCTCATTTCCTTTAATATCCACACACATAAAATAAATGACTTCTTTTTTCCAAGGTTCTGATTCTGCGAACCAAACGTGTCATAAGGGTTACTACGAGATATAATAATAGGAATGTATCCTACAAATCAAGAAAATATCAAGAGTTACTCCAATTTACACGACCCTAAAACTAAATATGTAATTGAGCTACCATTATTCCTAAAATCTGGCATTGCTCACAATTGAGGACTACATTCTTTAGGCACAAAAGGCATTGAAAGAAATGGGAGAGGGCGTAGTCCTCACTTACACAAAGATGGAGCCAACCCCTATTGATTGTCACATATAATATACTTTGTATGATGATGATGATGATGAATGCTTCTTTCATTGTGATGGGAATGATAAGTTTTTTTTTCCTCTCCTTATTCAAGCTCTTTCAATCTATGGATAGATAGATAGATCATGTGGTCCACTTCAATAAAGAAGAGAGAGAGAGAGAGACAAAACAATCAGGGCCTATTTCTTCAGGTTGATGACATAGGCAAATTTAGTAGAAGCATGAATGAATGGTCAATCTTGTACATGGTCTTTGCATAATTGAGAGAGAGAGAGAGAGAGAGAGAGAGAGAGAGAGATATTACTCATGAAGACTGTATGCTTTCTTAGGGGATAAGTTGCTAAACATGACTCATTAATCATGATGATGGTGTCAAATGAATTTTTTTTTTTCTTTCTATTTTAATGTAGACTTCAATTCTATCTATCTTCAAAATGGGGTAGGAATTGTCACTGGAAGTAGAAGATACTAATCGGTCAAAGGATTTTGGTTCTCTCCTCCACCGGACTTTGGCGGAAAGAAAAATCTCTGTATTGGTCTTCACCGTGGATATTGTATTCTCCAAAAGACCAAAATTACATCCTAAAAGTATTTTTCATAAAAATATGAAGTATGAATGGTGGTCATAAAAACTTGAGATTAGACAACTTTTTGTAGTAAGTAAACCTCTTTTTATGATATTCTAGATATATATTTTACCATTATAATTCGTGGTAAGGTTTCTTCTTCATTACTTCTTGTTGGATTTTGGTCTTTTTCAAAGTGAATTTTAGTCCCACATCGGCTAGACCAAAGGACTTGTATCTCTATATATTAGCTTTGCTAGTTTAAAGATGCACATGTGGTGTGGAGATGCACATGGGTGTGCCATGTGGGATTATTTTTCTAATGGAAAAAAGGCTAAATCAACAATTGAAAGCATTCATGCTTTTTGCTCTTGGAAAATTTATTTCCATGGGAGCTAAGCCCCGGGGCTTAGCGACTCGGACTCGGGCTCATGAGCTCAGGTTGGCGCAAGTGGCTCAGTGCGCGGAGCGCAGGGTGCGCGCAGTTGGCGCAACTTGCAGCAGAACGTGCGTTTGCATGTTCTGGGCGGTTGCTATATGTTCGGGGTAGTTTTTACCACGTTCCTAACTTTGTGGCACCCGAACAGTTGCTGCAGGGCCTATATAAGGCATCCTCTCTCTCTCTCAAGGTTTGATATATACAAGTAAGAGAAGCTACCACAGAAAGTTTACGAAGTGTTTTTTAACACAAGTAAACAGAGAATTCAGAGGTGTTCTTTAACACAGTTCTGATCGGAATTTGCTTGCAAATTCAAGCAGCCTTCGAGAGAGAGGAAAGGCGTCGCACTAGCGTTACTTTTGCACGGGAGTTCGTGTCCATCCGAGGAGTCAGAAGAGCAGGAGTGTTCTAAGTTCTCCAACGAACTTGCTGGTTCCTGGAAGCTGTTTGTGTAGGACGAATAAAGCTTTGAGCAACGGTGATTATTCACCCCAGCAGGAGTTCTTCCATCTTTCGCCAGTCATCTTCTTCATTGCTGCCAGTAATTTTGATTGTATCTTCTTTTTAGAAGTACTACGATCGATTGCTGTTGATTACGAAATCTTTTTAGATTCTCGTAATTCAGGATCACCTTCCTTGAAGTGTTCATTTGAAACATTGTCTTTACAATTGTTTCATTTTCTCAATTTTTCAACGAAAAATTGTGCCCCGGCACTAACAATCTCAAAGCTTTATTGCTACGATGGAAAACTTTAATGCTTCACTCCTCAATACTGACTTTTGTAAGTTAGAAAAATTTGATGGAGAGCATTATCAAGTCTGGAAGTGGAAGGTTTATCTCACTCTTCAACTCAGAGACGTTGATCACGTGCTTCTTGAAGAGGAACCTACTGTTCCAGATACTGGGTCTGCTGCTGCAATCGCTGCGGCTACTAAACTACAGGCCAAGTGGAGAAGGGAGAATAGCATTTGCAGGCTGCTTATCCTGAATGCTATGGAGGACTCCCTAGCAGAATCCTACAGTAAGAAGACTATTGCCAGAGATATATGGGAGTCTCTGGAGAAACTGTACGAAGAAGACAAGAACAGGAGCAAGATATTTATGGTTGAAAAATATCACAAATGGCTCTTTGAGGACGAGAAGTCCATGTTGCCGCAGGTAAAAAAATTTCTGAAGCTGCGACAGAAGTTGGAAGACGAGGCGATGCCCCTCTCCGACAAGTTTGTTGTTGGAGGGATTGTCTCAAAGCTCCCCGCTGGGTGGAGTAAGTTCTATGCAAACATGCATAGGAAGAAACTTGAGATCAGCCTTGAAGATCTCTTGCAGGAAATCTATGTTGAGGACCAGATGCGGGCTCAACTGAAGGTAGACGCACTGTCCAAGCAATTGGCTAACGCCAATCTGGTTCATACCAAGGAACCAAGGGGAAAGCAGACGGCTTCCCACAGCAAGAAGAAGGACCCTAACAATCTGAACGTGAAGGAGAGTTCCTTCAAGCGAAAAAAGGCAAAGTCTCAGATGCCTTGTTTCAAGTGTGGCAAGAAGGGCTACTTCAAAAGTGAATGCAAAGCAAAGACCAACCAATCAGAGCAAGGAGAGCCTAGTAAGGTATCTATGATCACTGACGTTGTTGCTATGATTGCGCAGGTTGATGCGGTAAGGACTGACTCTGACTGGTGGGTAGACACTGGAGCCTCATGACATGTCTGCTCCAGTAAGGAGTGGTTCACCATATACATACCTACTTCTGAAGTGCTCGGGATCGGGACGGTGGTATTGAAGATGACTTCGAGGAAGTCTCTGACGCTTCAAGGCGTGAAGCATGTACCTGCTATCGCCAAGAACCTGATCTCAGGAGGCCTACTCTGTAACGCAGGCCTGAGGATGGACATCAATGCTGGCCAGATGGTGATGTCTATCAAGGGAACATATTTCGGAAAAGCTTTTTATACCGAAGGAATGTTCAAAATTCAGCTTGTAAATCAGTCCAATGTAATTAATATGATTAATGAAATCACTCCTTCTGCTTATACTCTTGAGTTATGGCATAATTGGCTAGGACATGTTCATTGTAAACAAATAAACAGAATGTCTAGTCTAGGACTTATCTCCAAGTGTGGGGATAAGGTAGAGAAATGTGAAGTTTGTGCTCAAACAAAGATCACAAGAAAATCCTTTCCTCGGGTTAATCGAAGTACAGATCTTCTGGAGTTGGTACACTCTGATATCTGTGATTTCAAAAAGTTCTCTACAAAGGCCGGGATGAAGTATTTCATAACCTTCATCGATGACTTCTCAAAGTATGCGTTCGTCTACTTGCTGAAGGCTAAAGACGAATCATTCGAGAAGTTCAAGGAGTTCAGAGCCGAAGCTGAGCGGCAGACTGGACAACAACTCAAAAGGATAAGAAGTGATCGAGGTGGGGAGTACAGGTCTCATGAATTTGCATCGTTCTGCAAAGAATATGGAATTATCAATGAGACTACGGCTCCGTACTCTCCTCAATCAAATGGAGTAGTAGAGAGGAAGAACAGAACGTTAACAGAAATGATTAACTCAATGTTGTTGACTGCTGGCCTTTCTAAGTGCTACTGGGGAGAAGCAGCATTGACGGCCACTTTTATTCTAAATAGAGTGCCTCATACAACTTCAGACGTTACTTCTCATGAACTCTGGTTCAAGGTCAGACCTAACTTGAATGTCATTCGAGTGTGGGGGTGTCTGGCATATGTCAAGCTTCAAGATCTGAAGATTCATAAGCTTGGGACAAGGACTACTAAGACGATCTTCTTGGGGTATGCCGAGAATCGTGATACTCGGAGATTTCTTGATATTGAGTCAAATCATATCATTGAATCTCGCGACGCAGAATATTTTGAAGACAAATTTGCAAGGCACAAGAATATTGTTCTTGCGGATGTACCAGAGAACAATGAGGGTGCGCAGAAAACTGAAGTCTTCAATGAAGATGTGGTCCAAGAAGATGTTGTTGTTGAAATAATAATTGAACCAGAACAAGCTGAGCCGTCAGCTAAGCGTATGAGGAGGCCGAAGGATTTCGGAAGTGACTTTGTCACCTATCATGTGAAAGTTGATCCGCTTACCTATGATGAGGCGATGAAGACCAGAGACGCGGTTTTCTGGAAGGAGGCGATTGAGAATAAAATTGATTCTATCACCTCAAATAACACTTGGGTGTTGGTTGATCTTCCTGAAGGAGCGAAATCCATCGGATGCAAATGGATCTTCAAGAAGAAGATGAAAGCAGACGGAACTATTGACAAGTTCAAGGCTAGGTTGGTAGCCAAGAGATTTTCTCAGAAGCAGGGGATTGACTATTTTGACACGTATGCTCCAGTAGCCCGGATGACCACCATCAGAATGTTGATTGCTCTCACAGCAATACATAAGATGGTGATACATCAGATGGATGTGAAAATGGCTTTCCTAAATGGCGAGCTGACCGAAGAGATTTACATGCAACAGCCAGAGAGATTTGTCATCAGGGGTCTTGAAGACAAAATCTGCAAGTTGGTGAAATCTTTGTACGGTGTTAAACAGGCTCCCAAGATGTGGCATAAGAAATTTGATAAAGTTATAAGGTCAAATGGCTACATGGTCAGCGATACGGACAATTGTGTTTGCGCGAAGTTCTCTTATGGAAGAGGTGTGATCGTTTGTCTGTACGTGGACGACATGCTTATCCTAGGTACGGATATTAGCTGTATTACGGAGACAAAGAAATTCATCTCAAGCAAGTTCAGTATGAAGGACTGGGGGGAAGCTGATGTGATCTTAGGGATCAAGATCATCCGGACAGACAGTGGACTAGCGCTGTCACAGTCTCATTATATTGAGAAAATGATCACTGGTTATGGGTATCAGGATCTTCCAGGGATCAATACGTCATACAGGTGTGATCTGAAGCTGAAGCCTAATTCAGGGGAAAGCGTCAGGCAGCTGGAGTATGCAAGCGTAATCGGAAGTTTGATGTATGCTACTACTGCCACAAGGCCTGACATAGCTTTTGCCGTGGGAATGCTGAGTCATTTCACGAGCAACCCAGGTACTGAACACTGGAAAGCTGTAAAACGGGTTATGAGATATCTCAAGAAGACTCAGACATATGCACTGCACTACAGCGGAGATCCGCCGGTAGTGGAAGGCTTCAGTGATGCCAGCTGGTGCTCAGAGGTGGAGAGCGAGAGGTCCACAAGTGGATTTATTTTCACAATGGATGGAGCTGCTATATCGTGGAAGTCGAAGAAGCAGACTATGCTCTCGCGATCATCCATGGAATCTGAGTTCTTTGCACTTGATACCGCAGCCGAGGAAGCAGAATGGCTTCGGGAGCTCATGTATGATCTTCCAGTGGTTGGGGCACAAATATCGGCAATACCGATATACTGCGACAACCAGGCGACTGCGACGGTGGCATCAAATGACCTCTTCAACGGAAAGAAGAGGACTGTGTGGTTGAAGCACAGGGCAGTACACGATCTTATCAAGAGAGGTGTTATTGCAGTGATTGATGTTCGGAGTCAGGAGAACCTGGCGGATCCGTTCACCAAGAGCCTCAAGCGCCAGCTGGTCGATGACACAGCTTGTAAAATGGGCTTGAAGGCATTCTGATATTGTGTTATAGTATTCCTACCATAAAGTTTTATGCTAATAGTTTAAAGAGAAATCTACTAGGCATCTAGCTTTTGGTTCAAGGGAGGACCACTAATCGGAAGAATATCAGGAACGGTGGGTACATGTTCTATTGGGCATGGAGAGGTTACGGACCTATAACCACTATTGTCTACAATTATTTTATGCGGAAAACGGTTCCTGTGGGAAGGTTGGCTTATAATGAGTTCTCAGGCAGAGTGAATACCTGGTGTGCTTTACAAGAACAACGGTAGAGCAGCACTACAAGGAGTGAAACTCCATGCTACAGTGGGGTGACTCCACGATGAGGTACCTATATGTGGGGTGCTGTCCAGGAATAGGATAAAGTCTCGGCTTTGCAGGCCAAGTCACAGCGGCGTAGCACCGCAAATAGGTAGTTAGCCTAATGTTGTATGTTAAAATAAAGAGGGGTGTAGTCAGCACTACAAAGAGGAGGAGTTCCTTATGTTACAGTGGCACGACACCACGATGAGGTACCCGGTTAGGGATAAAGCCTCGGCCTTGCAAGCCATGTCGTTGCGGCGTAAAACCGCAAGGGAGCCTAAGGCCTCATGCTGGGTAGTTTGGCACTACAAACAGGCGGTTGCCTCATGATACAGTAGTATGACACTACGATGAGGTTACCGGTACGGGGTAAGGCCTTGGCTTTAAGCCATGTCATAGCGGCGTAGCACCGCAAGGGAAGCGCAAAGCGCTTTATGCCATGTCTCTTTATAATGAACTCACCTATAGTGTATGGACAAAGCGATATAAGGCCGTCTCTTGAGGGTAAACTTGTAGACGAACAAAATTATACACTGAAACCAGGCTGGCACAGGGCCTTTAATGTGTAGCCAAAAGCACATGTAACTACATTATGTAAATGGAAAGAATTTCAGCTATGATGCAGAATTCAAGGCTTAGTCCATTCTTGTATTATAGTCTGTTGTTTGAACCATGCGGGAAGATTCAAGTCGTCAGCGACATCTCTCCTAATGCATGATGGACAGTTACTGTGGGGTACACTTATACTCATATATAGAGATATGTGGGAGATTATTGGATTTTGGTCTTTTTCAAAGTGAATTTTAGTCCCACATCGGCTAGACAAAAGGACTTGTATCTCTATATATTAGCTTTATTAGTTTAGATATGCACATGTGGTGTGGATGTGCACATGGGTGTGCCATGTGGGGTTATTTTTCTAATAGGAAAAAGGCTAAATCAACAATTGAAAGCATTCATGCTTTTTGCTCTTGGAAAATTTATTTCCATGAGAGCTAAGCCCCGTAGGGGCTTAGCGACTCGGACTCGGACTCGGACTCGGACTTGGACTCGGACTCGGACTCGGACTCGGGCTTATGGGCTTATGAGGCGTGATGTGGCATTTTATTGGCGCACTTTGCACTTAGCACGTCAGCATCGTCGCTAGGCGCATAGTGCGCTTTAGTTGCGCTCGTTGCGCGATCCACTTGCGCTGCCACGTTGCGCGCCACAGGTTGCGCGACCAGGGTGTGCGCCAGGGTGCGCTCCAGGCTGCGCGCCCGGTTGCGCACAGGTTGCACCGGGTGCACCGGTTGTGCCGGTTGCGCACGTTGCGTACGTTGCGCAAGTTGCGCGCGTGGCGTACGTTGCGCGAGTGGCGTAAGGTGGCGCAGGTCGCGCAGGTTGCACAGTGGCGCAGTTCGTGCAGTGGCGCAAGTGGCTCAGTGCACGGAGTGCAAGGAGCGCAGGGTGCGCGCAGTTGGCACAACTTGTAGCAGAACGTGCGTTTGCATGTTCTCGGCGGTTGCTACATGTTCGGGGTTATTTTTACCACATACCTAACTTTGTGGCAACCGAACAGTTGCTGCAGGGCCTATATAAGGCATCCTCTCTATATCAAGGTTTGATATATACAAGTAAGAGAAGCCACCACAGAAAGTTTACGAAGTATTTTTTAACACAAGTAAACAGAGAATTCAGAAGTGTTCTTTAACACAGTTCTGATCGAAATTTGCTTGCAAATTCCAGTAGCCTTCGAGAGAGAGGAAAGGCGTCGCACCAGCGTTGCTTTTGCACGGGAGTTCGTGTCCATCCGAGGAGTCAGAAGAGCAGGAGTGTTCCAAGTTCTCCAACGAACTTGCTGGTTCCTGGAAGCTGTTCGTGTAGGGCGAATAAAGCTTTGAGCAACGGTGATTATTCACCCCAGCAGGAGTTCTTCCATCTTTCGCCAGTCATCTTCTTCATTGCTGCCAGTAATTCTGATTGTATCTTCTTTTTAGAAGTACTACGATCGATTGTTGTTGATTACGAAATCTTTTTAGATTCTCATAATTCAGGATCACCTTCCTTGAAGTGTTCATTTGAAATATTATCTTTATAATTGTTTCATTTTCTCAGTTTTCTATCAAAAAATTGTGCCCCGGTAATAACAATCTCAAAGCTTTATTGCTACGATGGAAAACTTTAATGCTTCACTCCTCAATAATGATTTTTGTAAGTTAGAAAAGTTTGATGGAGAGCATTATCAAGTCTGGAAGAGGAAGGTTTATCTCACTCTTCAACTCAGAGACGTTGATCACATGCTTCTTGAAGAGGAACCTACTGTTCCAGATACTGGGTCTGCTACTGCAATCGCTGCGGCTACTAAACTATAGGCCAAGTGGAGAAGGAAGAATAGCATTTGCAGGCTGCTTATCCTGAATGCTATAGAGGATTTCCAAGCAGAATCCTACTGTAAGAAGGCTATTGCCAGAGATATATGGGAGTCTCTGGAGAAACTGTACAAAGAAGACAAGAACAGGAGCAAGATATTTGTGGTTGAAAAATATCGTAAATGGCTCTTTGAGGATGAGAAGTCCATGTTGTCGCAGGTAAAAGAATTTCTGAAGCTGCAACAGAAGTTGGAAGACGAGGCGATGCCCCTCCTCGATATGTTTGTTGTTGGAGGGATTATCTCAAAGCTCCCCGCTGGGTGGAATAAGTTCTATGCAAACATGCATAGGAAGAAGCTTGAGATCAGCCTTGAAGATCTCTTGCAGGAAATCTATGTTGTGGACTAGATGCGGGCTCAACTGAAGGTGGATGTACTGTCCAAGCAATTGGCTAACGCTAATCTGGTTCATACCAAGGAACCAAGGGGAAAGCAAGCAGCTTCCCACAGCAAGAAAAAGGACCCTAACAATCTGAACGTAAAGGGGACTTCCTTCAAGCGAAAGAAGGCAAAGTCTCAGATGTCTTATTTCAAGTGTGGCAAGAAGGGCCACTTCAAAAGTGAATGCAAAGCAAAGACCAAGCAATTAGAGCAAGGAGAGCCTAGTAATGTGTAACGACCCGCTCCGCTCTAGCGGAACGTCGATTCAAACGGCTAGTGCAACGACTAAACGAGCCGTCGACCCGAAGAGTTGGCATCGACCTGATGAAGAATCGATGCAAGGCTTACATTGGCCCGTCAAGATGAATCCAGACTTAGACTTTCAAAGGCGCGCTCGGAGTATTGCTCGGCCGATGCGAACATCGCTAAGGTGGGTGGCTCTGTTGAACCCGTCTTTGCTTAGCCTAGACACATAACAATACGGATACTATCACGAGAATCGCTAGGCGATAACCCCGCGCATGCTAATAAATGACTCAACGCACCTAGCTAAGGGAATAATCACATCTTGTATGCTTGTATAGAATATGGAAAAGAACATGGAAAATACGAGAACTCTCGTACCGCGCCCCACGCTCGTGCTAAGGCACAAGCTTACGTTCAAGTCCTTTATACGTCCAATAATGAAACAATGAATGGGTTACAACAATGAAACGGGAAGACTATCAATATAGTCATTCCGAGTAGAGTATAGTAACATTGAAAGGCTATGGAACCGATGGGTCGCCAAGACGACTCCCGCACGGGGAGTTACATAATGTACGAATGAATGAATGAATGAATACGTGAAAAATGAATGAATGAATGAACAAGTGAAAGAAGGAAATGAAAGAGTGAATAAAAGATACGACATGAAAGACGTTAGCGACAGGTATGACGGGCACGTGTAACGGGGCTCGCTACGCGCGCTGCACGGACGCCAACCTGGTCGATAACGCATTATGGCTAAGGGTTAGCCTACGGCTCGAAGATAGTCGTTAAGTTAAATGACAAGATAATACGAAATGGTCGTGGACAAACGGCACGGGCGATGGGGGGGTATACCGTGGCCGTGTAGTGGAAGGATTCTGCGGCACGGGCGTTGTATGGGTATGCCGTGGCCGGCCTAGACGGAATCAAAACGGGGCTTACGGGCTGCTTGGGTGCGGGCTTGGGCACCAAGATACATAAGTGCAGGGTATATTCAAGAGACTTAACGGGGTGTACCAGCCATCACCCTACGCTAAGTTGAGAAATACCAAGGGAAAATGTCCAAAATGGCTTGTCATGCCAGCGACCGGTGCATATAGATTAAGTGGGCTTTGCTGGTGGCTATCCACGTGCAAGTTCTTGCATTGAAATCAAAGTAGTCTAAGTTAAATGAACAAGTGCCTCCTGAACATGCTCGAAATGTAACACCCTGAACATGCTTGAAATGTGACACCCTGACCATGCTTGAAATGTAATACTCGAACATGCTTGAAATGTAACATACCAAGTGAATAAAGAGTAATTCATGCAAAATGAGTTAGAGAACGTGCCTACGACATGCTAGGACCCGAGGCAGGGACACGCTCTTGACATTGAAAGTTACAAGAGACACGTTAAGTATTTCCTTATGAATTGTTGACTAACTTGGTTTACTTTGGACAGGAAAGGCCGGACGGTAAGTATGGATAAGTTGTACATGTATTTCCATGCGATACTTGTATTCGGCAACACGAGATAGGCTATGAGATATGCCATGAAAATGATCCTAAGGCAAGATTAGAAAGACAATGAATGATAGACGGTGCACAAAAGTAAATAGAACGTGTTTGGTAATGATAGCATTATGGGTGAGCTAGCCTCCCCACCAGTGCATAACAATATACTGATAACCCCACAGTCTGCTTGCAGGATGCAGGAGACGCAGGCGGGTGCGGAGCTCCCATCGAACGTGCTAAGGCGCGGAGCCAACTCTGGGGCCTTGGAACGTTGCAAGGAGCTGAAGCACCCTATACAGGACATAATGTATCGGAACATCGCCATGAATCATTCCATCTTGTAAGCCACTTGGCACGCCTTTTATGTTTCAGAGAGAGAGAACTTGAGAGACTTATAAACTCGGCCTCGCACCGCCTGTAAACTTCTTGAATATCAATAAAGAGTTTGAATTCGTTTCAACTTGTGTTCGTTTACTTTCCGCTGCAAATGGGAACACTCTGTGCGACTCTGTGGCCTAGCTCAAATCGGTCGTTTCTGGACTTGGCCTTGCACGGGCGCAATCTAGGCCCGTGCGGCATCACGCCTTAGTGAGGACGATCGCTCTTACGGGAGCGGGGCGTGACGGATTGGTATCAGAGCACGGCTTTACGTCCTTGGACTTCACGTCGATTTTTCAGTTTTGAAAGCTCGTTGGAAATAAAGAAGTGTACGCTCTCTCTCGTTATGCCTTGGGATGTTCCATACAATAAGTCTAATATTTTCAAAAGCTCGTACAAGTACTCGGTTGAACGGGATCGATAGGCGACGACCTTTGTGCCGAACGTCGTAAACTTGACTCGATAGAAAACTCATGCTAAAGTTAACGTGTCACGTGCGTGCCTAACTAGTCCAACATCGACCTTAACAAGTGAGCGTTCAAACTCGAAGTATAGTCCGTACGGGATAGTTATGCGGCACAACTTAGCCCGCGTGTCGCGTACCTCGACTTTTTGGTGCAATCGAGTTGCGAGCGATATCAAGTACCGCTCGATCAGGAACGAAGCTACACTTAGAGTATATATCGATAGGAACGCTATCGAGTTCACGCTTAGTCGTGCACGAAAGATTGATTTAGATTTTGAGGAACGGGCGAACGCACGATTGAACATATCGATTAGGAATCGAATGAATCGAATGATCTCTTGAGGATTTATAGAATGACTTGAACCCGAATGGTGTATGTGATAGGCTCGAAGAAGAATAAGAATGAGTATCGATGACTATTCGAGTGGCTCGAATCCTGAGTGGTGTATGGACGTTATAGAAATTGTTCGAGCGAGACTAAAGGGTTTACGAATAGAACGAGTATGTCGGCGAGGCGATGCGATCGCGCAAAGCCTTAGAACGCGTCACGCTTAGTTGATCGTGACTTCGTGTGTCCCGAACGAGATGTCGTTCGGACAACTTGTGAATGAGCAACGTGAGTTAGAAAACGATTCGGAACGACGAATAAAAGTGAATATCTTGATCGAGGAAGCTCGAGGATTGTACGTACGATTTCGGATTGATTCAAATGAAATGTGACTTATGTTTTGAGCAACGATCTTGAAACGAGCTTGAGGAAGAGCGACTGAACTTGATCTTGAATATCAAGGAATGGTGGTAATATCCAATTCAGACAATAGCATCAGTCGTACAACTCAAAATTCGTTACAAAGGAAGATCGTCAGGTTACGCATATCGTCGATGATATTGAGGCGTATCAAAGATCGATATGCGATAACTCGGGGGTACTCTGACTCGACAAATGACGATCGTACAAATGTCATTGTTTCGATGGATTCTATACTCGGGATATTGAAACGTGTCAAGGAAAAGATAAACTTGGCTCGAGGATTTTCTTGTTGAACGAAATGACGAATGGACTATCGATCTTGGCTTGGATAGAAAATGAAATGTTTGGATTTGCTTCGATGATAACCCCAATGTCGACATTCTTGTCTTATGCGAGTGTAACTCCAGCCTCGCACATGCGTCGTGCCGATTAGGGCGATTACTCCGCGTGAGCGCTGGTATGGTGATTCAAACAGCGGGGGTGATTAAACTAACATGGTGTGGCAAATTGTGTGATTCGACTTATGGTTTGACGCGAAGGTGAACTTGAGAATGACTTGGTGTGCTTGATGATTGAGCTTGAAGATTGCGTGGGTCCAATCCGCGTATCGAGAATGAATTAGTCTAGATGCAAGCAAGAGTTACGCCCCGATGAGAATAATTATTCTGCGGGAGCGTTGCATGGTGATTCATGAACCACCGTGGATAATCGAACTCGCGTGAGATTGGGGCGCAATATATTATCATGGCTAGACGACCTCGTGATCGAATACATGAATTGGTTAGAATTGGTAAATTGAATGGAATCGAATATGTGCAACGATGTCTTGATGCAAATTAGGTGATCGTGCTCGATGTTTAGAAATCTGAGTGACGCGAGCTTGGATAGAAAATCCCGTGCTATCGACCTTGGTTTGACCCTAGGATTGGGGTCAGTGTTGGTATTATTGTTGGGAAACTATGATTCCAATCCTGACATTGACTTAGCCTCGAAAAGATGGCCTAGCGGTTAGGCGAGACGTCCTATTTCATGAGTTATCAATCGAAAGATTGATCTTGAGGATTGGCATGGATGGATAATATGAATCACGAATATAGGAAACCCTGCTCACGAGATTCGGCCGACATGCATATATTTCAGGGATGCCTGAGTATGTGCACGATACGACTCGAGTGAGAATGACAAATTCTCTATCATGCGGCTTGGCAGAATACATATATTTTGGGGACGCCTGGAATGCGTGCACGATCCAGCCAAGTGATACGTTAAGTTCAAGCACGACTTGAGGAATGGAAGAGTGTCGAGAACTTGAAATCGTGTTAAAAGAAAGGAATGATACGAGTACGAGCGTGACTCGGAATCAAAGAAACGTATGAGCGGAGTGTGCGTGAACGACAACGAGATTGGCCCTAAATAAGTGAATGATATGGAATCGATATCGTGCAAGTAAAAGTTGGTATAACAAATTGAACCATTAATAGAAAGATATACTCGATGATAGTACAATACTTGGTCTTGAATCGAACAAAAATTACTTAGACTTGGTCGACCCCGCTAAGAAGAAATCAAACTGATTTCATGGACAAGAACGCTTGAGAAGCGAATCGGGTCATCTCGATGACCGAGATAGACGAAAGTGAGTTTGCCTCAGCCTACGACCCTCGTATTTGACGAATTACAACGTGCCTCGCACGACCATTTCAGTCCCATGACACGAAGAAATAGCAACCAAGACGAAGAAATACTTGAATTGAATAAGTACCATCAAGTCTAAAATGAATGGACAGTCATGCAATAAAATTTACCAAACACATGCGACATAAAACTTGGAAGGATAACCGAGCATGGTTCGATGCCTTCGAACGATAGAGTCGTTCGATAGAATTGTCTAAGAAACATGACGACACGAGTTAAGGAATGGTAGGATGACCTGCACTCAGGAAGTCTCGAGGACGAGACTTGTTTTGAGTGGTGTATTGTGTAACGACCCGCTCCGCCCTAGTGGAACGCGATTCAAACGGCTAGTGCAACGACTCAAACGAGCCGTCGACCCGAAGAGTTGGCATCGACCTGATGAAGAATCGATGCAAGGCTTACATTGGCCCGTCAAGATGAATCCAGACTTAGACTTTCAAAGGCGCGCTCGGAGTATCGCTCGGCCGATGCGAACATCGCTAAGGTGGGTGGCTCCGATGAACCCGTCTTTGCTTAGCCTAGACACATAACAATGCGGACACTATCACGAGAATCGCTAGGCGATAATCTCGCGCATGCTAATAAATGACTCAATGCACCTAGCTAAGGGAATAATCCCATCTTGTATGCTTGTATAGAATATGGAAAAGAACATAAAAAATACGAGAACTCTCGCACCGCGCCCCACGCTCGTGCTAAGGCACAAGCTTACGTTCAAGTCCCTTATGCGTCCAACAATGAAACAATGAATGGGTTACAACAATAAAACGGGAAGACTATCAATATAGTCATTCCGAGTAGAGTATAGCAACATTGAAAGGCTATGGGACCGATGGGTCGCCAAGGCGACTCCCGTATAGGGAGTTGCATAATGTACAAATGAATGAATGAATACGTGAAAAATGAATGAATGAACGAACAAGTGAAAGAAGGAAATGAAAGAGTGAATAAAAGATAAGACATGAAAGACGTTAGCGACAGTATGACAGGCACGTACAACGGGGATCGCTACCCGTGCTGCACGGACGCCAATCTGGTCGATAACGCATTATGGCTAAGGTTTAGCCTACGGCTCGGAGATAGCCGTTAAGTTAAATGATAAGACAATACGAAATGGTCATGGACAAATGGCACGGGCGATGGGGGGTATACCGTGGCCGTGTAGTGGAAGGATTCTGCGGCACGGGCGTTGTGTGGGTATACCGTGGCCGGCCTAGGCGGAATCAAAATGGGGCTTACGGGCTGCTTGGGTGCGGGCTTGGGCACCAAGAGACGTAAGTGCATGGTATATTCAAGAGACTTAACGGGGTGTACCAGCCATCAACTTACGCTAAGTTGAGAAATACCAAGGGGAAATGTCCAAAATGGCTTGTCATGCCAGCGACCGGTGCATATAGATTAAGTGGGCTTTGCTGGTGGCTATCCACGTGCAAGTCCTTGCATTGAAATCAAAGTAGTCTAAGTTAAATGAATAAGTGCCTCCTGAACATGCTCGAAATGTAACACCCTGAACATGCTTGAAATGTGACACCCTGGCCATGCTTGAAATGTAACACTCGAACATGCTTGAAATGTAACATACCAAGTGAATAAAGAGTAATTCATGCAAAATGAGTTAGAAAATGTGCCTACGACATGCTAGGACCCGAGGCAGGGACACGCTCTTGACATTGAAAGTTACATGAGATACGTTAAGTATTTTTTTATGAATTGTTGACTAACTTGGTTTACTTTGGACAGGGAAGGCCGGACGGTAAGTATGGGTAAGTTGTACATGTATTTCCATGCGACACTTGTATTCGGCAACACGAGATAGGCTATGAGATATGCCATAAAAATGATCCTAAGGTAAGATTAGAAAGACAATGAATGATAGACAGCGCACAAAAGTAAATAGAACGTGTTTGGTAATGATAGCATTATGGGCGAGCTAGCCTCCCCACCAGTGCATAACAATGTACTGATAACCCCACAGTCTGCTTGCAGAATACAGGAGACGCTGGCGGGTACGGAGCTTCCATCGAACGTGCTAAGACGCGGAGCCAACTCTAGGGCCTTGGAACGTTGCAAGGAGCTGAAGCACCCTATACAGGACATAATGTATCGTAACATCGCCATGAATCATTCCATCTTGTAAGTCACTTGGCACGCCTTTTATGTTTCAGAGAGAGAGAACTTGAGAGACTTGTAAACTTGACCTCGCGTCGTCTGTAAACTTCTTGAATATCAATAAAGAGTTTGAATTCGTTTCAACTTGTGTTCGTTTACTTTCTGCTACAAATGGGGACACTCTGTGCGACTCTGTGGCCTAGCTCAAATCGGCCGTTTCTGGACTTGGCCTTGCACGGGCGCAATCTAGGCCCGTGCGGCATCACGCCTTAGCGAGGACGATCGCTCCTACGGGAGCGGGGCGTGACGTAAGGTATCTATGATCACTGACGTTGTTGCTATGATTGTGCAGGTTGATACGGTAAGGACAGACTCTGACTGGTTGGTAGACACTGGAGCCTCCTGCCATGTCTGCTCCAGTAAGGAGTGGTTCACCACCTACACACCTACTTCTGAAGTGGTTATGATGGCGAACCAGACACAAGCTGAAGTGCTCGGAATCGGGACGGTGGTGTTGAAGCTGACTTCAGGGAAGTCTCTGACGCTTCAAGGCGTGAAGCACGTACCTGCTATCGCCAAGAACCTGATCTCAGGAGGCCTACTCTGCAATGCAGGCCTCAGGATGGACATCAATGCTGGCCAGATGGTGATGTCTATCAAGGAAAAATATTTCGGGAAAGCTTTTTATACCGAAGGAATGTTCAAAATTTAGCTTGTAAATCAGTCCAATGTAATTAATGTGATTAATGAAATTACTCCTTCTGCTTATACTCTTGAGTTGTGGTATAATAGGCTAGGACATGTTCATTGTAAACGAATAAACAGAATATCTAGTCTAGGACTTATCTCCAAGTGTGGGTGTAAGGTAGAAAAATGTGAAGTTTGTGCTCAAACAAAGATCACAAGGAAACCCTTTCCTCGGGTTAATCGAAGTACATATCTTCTGGAGTTGGTACACTCCGATATCTGTGATTTCAAACAATTCTCTACAAAGGCCGGGATGAAGTATTTCATAACCTTCATCGATGATTCTCAAAGTATGCGTTCGTCTACTTGCTGAAGGCTAAAGACGAAGCATTCGAGAAGTTCAAGGAGTTCATGTAGTGTCCCAAATTCGTGATACGTATTTATTGTACGTATACGTGTTTTGGACCCATATTTTTGTTAATCATGATTAGTTAATTTTGGTTAATCTTGTTTGATTGGTTTAATTGGCTTATGGTTCATCATGGTAATTGTATTGGCTTGGTTTGGTTCGGTTTATTTGACCTTGTTTGTTTTGGTTTATCTTGTGGATAACCACTCCCACCTACCACCACTCCCACCATAAATATCAATCCTATCCTCTTTCTTCCATTATTACTCATTACTCATATCTTCTTTTTCTCCACCATTAACTCCTGCACCTACCAAGAGAGTGAGGTCTAGGCAAGTACAACTTGCTTCATGGAAGAACTCTAATTTTATTGCTTCATTCTCTTCCTTACAGCATTTTAACTTACTTTAGTACTTGGCATTTCCACTTTTCATGGCTAGATTCTTGTAGATCTAAGTTTATCTTATTTTCAGATTTCTTGAGTTTTGATCTACTTAATATTATTATTTCTAAGTTTTTATGGTTCCATGTTGGAGAGCATTTCGTTCTACCCCATTTTGACCTATGGAAGTTCGGATTTGGACTCCGGATGAAGGTTCTATGGAGCATGGAAGTATGGGTTCATGGCGTTCTTCTTCTCGAAAATTTGGAGAAGAAGAACAGTGCTTAACTTGACCGCATGAATATTTCATGCGGCAAGTGTTCTTTCCAGCCGCATGAGACCTTTGTCCTTCTGGCTGCATGAACTCGAGTCGAGCGCATGTGCCTGAACTTCTCGGAACCGTATAAGTCTACTTCCTTCTTGGCCGCATAGGCTGAGTCTCATCCCAGCCGCATGAAATCCTGAACCATTTAGCCGCATGCACCCCCTAGCTTCTGCAGCCGCATGGGCGTCTGTCCCGTCAGCCGCATGAAACCGAATTCTGCTAGCCGCATAAGGCCGAACCCAGCCAGCCGCATGGAACCACTCTTCGGCCAGCCGCATGCGCACCTATCACTCCTAGCTGCATGGACTTGCTTCCCGTGAGCCGCATACGTCCCTTCCTTACCGCTGGCCGCATAAGACTGATACCCTTCAACCGCATAAGCCTTTCCCTTTTAGCCGCATGTGCCTGACCCTATTCAGTCGCATGGATTGTTCTCTTCCCAGCCGCATGAGATCATTCCTGGACGCATATGCCTGAGCCGCATGGCTCTCCAATAGTCCTGTATACTATTATTTTATTATTATTTGCCCATGTCTTGTAACCCCTATTGCATATTTTTATGTCCATTTTATAACCTTATGCCTTTTGTCATGAACTTGATAATCACGAATTTACTTAATATGTTTGGAAATGATAATTGAACATGACATAGTAGTGGCCCGTCGTGACGCACTCCTGACAAGTACACCTGACATAATTTATTTTGAATAGCTGTTGCGACGGCTACCTGACATGACATGACCTGTATAAATTACCTGAACTCCGTGGACGATTGTGCTTGTACAAATAAACCAGTCCTGTCTTGCATCATGTCTAGGACAGGGACTCCTGAGTACCACGGTCAGGAGTACCTACTAAATTGGACTAAGGTTAATAACTAGAATTACACAGTAGTCATGAAGAGATTTTTCAGCTACAGGCAATCCCGTTACCTGGGCGCTCCTGGGATCTGTAGCCTGCCGTCGAGTAGGGCACATTTCCAGCACGCTGTCATGTATTGCACCCTTCAAGCTACTTAAGGGTACATGCGTTTCCTTGACGATGTACCCACCTGAATTCAACCCTAATCTTTCGACCTGGATAACCTGGATGGTCTGCAGGGCTTGTGACTGTGGAATAATCTCACTGCATCTTGTTAGTAATTAGGCTTGTGACAACCCTAGTTAGTTAAAGTATCAAGCCGTAATTCTTGCTTGGCCGTAAAATGATTGGATGGAGTCTAGTCTTGTCCTGATTCTGTTCCAGATTACTGCATGACCAAAATGCCTGTATTTATTTTATCGATAAATGGTAAGAATTCCAAGTTCTGTTCAGACGAAGGGTTACAACTCCAGTCCTTATTTGGTTTACGGGTTGTAACCTGGCTATCTGAATAGTCCTATGGTTACCTCATCGTATATTCCCCTGTTATGCTTTTCTTAAACTCTTGTCTTATTTATTACCTTATTATTATTTTTGTGCTAATTGCTGGTTTTAGTTCCTAAGTGAAGCCTCCTTTGTGGCACTTGCTCTTTCTGGGGTCTGACCCAGCTGGTTTTGTATGGCCAGATACCGGAGCAGCTCTAGAGGATCTACCGATTTTCCTGCCAGATGGTGACCACTAGACGGAATCCTGGCAACGAGTGGGTTATTTTTGGCTCTCCCACTCTAGTGTAAAATTATTCTTTTGAGCGTTTAGCCGCCGAGCCAGTGTTAGCTCGTGTACATTTTACTTACTGTCTGCCTACGGACTGTAACATGATTGGCAACCTAGGGTTGATCATGTATGACTAAAACTCTTGCTAGTCATCACATTTTGTAACGACTAGCTTCATGATCAGCTGAATATGTAATGTTTGGGACGCCTTACTATTGTATATTTGGTGGTCTTACATCTTGTAATATTTACTTACTTGCTTGTGATTGAGACACTAGGCTTGTTATTGACCATAAGAGACTGATGGCTTGTAGATAAACCCTCATATATCTAGACAGTCGTGACCGTATGGTGAGATAGATTCCATTTCATTATACGTAGCTGGCTATGTCTGCCCCCGCTCTCCAGTATTTTGGTTCTGGGACGTGACAGTTCAGAGCCAAAGCTGAGCGGCAGACTGGACAACAGCTCAAAATGATAAGAAGTGATCGAGGTGGAGAGTACAGGTCTCATGAATTTGCATCATTCTGCAAAGAACATAGAATTGTCAATGAGACTACGGCTCCGTACTCTTCTCAATCAAACGGAGTAGCAGAGAGGAAGAATAGAACATTAACAGAAATAATTAACTCAATGTTGTTGACTGCTGGCCTTCCTAAGTGCTACTGGGGAGAAACTGCATTGACGGCCACTTTTATTCTAAATAGAGTGTCTCATGCAACTTCAGACGTTACTCCTCATAAACTCTGGTTCAAGGTCAGACCTAACTTGAATGTCATTCGAGTGTGGGGTGTCTGGCGTATGTCAAGCTTCCAGATCTGAAGTGTCACACCCCAATCCTGGAATACGTATTTTAATACGTAAACCGATAAATTGTATCTACCTTGAATTTATACTATATTTATTATACTGTATTTCTTCATGCATTTCCCAAAAAAAAATATATTCGGCAAAATATTATTTCCTAATTTATTTTCTGCATTTGGGCCTACAGTTTTGGCTCATTTGGGTAACCTATTCTTGGTTCGCCCATGGTTCATCATGAACCCTTTGGTTCATCATGTACCCATGGGTCCAAGAATTCTATATATATAACTCATCTCCTTCTCTCTCCTCTTATTTACTTCTTCTCATTTACTTCCTCCACCAACCAAGGCAAGTACCAACTTGCTCAAGAGAAGGATCCATTATTTTGTTAATGATTCTTATAAAACTATTTGCCAAAACATGTTCTTCTCCTCAATCTATACTAGTTTAGAACTTGGAAATTTCTATTTTGAAGCTTTGATTTTTGTAGATCTAAGTTTTAATCATTTTTAGATTTTGCATGGTTTGATCTACTTTAGTTGGATTTTATGGGTTTTTGATGCTTTCATGTGGAAGAGCATTCAGTTTCACCCAAGTTGGAGCTTTGGAAATCTGGATTTGGAGTTCGGATGGCCAAGTTATGATACTTTGAAGCTTGGGTTCAGCCATGGTGTTCTTGCTGTTTTGGAGAAGACAGTGAACAGTGTGCTCCTGTTTGAGCACGCTTCCTGTTGGAAGCGTGTCTCCCCTTGAGCTTGCGTGACTTTTCACGCAGCTCTCCCCTTGAGCTTGCGTGACTTTTCACGCAGCTCTCCCCTTGAGCTTGCGTGACTTTTCACGCTGCTCTTTCCCTTGAGCCTGCGTGACTTTTCACGCAGCTCTTCCCTTGAGCTTGCGTGACTTTTCACGCAGCTCTCCCCTTGAGCTTGCGTGACTTTTCACGCAGCTCTCCCCTTGAGCTTGCGTGACTTTTCACGCAGCTCTTCCCTTGAGCTTGCGTGACTTTTCACGCAGCTCTCCCCTTGAGCTTGCGTGACTTTTCACGCAGCTCTCCCCTTGAGCTTGCGTGACTTTTCACGCAGCTCTTCCCTTGAGCCTGCGTGACTTTTCACGCAGCTCTCCCCTTGAGCTTGCGTGACTTTTCACGCTGCTCTTTCTCTTGAGCCTGCGTGACTTTTCACGCACGCTGCCTTGTTGTGCGTATGCTTTTGATATTTTATTAGATATTATATGCCCATTTTATATCCTTACGCCTTTTGTCCCGAGCATGATATGAGCACTGATGTGACCCCGGAGAACAAAGTGTTCTTACCTGATACATGTACCTGAATGTCCCAGTTCTTGTTCATGCTCGACAAATGACTCGTAACTCCACATGGCGTATTTGTAATGATGCATTACACTAAGGAGGGTAGCACATGTTGACATACTGATTGACATGGATCCTCACTTAGGGTACTCGTACTAAAGTACGACTTTAGGAGGATAATCATGCAAGCCACAGCATGAGAGTCCAAGATTTCACCTAGGGTTAAACTAGGCAACTGAAATATACTAGATGCATGGGGAGGGCAGAGTCCCGAGATCGTGTTACACCAGTCGCCCTGAGATATTGTCTTGGCGTGCCGGCTGGTCTCCACGGATACTGTGTCATCCGCAACGAGTGGATGACTGTATCCGATTAATTCCTGCTATATATTACATGTCTTGGCAAGGTGGCCTCACGAGGGACCTGTGCTCCATGACACCTGTCTACGCGAACCCCTGGGTTGGCTAGCCTTGCTGGAAAGATACGATCTGAGGATTTTTTTTTCTAATAACATGACGCGAGGATAACCTCGTTCCACTAGAAACTCGTAGACTTGATTGGCCGTGAAAACGACTTACATGTTTCCTATTTACCTTCCGTGAATAACTGAGGGAAGCGGACTGTCATGGTGCGTGATCCAACCCATGTTCTTGTTTGATTGTTGGGTTGGTTATCGTACTATGACAGGCTATGGACCGAAGTTATGAACGGAAGACTTATTCTGGTTGTGAAGTGCTACTTCTGTGAATGACTGAGGAACATGGTCTATCATGGTACATGATCCAACCCATGTTCTTGTTTGATTGTTGGGTTGGTTATTGTGCTGCGATAGGCTATCGACCGAAGTCACGATCAGGAGATTTTATGGTTTATACCTTTTTAACTTATGTGAAAGTTATAGAGTACGACACGTTCCGACTCCATGTGGCACCTTTTGTCCTTGTTTGGTTGTAAGGGTGCCATATGGGTTCGAGGATGTTGCGCTACCCTATAATAGTAGCATAAGTATTACTATTATCAGTCATTCTATTAGTTGGGTTTTTAATCTTAACTCTTGTGCCCCTTTGGCGGTACTTGCTATTCGGGGCTGACCCCGCTGGTTTTGTTTGGCCAGATCTCGTAGTAGAGCCAGAGGACACGATCTTCCTCCCTGACATCCATGGTGCATACTAGGAGCATGGCGGTTCGGGGACTCGAGTGGGTTTCTTCTCCACCACTCCTGCTTATACTTTTGCGGCGTTTAGCCACCGGCACCTGTTAGCCGGATTACTTGATATTTTGTGTCAGTACATAATTATAATTAAACAGACTGCAGCTGTGTATAATTTTGTACTCCTGACTCTCTGAGATAGCTAAATTATAAAGCTAGTCTCTCATGATCATTTTGATGAAGCGTCAGGGACGCCTTACTGCTTTATCTTTAATGTTCATTTAATTGCTGATTTGACTTAATTGATTGAGACATAGAACTCTGTGGGACCATAGGAGACTTGATTGTAGCATGTACCCCTAGTCTCTCGACAGCCACGATCGCCGTATGACGTTACGTACCTCATATGGAGTAGCTGGCCTAGTCCGTCCCCGTATTTCGGTACTGGGGCGTGACATGAAGATTCAGAAGCTTGGGACAAGGACTACTAAGACGATCTTCTTGGGGTATGCCGAGAATCGTGATGCTCGGAGATTTCTTGATATTGAGTCAAATCATATCATTGAATCTCACGACGCAGAATATTTTGAAGACAAATTTACAAGGCACAAGAATATTATTTTTGCAGATGTACCGGAGAACAATGAGGGTGCGCAGGAAACTGAAGTCTTCAATGAAGATGTCGTCCAAGAAGATGTTGTTGTTGAAACAATGATTGAACCAGAACAAGCTGAGCCGTCAGCTAAGCGTATGAGGAGGCCGAAGGATTTCGGAAGTGACTTTGTCACCTATCATGTGGAAGCTTATCCGCTTACCTATGATGAGGCGATGAAGACCAGAGACGCGGTTTTCTGGAAGGAGGCGATTGACAATAAAATTGATTCTATCACCTCAAATAACACTTGGGTGTTGGTTGATCTTCCTGAAGGAGCGAAACCCATCGGATGTAAATGGATCTTCAAGAAGAAGATGAAAGCAGACGGAACTATTGACAAGTTCAAGGCTAGGTTGGTAGCCAAGGGGTTTTCTCAGAAGCAGGGGATTGACTATTTTGACATGAATGCTCCAGTAGCCCGGATGACCACCATTAGAATGTTGATTGCTCTCGCAGCAATACATCAGATGGATGTGAAAACGACTTTCCTAAATGGCGAGCTGACCGAAGAGATTTACATGCAACAGCCAGAGGAATTTGTCATCAGGGGTCTTGAAGACAAAGTCAACAAGTTGGTGAAATCTTTGTACGGTCTTAAACAGGCTTCCAAGATGTGGCATGAGAAATTTGACAAAGTTATAAGGTCAAATGGCTACATGGTCAGCGATACGGACAAGTGTGTTTACACGAAGTTCGCTGATAGAAGAGGTGTGATCGTTTGTCTGTACGTGGACGACATGCTTATCCTAGGTACGGATATTAGCTGTGTCACGGAGACAAAGAAATTCATCTCAAGCAAGTTCAGTATGAAGGACTTGGGGGAAGCTGATGTGATCTTAGGGATCAAGATCATCCGGACAGACACTGGACTAGCGCTGTCACAGTCTCATTATATTGAGAAAATGATCACTCGTTATGGGTATCAGGATCTTCCAGGGATCGATACGCCTTACAGGTGTGATCTGAAGCTGAAGCCTAATTCAGGGGAAAGCGTCAGGCAGCTGGAGTATGCAAGCGTAATCGGAAGTTTGATGTATGCTACTACTGCCACAAGGCCTGACATAGCTTTCGCCGTGGGAATGTTGAGTCGTTTCACGAGCAACCCAGGTGCTGAACACTGGAAAGCTGTGAAACGGGTTATGAAATATCTCAAGAAGACTCAGACATATGCACTGTACTACAGCGGAGATCCGCCGGTAGTGGAAGGCTTCAGTGATGCCAGCTGGTGCTTAGAGGTGGAGAGCGAGAGGTCCACAGGTGGATTCATTTTCATAATGGGTGCAGCTGCTATATCGTGGAAGTCGAAGAAGCAGACTATGCTCTCGCGGTCATCCATGGAATCTGAGTTCTTTGTACTTGATACCGCAGCCGAGGAAGCAGAATGGCTTCGGAAGCTCATGTATGATCTTCCAGTGGTTGGGACGCAAATACCGGCGATACCGATATACTGCGACAACCAGGCGACTGCGACGGTGGCATCAAATGACCTCTTCAACGGAAAGAAGAGGACTGTGCGGTTGAAGCACAGGGCAGTACACGATCTTATCAAGAGAGGTGTTATTGCAGTGATTGATGTTCGGAGTCAGGAGAACCTGGCGGATCCGTTCATCAAGGGCCTCAAGCGCCTGCTGATCGATGACACAGCTTGTAAAATGGGCTTGAAAGCATTCTGATATTGTATTATTGTATTCCTACCATAAAGCTTTATGTTAATAGTTCAAAGAGAAATCTACTAGGCATCTAGCTTTTGGTTCAAGGGAGGACCACTAATCGAAAGAATATCAGGAACGGTGGGTACATGTTCTATTGGGCATGGAGAGGTTACGGACCTATAACCACTGTTGTCTACTATTATTTTCTGCGGAAAACGGTTCCTGTGGAAAGGTTGGCTTAATTGCCTTAATGAGTTCTCAGGCAGAGTGAATGCCTGGTGTGCTTTACAGGAAGCACGGTAGAGCAGCACTACAAGGAGTGAAACTCCATGCTACAGTGGGGTGACTCTACGATGAGGTTCCTATATGTGGGGTGCTGCCCAGGAATAGGATAAAGCCTTGGCTTTGCAGGCCAAGTCACAGCGGCGTAGCAACGCAAATAGGCAGTTAGCCTAATGCTGTATGTTAAAATAAAGAGGGGTGTAGTCAGCACTACAAAGAGGAGGAGTTCCTCATGTTACAGTGGCACGACACCACGATGAGGTACCCGGTTAGGGATAAAGACACGGCCTTGCAAGCCATGTCGTTGCGAAGTAACACCGCAAGGGAGCCTAAGGCTTCATGCTGGGTAGTTTGGCACTACAAAGAGGCGGTTGCCTCATGCTACAGTAGTATGACACTACGATGAGGTTCCCGGTACGGGGTAAGGCCTCGGCTTTAATTCATGTCATAGCGGCGTAGCACCGCAAGGGAAGCGCAAAGCGCTTTATGCCATGTCTCTTTATAATGAACTCACCTATAGTGTATGGACAAAGAGATATCAGGCCGTCTCTTGAGGGTAAACTTGTAGACGCCCAAAATTATACACTGAAACCAGGCTGACACAGGGCCTTTAATGTATAGCCAGAAGCACATGTAACTACATTATGTGAATGGGAAGAATTTCAGCTATGATGCAGAATTCAAGGCTTAGTCCATTCTTGTATTATAGTCTGTTGTTTGAACCATGCGGGAAGATTCAAGTCGTCAGCGACATCTCTCCTAATGCATGATGGACAGTTACTGTGGGGAACACTTATACTCATATATAGAGATATGTGGGGGATTGTTGGGTTTTGGTCTTTTTTAAAGTGAATTTTAGTCCCACATCGACTAGACCAAAGGATTTGTATCTCTATATATTAGCTTTATTAGTTTAGAGATGCACATGTGGTGTGGAGGTGCACATGGGTGTGCCATGTGGGATTATTTTTCTAATGGGAAAAAGGCTAAATCAACAATTGAAAGCATTCATACTTTTTGCTCTTGGAAAATTTATTTCCATGGGAGCTAAGCCCCGTAGGGACTTAGCGACTCGGACTCGGACTCGGGCTCATAGGCTCATGAGACGTAATGTGGCATTTTGTTGGCGCACTTTACACTTAGCACGTCAGCATAGTCGCTAGGCGCATAGTGCATTTTAGTTGGGCTCGTTGCGTGAGCCACTTGCGCTGCCACGTTACGCGCCACCGGTTGCGCGACCAGGGTGTGCGCCAGTGTGCGCTCCAGGCTGCGTGCCAGGTTGGCGCAGGTCGCGCAGGTTGCGCAGGTTGCGCAGTGGCGTAGTGCGCGCAGTGGCGCAGGTTGGCGCAAGTGGCTCAGTGCGCGGAGTGCAAGGAGCGCAGGGTGCGCGCAGTTGGCGCAACTTGCAGCATAACGTGCGTTTGCATGTTCTGGGCGGTTGCTACATGTTCGGAGTGATTTTTACCACGTCCCTAACTTTGTGGCAACCGAACAGTTGCTGCAGGGCCTATATAAGGCATCCTCTCTCTCTCAAGGTTTGATATATACAAGTAAGAGAAGCCAACACAGAAAGTTTACGAAGTGTTTTTTAACACAAGTAAACAGAGAATTCAGAAGTGTTCTTTAACACAGTTCTGATCGGAATTTGCTTGCGAATTCCAGCAACCTTCGAGAGAGAGGAAAGGCGCCGCACTAGCGTTGCTTTTGCACGGGAGTTCGTATCCATCCGAGGAGTCAGAAGAGCAGGAGTGTTCCAAGTTCTCCAACGAACTTGCTGGTTCCTGGAAGCTGTTCGTGTAGGGCGAATAAAGCTTTGAGCAACGGTGATTATTCACCCCAGCAGGAGTTCTTCCATCTTTCGCCAGTTATCTTCTTCATTGCTGCCAGTAATTCTGATTGTATCTTCTTTTTAGAAGTACTACGATCGATTGCTGTTGATTACGAAATCTTTTTAGATTCTCGTAATTCAGGATCACCTCCTTGAAGTGTTCATTTAAAACATTGTCTTTACAATTGTTTCATTTTTTCAGTTTTCCATCGAAAAATTGTGCCCCGGCACTAACACTTCTAACAAGTGAAATAGAAGCTACCCAGCTTTTTCTATAAGAAATAAAAAAATACACTTAAATAATGCTAAGCTCACTTGTTTCAAAAGATAATAATAATAATGCTAAGCTCACTTGATTTTTTCTATGAGCTTAAATATTTGAATTGATAGGATTATATTAAAGAATTTGGATGAGGTTGGATGCACTAAGTAGACTTATTTTTAAAAAGTTATATGCATTAGCTCAAATTTATAGTTCATTAACTAGGTAAAAGAAAGAAAAAAAAAAGTTGGTGACTAATTTTTTTAGCTATAATATCCGTTTTTTTTTTTGGACTTGTACGTACACACCTACACCTAGTAAATACTTTCTATAACTTTATCTTTAACAAAACCTGCAATATAAACGATGAAATCCTTTGTATCATTGACATAAATTATATCTTTGTAGGAGTGTTAACGGGCTAAACGGACACAGACAGTGCATTATCCATTTTCGGTCCGAAAATAAAAATGAGTTCGGTCGGACGAACATGGACAATCCATTGTTCGGGTTCGGACCAAACGGGCACGGACAACCCACTGTTCGTTAATTCAATCGGATGATCCGCGGACAAACTAAATATTGTTAGTCCCGAAACAGATCTTAGATGGAAGAACGAAAGTAGACAGAGTGATTCTGCAAACAAATTTGCTCACACACTCTATGTAAGTAGACAGTGATTCTGCAAATAATTTTCTCACATATGCTGGGGTGATGAAAATTACCGTTGCTCAAAGAAATATTCATCTTTGTACGATCCATTTCCACGAAGCAGTAAGTTCTTAAAAAACTTCTGGAACGCTCATTAGTCAACTTTTTGTGACTCGAACGGGCTTCCTAGACTCAACGGGCTCCATTTGTTTTCTTCTTTGGTGCATCTTACAAAGGAGGCCATGGGGCTCTATTTATAGAGTGGAGTAAGACTTCACTTTTCTCCTATCCGATGTGGAACTAAAATAACAATACTCAAAAATAGAGTTTGATATTTTAGATCATCCCGCAATCTGCATAGTCGTATGTCAGTCCATACCTACCCCCCAAACACGCCCGTGCATGCACGAAGCATCATGGAGTCCGTGTCCGAGTCCAAACGATAAAAAGTAACTTGCTTCCCTGTTGGAGTTAATGTTTTTTTTCCTTCTAGGTAAATACCCCACATGGCACCCACATGTGCTCCACCACATCCATGTGCACACCTCAACACATGCAAAGCAATATATTGAGATACCCACTTGGTGGTGTAGCCGATGTGTAACTATTTTACACTAGTCCAAAGGCAAAAGCACCAACAAATATATTAGCAAAAGCTGTTACTTTATCAAGATACCTTAATAGTTGGTAAAAAAATCAAGTTGAAAGGGAATACAACAAAAAATGGTAAAAGGTTCACGAAAATTACAACCAAAAATTGATGCAAAACCAAAATGATATGACATAATTGATGCAAAATCAAAAGGAGTCTCCACAACAGACGGTCTGCGAACAAATTCGGACCGGATATGGATATGATCGTGTCCGGGTCTTATTTTTAAACGGACCAAAATAAATGTCCAAGTTTTGTTCATTAATTCAATTGAACGGCCTGCAATCGAACAATTTATCGAGCCGGACTCGTACGAACAACAGATTGCTTTGTTCATTTTAAAGTCCTATATCTTTATTATCAACTCAATAAAAATAAATTAATATCTATCTCTTATATATTTTGTCGGCTCTTTTGACTTAAGCATCTTTTGTGCGACTTATCTTAATAAATGTACCTATTTTGGACAACATTGTAACGGTCCAAATGATATAAGATAATTTTTCTCTTATCCTATTCTTAATTTATAAGGCCTCGTATTTTTCCAAAATTATAATATTATTATATTTGTCAGATTGGGGGAGGGTTAACATCGTCCAACTCAAAGCCAAGAGAAAATATTAATAAAATAATATTATATTTTCTCTAATAATTTCACTAAGTTTGAACTAAAATATAAACAATTATTTTAGTGAAAATATAATAATATTGTAATTTTGAAAAGAAAAGAAAATGGAAGGAAAGAGGAGGAGAAGAAGAGGAAAATGATTAATATGACGGGTCCCACAAATCGTACGGTGATGAGGTCAAAGGTTAGGGTTTTAGCCTGGTTGGAGAACAGGGTGGAGGTAGTGATTGTGTCTCTCTGTGGGCTCCCTCCTCCATGTCTTGGCCACATCTCAAGCAGACAATGTCTATTCCCTCTCATAAATACAAAACAGAAACATAGGGAAGAGAGAGAGAGAGAGAGAGAGAGAGAGAGAGAGAGAGAAAAAGAATTTTACATACTATCTATTACTTTGATCAACTTACTTAAGTACTTTGTTATAATTCTTTCCTTCATTCCTAGAACAATAAATATGACTTCTCTCTCTCCCCCCAAATGTCATTATTTTGCTTAACCAACCAAACAGGACTACCCCTACCATATTTATCATTTTCCTTTCCCTCACACAGATCACTAATTAATAAATATCAACCAAAATATATATGGTTTCATGATGTTCAAGTCCTTCAACAATACATTCCTTTCCATAAGATAATCTTCTAGACTATTTTTTTTTTCTTAGGACCTACCTAGCTTAGGGCTGTCAACGGATGCTTATCGGTACGGACATGACAATATCCGTATCCGTATCCGATTTTTTTTTGTAATATCTGAATCCGATCCGATATCCGAACGGATATCTCTTTTGACACTCCGAATTCGTATCCGTTTAGTTTAACGGATATCGGATAATATCCGATCCGATTAGCTAAAAAATTCGAATGCTAGTATTCGAATATCCGAAATCCGAAATATTAAAAACTTAGTTATTATCCGAATATCCGAAATATTAAAAATTTAGTTATTATCCGAATATCCGAAAACCAAATTCAATTTCTCTACATATCTGAGCCATTTCTTCTTCTGTTGTAAAATGTAATTAATATATATTACTATTATATATAAATTTTATTATAATTAATTTATGTAAAAGTCAGTTGAGAATAAAATACTTTAATATTCTCTATTAATTAATATATATTACATATACATTATACTATAATATATATAAAATTTTGGATATCCGAATCCGATATCCGAATTCGATATCCGAAATTTACAATTTAAAGTCGGTTCGGATATTAACGGATTCGAATACCATAATATCCGAATTCGTATCCGAAAATGGATAATATCCGAAAAATATTCGGATATCCGAATCCGATATCCAAAATTTCGAAAAATATCCGAAAGTTCGGATACGAAATCGGATCGGATTCGAATTTTCGACTATCCATTGACAGGTCTAACCTAGCTCAAATCTAACTTAAACCTATATTTATATCTCAAAATATAACCTACAGTGCGACTAGGGTAACCCAACATTGTCCGATGTTTAACCATATCCATTCAAATTTCTACACACACACACACACACACACACACACACACACACATATATATATATATATATATATATAGAGAGAGAGGAATGCTCTAAAATCAAGCGGAAGATTTTATGTAATGCAACTAACCTATGTTACAACCGTCGAATTTAGATTATAATGTTAAGATTGCAGTTGTATCTTTTAAGTAGATACTCTCACCTTTTAATCTCAGTCGTGCAATCTAAATCCAACGATTGTAACATACGTTGATTCCATAATATAAAATCACTTGACTTTTAGAATTCTCTCTCGCTCTCTCTCTCTCTCTCTCTCTCTCTATATATATATATATATATATATATATATATATATATATATATATATATATATATATATATATATATATAAAGAGAGAGAGATCCTCCGCATTCCCTCATTTTTTGCATCCCCATGTTAACAACCGTTGGATCTTATTTAAGTCATCTAATCTTCACCGTTGATTTGAACTATTCAAATTAACGGTTAAGATTAGAAGACTTAAACATCAGCCAATGATAGTGTCACGACCCGCACCCTGTATAGGGGCACGAGAAGTGGTTACGTCCAGCCTACGCCGCAGTGTCGGCGGTAGTAAGCTGTTCTAGGTTGCTAACTAATCTCATGCAGTGAATATAAAAGTACTTGTCCAGATATCAGCTCCGAATGGAGGGCAAGTAAAAGGGTATGATCTACTCAAACACCGTCTAAGCACGAAAAGATAACACAGAAGTTATACCTAAGGAATTAAAGACAACAACAACTAACTGCTAAATAAAACTCCAATATCTCAAACCAACTTAATACAGACTCAATATCTTAACTTTAATACAACAAGCCAAAACATGAAAGCTAAAGTAGTGTACTAGCTAATCTCCTGAATCACTCCTGAGAGTCGGGACCAAAGGTAGCTAATCCCTCGCCAGGTCCATGGTAAGCAGGGCATGTGTCCTCAGGATTATCATCTGTAATATTTTCAACAGGTCCAATCAGGACGGGAACGAGCACAACTCATCAAGAAAAACCCAAGTAAATGACAAAGAACTATAAAGCAGTTATAGACAGTTTTATTGATGAGCATGGCAGTTCTATGCAGGTAATGATGGCATAGAAAAACAGTAAGATACAAGAAAAGAAAGGTAACTAAAACAAGAGAAGAATCATGGCAATGAAGACTGTAATAAAAGCTAACAGAACTAGAATATCATGTGTGAGTCCAGACAGTACGATATAAGTCTAATATAATCCCAGTGTGAGTCCAGTCCATATAATCTGATACCAGATAATTTCCAGTACAAGATGAGTCCAACAGTGATCAATGAAACCAGGGTGAGTCCAACTATGATCTAACAGTATGTTTTAAAATATCGAGGTCGACATGCAAACGGCTATAGGTATCAGGCACATCTCTCACTGATCAGGCAAGAGATGGCTATGCTTCCAGTAGATTCCAGTTTGGAGATTCCAGATTGGGGGTATGTCTACATGTCTTACTCAATATTTCCCCGCCCAGCAAGTGAATCCAAAATCGACAAAAGAATCGAGATGAGTCTGGCCAATACGTGATGATTCCAGAAATGATTCCGGAATGATACTAATGACTCCAGTAATAGAGGCCAGCAAGTAAGGTATATGTCGATACATGAATCCAGAAATATCCATACGTGTTGATACAGAGAATCACATAGAACTAACTAGAACTGAAATACAGTAATCGACAAATAAATGAAAGAATTATCAGAGAATGTACTCGCCTGTTACTCTGGAAAGAGTAGTGTAATATCAGATATCTGTACCAGGGTCACAATGTCCTAAAATAGAGCAATACAGTTATGACATGTCCAAAATGAAGGTAAATGAAATCTACGATGCAATCTATATGAATTCTAAGCCAATCTAGGTCAAAGTCAAACTTGGTCAACACTACAGTCAAACTAAGTCAAATCAAGTCATACTAGGTCACAAGAAGTTAAACTAAGTCATACAGGGTCAAACAAGGTTAAACAAGTCTAATCTAGGTTAAAGTCAACCCTATAAGGCTAACTCAAAATCAAACATAGGCTAACCTGTCTTAGAATACCTAAGATACTATAATACTAGGCTAAGGTATAACCAACTTCCTATACAAGGTATATCACTCACAAATACATATAGTACAAACCAAACTTAACCCTATAATCAAGCAAATCCATACTCTAACTCAAATCAAGACTCAACTCCTATTATCTCACTTAACCCCATACATATCTTCATCTACATGGGACTACCCATATAACTCAAGTTACAATAATACCCTTATATAGGTCAAAATCCTAACCAACTAGTTTACAGTCTAGGGTTTAGTCAAACCTAGATCATTAAGTCATTTAGAGTTCATCTAAATCCTTTCTAGGTCAATTAGGTCAAGGTTTGACCTATAGTTGACTTTGGTCAACCTTGGTCAACACTAAAAGTCAAACTGGTCAAACTAGTCCAAGTTGGGTCAAACAATGTTAAACTAGTTAGGGTTAGTCAAACTAGTCATTCTAGGTTAGTTTAAGTCAAACTAGGTTAAGCTAGTTCAAATTTGACCTAAGGTTGACCTTGGTCAACACTTGGTCAAACAAGGGGTAAACTAGTTAAGTCATGGGTATTTGGTCAATTAGGGTTAGCCCTAATGGCCATAGGCTAATAGCTATAGCCCATAGGCTAGTAGCTTAGGTCAACTAGTTCTAGGTTTACCTATATAGATATATATATACATACACTATATAATGTAAAACCTATATATATAGCCACTATATATAAATACCCATATACCAAAATAGGATTTCTATATACTATACAACTCACATACACATATTTATATAACATCACTATAGGAAAACTAATACAAATATACATATATCAATATATATATATATACCTATATATATATATAAACTCATATATATACTATATATATATATAGAGAGACAAAGGGAAAGAGAGAGAGACTGAATGAGAGAGAGAGTGAGACAGTGAGAGAGAGAGAAGGGACACACACACACAGGAATGGGGGGGGGGTTCAGTTTCCTGGAACAGGAAACCAGTCCCAAACACACATACACACCACATATATACATATATATATACACATCCCTAACTACCTATACACACAACCAAATAACCTCAAAATTCACCCACACACACACGTACATATATACTACATATATACATACTAAAATACACTATTACAAAGTATAAATTATATCAAAATCGGGTTTGAAATCCATTTGCAAAAACTGGAAAAAATCCTAAAACCTGAGAACAGTGGACTGTGCATAGGCTAAATAGGTAAACCTGATTTCTCCTACAAATCGAGCTAAGACCCGAATCAAAGGGTTGGTAACTGAGCCCCTAGGTGTCCTCTAGTGTCTAGGGTCCCTGATACTGCACCACGACACGACACAACGTGTCCAAACACAAAAGAACCCAAACGGGTAAATTACAGTGCACAGTATCGTGCTAAGGTGCACACGCGTGTAGGACACGACACACGTGTCCATGTGTCTCGTGCTCACGCGTGTGGGTTCGCCTAGGGTCAGGCTAGGTGTCTAGGTACCTGATTCGTGTCCAAGTGTCCCCGTGTCCGCGCACGAAGTGCGTATCAGAGGCACTGTGCGCGCGTGTAAGTGACAGTGTGTGTCCAGTGCGAGTGCGATTTCGTGTCCGATACGACACGAGAAGTTGTGAGACTCGAGGGGGGGCTTGTCAGAGGGTGCCCCCACCTCTGTGCCAAGTGGCATGTGTCCACGTGTCACGTGCAGCGAGCACGAGATGTGCAGCAGCAGGGGAGCCGCGCGCACTGTCGTGCTGCGTCGTGCACGCGTGTCGACCAGTCTAGGGCCACGTGTGTGTCACCTAGGGCCTCGTGGTCGTGTCCTAGGATAGGTGAGGTGTCAGGGTACGTGTCTAGGTTACTGTATCGTGTCCACAACACGTGTAGACACGACACGAAGTGTCAAACACTTGCGTGTTTACAGTGTGCACAGTGTATTAAAATCAGTAGGTTCGTGTCCTGTTTTGGACACGAACAGTGTCCAATTCATGCTCAGTCCTAGGGAATCGTGTCCTACACATCTAGGGCTACCCAAATATATATTTTGTTTTACAAAAACACAACATTAAATCCTAAGTGGCATTTCACCAAACACTGCAATTAAGACACAGATACGTGTCCGATACGGACACCAAATCGAACCTACTTCCTACCAAACTTTACCCACAGTATTGTTATTCCTATATGAATGCAATTATGAAAGAAAAACAGGAATTTGACTAGGTTTGTGAGAAAATACCTATTGTGCAAATCCAAGGAAAAACAATGAGAATGGGGTTGTGTGATCTCCAACTCGATGATGCCCAAGCTCCCAAATTCTGAATTTCTAGCTTCCTTTAGCTCCCTAGATGTTGTAGGGTTCCAATGCAAGAGACTAGAGTCAATTTGGACCAAGAATGATCAAGTTATCAAGGGTTGAAGGAAAAGGGAATTTTGTGGATTTAATTTCATGTAATTTTGTTCATGAATAAATCCATGGGGTTATATAGAAGTGTGGGCTGCCAAGGGGGGGTAGGGGTAGATATTTAGGGCTTATCCACCTAGCAAAACTTAGCTCCTAAGTATTTGACTAAGGGGATAGATATTTTAGGTTTCTAAAATATCTAAAAGTAAAATATCTAGATATTATCAAACCTAGATATTTACACATAGGTTAACATCTAACATTAGCCTCCTAGGTTAGTGACTAATCTCTAGGTTAGGGTAAACTAGGTTAGGGATTATCAAATCACTAATCAAAAGTCCATGAATAGTAAAATCTCCCTAATCCTACTTAATTCCTAGAAAATTACCAAAATACCCTTTAGGCCAAAAAGCCCTAATTTGATGTTCTAAACCTATGGCTAGGCTCACATGATCATGGTTAGTCTCTAAGTTATGAAATCTCTAGGGTTTACACTAGGGTTATACTAACAAAGTCACAAAGTCATAAGTCATGACTTATGAAATAGTTTTAATATAACTAAAAATCACCAGAAATCATATCATGACTAAAACACCATTAATAAATAATAAAAATAATAATTTTTCAAAAATACCCCAATTTCAGAAAACTGGGTCTTACAAGTCTACCCTCCTTAGAGAAATTTCGTCCTCGAAATTTAGATGGTCGTACTCCTCCTGGGTCAAACCCTCAACAATCAAAGTCAGAGTTACTACTTAGCAGCATACAAGGTCAACAAATAAAATGTGGGTAGTAGACCTATACTGGGTCATGTCCAATAAATTGGACTGGCAGGTTTAGGTCAAGGGTGTCCTCAATTTAAATTGGAATCAAAAGTAACTCTATGGGGTAATTTAGGAAGAAGTCTTGTGTCAGGAAAGTCGTACTAAGCAATTGAAGTATAAAATGGTGTGCCTTAGTGGGATACTAAGGTCATGGGTGTCGGTTGTCAAGTCTAGGTCATGCCTGTGAAATTGGTTTTGAGAAAACAACTAGTCTTGTGCTCCTAATTTAAAAGTCATGGTAATGTGCCTATGATGATCATAATTAGAGTGGGAATGGTCAATGGCCTAAATTTAAACCAGAAGTTGTGATGCAATAGTAGTACAAGGATAGGTTAAATAGGATAGTCTGTGACTATGGGTATTAGACTAGGTAGGTAAGAAAACAATGAATCAATAGGGTTAAGAGGTTTACCATTCTATGGTTAGAGCTACTCTTCTAAGTCAAAGGTATAGCACATACATCAATTCATTCCTAAAGGATTATATTAACAATTAGAGCTACTCCTACTCCTACTCCTACTCCTAAGTAAGAGATAAAATCAAAAGAACTATCAGGTCAAATTCATCAAAAATAAGAAATAGGTAGGAGCATATGGAATTGGATTTCAAGACAGATATAATGAAACAAGATGGAAATGGATTTGAAAGAACAGAACCTGCAAGTGGCTCCATCCATGTAGAATAATATATGAAAGCGAACCAAAGTGCAATAGGTTGATCAGACCATCATGCACCGGCCCTGATTAGACAATATGTTAGTGGGTACTAGCCCCCAATAAAATATGTCGTGATCAAGCTCGATAAAATATAAGCTTGCAAAACTAAGGCTAAATTAGCAGTAAAGAAGGTCAAAATATAAGGGAGGTAATGATGAATAAGGTTAAATAGTCCAAGATCCCTTAAACATCAAGGAGTGAGGGTGAATTAAAACAAGAGGAAAAGGGTTTTCAATATCGAAGTTCAAAATAAGATTCTCAAGGGTCGTCCCGGAATCTCTCATGAAATCCTAACAGTGATTAGGTATACTCTCATCCTAATAATTTAATTCCTATATTCTATCGCAGGCTCGTAGCAGTACAACTAAGTCGTCGTGCTACTACGAAATCGCACAAATGCGACTCTCGACTAAAACCTATTCCTTAATTCCTATCGCAGGCATGCTTGGTACAATAACGTAACCAAACAATTTAGTCGACAGACCTGCATGGGCCACCACTAAAAACGCGTCACGACCCGCACCCTGTATAGGGGCACGAGAAGTGGTTACGTCCAGCCTACGCCGCAGTGTCGGCGGTAGTAAGCTGTTCTAGGTTGCTAACTAATCTCATGCAGTGAATATAAAAGTACTTGTCCAGATATCAGCTCCGAATGGAGGGCAAGTAAAAGGGTATGATCTACTCAAACACCGTCTAAGCACGAAAAGATAACACAGAAGTTATACCTAAGGAATTAAAGACAACAACAACTAACTGCTAAATAAAACTCCAATATCTCAAACCAACTTAATACAGACTCAATATCTTAACTTTAATACAACAAGCCAAAACATGAAAGCTAAAGTAGTGTACTAGCTAATCTCCTGAATCACTCCTGAGAGTCGGGACCAAAGGTAGCTAATCCCTCGCCAGGTCCATGGTAAGCAGGGCATGTGTCCTCAGGATTATCATCTGTAATATTTTCAACAGGTCCAATCAGGACGGGAACGAGCACAACTCATCAAGAAAAACCCAAGTAAATGACAAAGAACTATAAAGCAGTTATAGACAGTTTTATTGATGAGCATGGCAGTTCTATGCAGGTAATGATGGCATAGAAAAACAGTAAGATACAAGAAAAGAAAGGTAACTAAAACAAGAGAAGAATCATGGCAATGAAGACTGTAATAAAAGCTAACTGAACTAGAATATCATGTGTGAGTCCAGACAGTACGATATAAGTCTAATATAATCCCAGTGTGAGTCCAGTCCATATAATCTGATACCAGATAATTTCCAGTACAAGATGAGTCCAACAGTGATCAATGAAACCAGGATGAGTCCAACTATGATCTAACAGTATGTTTTAAAATATCGAGGTCGACATGCAAACGGCTATAGGTATCAGGCACATCTCTCACTGATCAGGCAAGAGATGGCTATGCTTCCAGTAGATTCCAGTTTGGAGATTCCAGATTGGGGGTATGTCTACATGTCTTACTCAATATTTCCCCGCCCAGCAAGTGAATCCAAAATCGACAAAAGAATCGAGATGAGTCTGGCCAATACGTGATGATTCCAGAAATGATTCCGGAATGATACTAATGACTCCAGTAATAGAGGCCAGCAAGTAAGGTATATGTCGATACATGAATCCAGAAATATCCATACGTGTTGATACAGAGAATCACATAGAACTAACTAGAACTGAAATACAGTAATCGACAAATAAATGAGAGAATTATCAGAGAATGTACTCGCCTGTTACTCTGGAAAGAGTAGTGTAATATCAGATGTCTGTACCAGGGTCACAATGTCCTAAAATAGAGCAATACAGTTATGACATGTCCAAAATGAAGGTAAATGAAATCTACGATGCAATCTATATGAATTCTAAGCCAATCTAGGTCAAAGTCAAACTTGGTCAACACTACAGTCAAACTAAGTCAAATCAAGTCATACTAGGTCACAAGAAGTTAAACTAAGTCATACAGGGTCAAACAAGGTTAAACAAGTCTAATCTAGGTTAAAGTCAACCCTATAAGGCTAACTCAAAATCAAACATAGGCTAACCTGTCTTAGAATACCTAAGATACTATATTACTAGGCTAAGGTATAACCAACTTCCTATACAAGGTATATCACTCACAAATACATATAGTACAAACCAAACTTAACCCTATAATCAAGCAAATCCATACTCTAACTCAAATCAAGACTCAACTCCTATTATCTCACTTAACCCCATACATATCTTCATCTACATGGGACTACCCATATAACTCAAGTTACAATAATACCCTTATATAGGTCAAAACCCTAACCAACTAGTTTACAGTCTAGGGTTTAGTCAAACCTAGATCATTAAGTCATTTAGAGTTCATCTAAATCCTTTCTAGGTCAATTAGGTCAAGGTTTGACCTATAGTTGACTTTGGTCAACCTTGGTCAACACTAAAAGTCAAACTGGTCAAACTAGTCCAAGTTAGGTCAAACAATGTTAAACTAGTTAGGGTTAGTCAAACTAGTCATTCTAGGTTAGTTTAAGTCAAACTAGGTTAAGCTAGTTCAAATTTGACCTAAGGTTGACCTTGGTCAACACTTGGTCAAACAAGGGGTAAACTAGTTAAGTCATGGGTATTTGGTCAATTAGGGTTAGCCCTAATGGCCATAGGCTAATAGCTATAGCCCATAGGCTAGTAGCTTAGGTCAACTAGTTCTAGGTTTACCTATATAGATATATATATACATACACTATATAATGTAAAACCTATATATATAGCCACTATATATAAATACCCATATACCAAAATAGGATTTCTATATACTATACAACTCACATACACATATTTATATAACATCACTATAGGAAAACTAATACAAATATACATATATCAATATATATATATATATATACCTATATATATATAAACTCATATATATACTATATATATATAGAGAGACAAAGGGAAAGAGAGAGAGACTGAATGAGAGAGAGAGTGAGACAGTGAGAGAGAGAGAAGGGACACACACACACAGGAATGGGGGGGGGTTCAGTTTCCTGGAACAGGAAACCAGTCCCAAACACACACACACACCACATATATACATATATATATACACATCCCTAACTACCTATACACACAACCAAATAACCTCAAAATTCATCCACACACACACGTACATATATACTACATATATACATACTAAAATACACAATTACAAAGTATAAATTATATCAAAATCGGGTTTGAAATCCATTTGCAAAAACTGGAAAAAATCCTAAAACCTGAGAACAGTGGACTGTGCATAGGCTAAATAGGTAAACCCGATTTCTCCTACAAATCGAGCTAAGACCCGAATCAAAGGGTTGGTAACTGAGCCCCTAGGTGTCCTCTAGTGTCTAGGGTCCCTGATACTGCACCACGACACGACACAACGTGTCCAAACACAAAAGAACCCAAACGGGTAAATTACAGTGCACAGTATCGTGCTAAGGTGCACACGCGTGTAGGACACGACACACGTGTCCATGTGTCTCGTGCTCACGCGTGTGGGTTCGCCTAGGGTCAGGCTAGGTGTCTAGGTACCTGATTCGTGTCCAAGTGTCCCCGTGTCCGCGCACGAAGTGCGTATCAGAGGCACTGTGCGCGCGTGTAAGTGACAGTGTGTGTCCAGTGCGAGTGCGATTTCGTGTCCGATACGACACGAGAAGTTGTGAGACTCGAGGGGGGGCTTGTCAGAGGGTGCCCCCACCTCTGTGCCAAGTGGCATGTGTCCACGTGTCACGTGCAGCGAGCACTAGATGTGCAGCAGCAGGGGAGCCGCACGCACTGTCGTGCTGCGTCGTGCACGCGTGTCGACCAGTCTAGGGCCACGTGTGTGTCACCTAGGGCCTCGTGGTCGTGTCCTAGGATAGGTGAGGTGTCAGGGTACGTGTCTAGGTTACTGTATCGTGTCCACAACACGTGTAGACACGACACGAAGTGTCAAACACTTACGTGTTTACAGTATGCACAGTGTGTTAAAATCAGTGGGTTCGTGTCCTGTTTTGGACACGAACAGTGTCCAATTCATGCTCAGTCCTAGGGAATCGTGTCCTACACATCTAGGGCTACCCAAAAATATATTTTGTTTTACAAAAACACAACATTAAATCCTAAGTGGCATTTCACCAAACACTGCAATTAAGACACAGATACGTGTCCGATACGGACACCAAATCGAACCTACTTCCTACCAAACTTTACCCACAGTATTGTTATTCCTATATGAATGCAATTATGAAAGAAAAACAGGAATTTGACTAGGTTTATGAGAAAATACCTATTGTGCAAATCCAAGGAAAAACAATGAGAATGGGGTTGTGTGATCTCCAACTCGATGATGCCCAAGCTCCCAAATTCTGAATTTCTAGCTTCCCTTAGCTCCCTAGATGTTGTAGGGTTCCAATGCAAGAGACTAGAGTCAATTTGGACCAAGAATGATCAAGTTATCAAGGGTTGAAGGAAAAGGGAATTTTGTGGATTTAATTTCATGTAATTTTGTTCATGAATAAATCCATGGGGTTATATAGAAGTGTGGGCTGCCAAGGGGGGGTAGGGGGTAGATATTTAGGGCTTATCCACCTAGCAAAACTTAGCTCCTAAGTATTTGACTAAGGGGATAGATATTTTAGGTTTCTAAAATATCTAAAAGTAAAATATCTAGATATTATCAAACCTAGATATTTACACATAGGTTAACATCTAACATTAGCCTCCTAGGTTAGTGACTAATCTCTAGGTTAGGGTAAACTAGGTTAGGGATTATCAAATCACTAATCAAAAGTCCATGAATAGTAAAATCTCCCTAATCCTACTTAATTCCTAGAAAATTACCAAAATACCCTTTAGGCCAAAAAGCCCTAATTTGATGTTCTAAACCTATGGCTAGGCTCACATGATCATGGTTAGTCTCTAAGTTATGAAATCTCTAGGGTTTACACTAGGGTTATACTAACAAAGTCACAAAGTCATAAGTCATGACTTATGAAATAGTTTTAATATAACTAAAAATCACCAGAAATCATATCATGACTAAAACACCATTAATAAATAATAAAAATAATAATTTTTTAAAAATACCCCAATTTCAGAAAACTGGGTCTTACAGATAGATAACATGGAGATACAAAAAATGAGGAGATGTGAATCCCTCCTTATATATATATATATATATATATATATATATATATATATATATATATATATATATATATATATATATATATATATAAAATTCATAATCTCTCACTCCCTCTAATTACTCAAGTGGATGAGGTGAATGTCTCAAAAATTTATTTTATTAATTATTTATTGAATGTAGATAACAATTTTTAAAACAAAAATTTATTAATTAATTGTCCTTAACATGTGTTCTTAGTGCACATGTTAACAAATCCATTTATATTTTATATTTATCAATATACATTTTAAGTGGAAGGTATATTGATAAATATGGTGATGAAAATACCAATATAAAAATGCACAATTATCAATATATTAACACGTGTCACGTGTCATGAGGACACATGTTAAACGAACTGAGGGGGACAACCATGGTCGAAACCGACACCACATGTCTTGATTGGGTTGTGTGACCCACATAAACCAGTCCCCTACTAACACAGGCAAATGAACCCGACCAGTCGGTTTACGCGTCGGTCGCCCCTCCCCTCCCCCCCCTCCTCGGCAGGTTTGAGAAAAAATTACTCAGAACAGTCCAATTTTTCACATTCATTTCAATATTTGACTCTCTCTCTCTCTCTCTTCTCAAAATTTCAGTTTTCTTCTCATCTTTTTCTTCTTCTTCTTCTTCTCCACCATTTTCATCCTCATCATCTCCATCAAAATCCTAGTTTCCTTCTTATTTCCAATTTTGATGGCACCCAAGACTCCTCACAAATAATGTACAAATCCTAATACTTTCTTCCTCACAAAAAATGCATGAAAATAAACCATAAAATATTTATTTCATTCTTTCTCTCAAATAATGCACGAAAATAAACCCCAAAATGTATATTTCACTCCATTATCAAGATGGAAATAAATCCTAACATATATTTTTTTATTCAGCCATTTTGACTTTAGGACTGTCAGAAATTGTGGCAGTCCTGAAATAAAATTGTTGTATAGCAAGTCTATTTCAGGACTGCCATAATTTCTGACAGTTCTCAATACTTATAGGACTGCCATAAAATATGGTAGTCCTGATATGGGCTTGCTGTACAGCAAGTCCCATTTCAGGACTGCCACAATTCCTGACAGTTCTCAATACTTCTAGTACTGCCAGAAATTGTGGCTGTCCTAAACTATATGACTGTCAAAATTAAATTATTTGTTAATTAAAAATTGAGAGATTTATCTAAAAGATAGATTTAAAATTGACAGATTTATCTATTAAGATTTATTAATGAAGAAAATAGATTAATAGATTTAATAATCCAACTTCTTCTACAACTAGGATTTCATCTATAATTCCCACAAGTTGCGACCACAACTTCAAAGTAAAAGTTCCATGATTCCTGCAAATTGGTTAATTTTCTTTCTTCTTCTTCTCTTCTTTCTTGTTCTTCTTCCATGATGTCCAAACAAGAAGGAAAAAAATAAACTAAAATTTGGAAAGAAAAAAAAATGTACGGAAGGAGACGATAGCGAAAAAAATAAAAAATTAACTTATATACCTCCGTTTGGACTAACCATAAGTAATTTTTTAAGTGAAAAATTTGTAAATAAATCAAAATTAAATTTGGACTAATCCTGATCTAACTTTATAAATCCTTCAAATGCATGCTATATTGGTAGTGTACTTGAGCTTGTTTTATTATCTCTAGGTTTTTGTACTTGGCTAGAATTTTAGAGGACCCCTCTCTTGGACTGAGCTTCTTGTATGAGAGAGAGAGAGAGAGAGAGAGAGAGAGAGAGAGAGAGGCACATTGTTCAAAGGAGTGAGTTGGGAAGTGAGAAAAAAAATTCATGGGAAGAGAACCAAATACACTTGTTGTCGTTGTTGCTCATTTATTTCTGCACGAGTGCTACAGCATTGCATCGTTGCAGCATTTCTGGTACTGACTACAGTATTATCTACTTTTTCTTGAATTTATTTTTTTCTCACACAACTCCAATTTTATATTAGGAACTGTTCTCAAATCTCGATTTAATGGGAGAGAGTAATCACTGGAGGCACTGCTGCTGCTGCTGCTTAAAGATTTAAAATAGAAGTGTGCTGTGCTGTGCATAGATAGATGGATCATCATCAAAGTATTGCACAGTACACACTACTATAACACCTTTCTGTGCAGCCCAGCGCTATGATGCGGTGAGAGCCTCACGCGGTCATATCACACAAAATGTGTGCGGTTCTGCGAGAGAGGACTCAATGAAGAAGGAGAAGCAGCAGCAGCAGCAAGGACCTGCCCTTGCTTTTTTTTTAGGAGCCAAATTTGTACTTCACATTTCTTTCTTGCTAACATGTACTTTCAACCCACACACCTGATTTTTGTAGTTGTTGTTGAAGACATATATCTTCATATCAGCGTTTAAATTCGATTTGTTCGGTTTAAAATAGTTAAAATTGAATAAATAAAACTTTTAAAAATTTAAAACTAAAATCGAATCAAAATTAGTCGTACCTAAAAAGTCCAAAACCATAATCGAATCAAAACTATAGTCAAAACCAAAACCGATAATCAATTGGGTTGAAATATTTTTATTAATTATGGGTCAGACCAAAACCGAATCGAAACTAAAATTACGGTTGAATAATATTAAAAAAATACAAGTATTATACGTACGTTTATTGTATTTTAAAATTGGACTAGTTGTTAAATTATTAAAATTAGACTTCGAAATATATACACATAATTGTTGTTTTGAGAATATACACATTTTTAATCATAAAATATGCATACAATTGAAGACATTTACATAAATTTCATAAGTCTTATTTGGCCATCAATTTTTGATCAAAATCGAACAACTAATTTTAATATTTGCAAAATCGAAACCGTTCCGATTTTCTTTTTAAACCGAATATATTATATAAACAAAAAAAAATTGTCCAAATTTGGCAATTCAAAAAAATGTGAAACCAAGTTTCTAGAGCTACTACACCCTTCTTTCTTGTTTCAACAAATTCATGGACACACATTGTTGATGGAAAAAAAGAAGAAGAGATTTTTGGATCCAGAGGAGAGACGGGTGGAATGTCTTAGTTTTCAGATACGAGATACTCATCCGACTAGCTCAATTGAAAAGGTTCGATAATCTAACATGATTAAGTAGAATTTTTTTTATTTTATTTCTTTCCCTCACCAAACCTCGAAGCCTTGCTAGTTTTGATGGAGAAAGATCCAGTCTCGCGACCACTATCTCTACAACATTTCAGTATTAGTTTAATTTCAGTTTGATACCCTAAACTTTAATATCATACCAATCATTACCCTAAACTATTGAATATTTTTGAAGTTGATATCCTCCGCCAGTCATGGGTTAATTTTTTCTCATTTCAACAAAAATAAATAATATTTTTTGACCAGATTACCTCCATCCTTCCTCTCGGAAATATTTGAAGTGATCACGAATTATGAGGTTATTTTTATCATTTCGAATTTTTCGCTAATATTGTTATAGTATTACGTTGTACAATTATAGTTGAGGTATTAAGTTGTCTAATATTAAAATTTATGGCATCAAGTTAAAAAAAGTTAAATAATTAGAATATATCGAGTTAAAATTGAGTCTTCGAGTATTTCGTACAGTTTTCCGAGAGAAATTTTGTGGTGCATGACAAGTGGGCCCTCCTATAAAAATTTTACATGCACGAATTACGAATAGAGAGGAGGGCCCACTTGTCATGCACCGGCTATATCAAAACTTTGATACAGTCGGCTGCATCAAATTTTTTTCCAAGTTTTCCTCCTATTTGTATGGAAACGAGGAGATATTAAACATTTAGGCCTCGTTTGGTTCACGGAAATGAAATGAATTCCCTTGTATTTTTCATGGGAATTGGAAAGTAGGATTCATGTCACATTTTCTTTCTGTTGTTTGGTAAAACAAGGAAACTAACTAGGAAAAGAAAGCAAAATATAACAATGTTCCAATAATATCCTTACCTTTTAAAATAAAAATAACATTATAAAAAATAACATTAATGGTAAAATAAGCAATGACACATGGTTACTTTTGTCATAACTTTTGTAATAAATGTTGGGAAAGGAGGAAGAAAAATCAATCCCATGGGTTTTGAGTGGAACCATTCCACCAATTTTTTCTCTTGTCAGAAAATTGATTTCCAAATTTGTGGCTACTAAATAAAGAAAAAAAAATAACTTTTCTTTTTTGGTTCCTTAAATCCGTGAACCAAACGTGGCCTTAAGAGAACCAACTTCCAAACAGAAAAGTTGCCGAGTATGAAAGCTGTGACCCTGGAGATTCAATTCAAAGGTCCAATGGGAGATTCTAGGTGGGTTGCCAACGTCACCAGAGGTGTAACCGTGTAAGTGGGACTTGACTCCACTTGCTCATTTATGTCATCGGTAGGGGATGAAAGAATGGAATGGGTTTGGTGAATGCCAGCATTAGGGTTCGCACACTAACTCCCATCAGTGAGTGTGGTGCTGAGTGCTCCAGCATTTGCTCAACCAGACATGCTCATTCGTCTGATGCCTCTGTGATTTTGACCAAACACTCCCAAGTTGGTTTCACTAATCTCCTCCCCCCCCTAATGATGATTGACCTTCCAGTTTTAGGTGGTACAGAACTTTCTCATCTTAATGATTCTGATGGGGAAGGCTCGTCTCTGTCGCACTCCCGCGTAGCTGGCGGGCTCCCGAAGATATAAATGAAACAAAAATGCACGGTGGCTTGCACGGCACCGCTCGCGGCCACATCCTCCCTCGCAGTGGCGGACACATGTACATCTCACTGGAGACGGAGCCGCCAATAAAAAATTTTGAAAATAAAAATATTTGTTAGGAAACAGCAGCTACGGAATGGAGCTATGGAATGGTGTATCGACGAGATACGGGCTCCCAAGTGAAAACAAATTAAAAAAAAGGCTTAATTGCACTTTGCTACCCTCAACTATTCCGCATTTTCAACTTGATACCATAAACTTTTTTTCGTAACAAATTGGTACCTCAACTATTATTTTTTTTCAACTTGATACCTAATTTTTTAAAAATTCCGAAAATGTCCTTCCCTCTTCCTTCCCTCCACCCCCTTCCCCACTCCGGCCACCCCCCCTGCTAGCTCTGGCCGCCCCACCCCCCCCTCTGCTAGCTCCGCCCCCCCCCCCCCCCCCCCGCCCCCCCCCCCCCCCCCCCCCCCCCCCCGCCCCCCACCCCCCTGCTACCTTCGGCCACCCCCTGCCCCGCCTCCCGCCCCGCCCTCCCTCCCCAGCCCCCCTCCTCCCGTGCTGCCGCGGCCTAGGGGAGAGGCGGGGGCGGGCGGGCGGCCGGAGTGAGCAGGAGGGGGGGGGGGTGGGGGGCGGGGGCGGAGCTAGCAGGGAGGGGGGGGGGCGGCCGGAGTGAGCAGGGGGGGCGGCCGGAGCGTGCAGGGGGGGAGGGTTAGGGGTAGGGGTAGGGACATTTTAGTCCAAAATAACATCTGGATACCAAATTGTTACAAAAAATAGTTTAGGGTACAAAGTTGAAAAATGGTAATAGTTGAGGGTAGCAAAGTGCAATTAAGCCTAAAAAATAAATAAATAGAAGTTCAGGTCTTATTGTGTGGTGGGACCTAGACACACATCTTATTGTGTGGTGGGGTCTCGACACAAAATTATCACAAAAAAAGGCAGCAATTACTGTCGCTTCATCTTTTCTTCCGCCTCTTCATTTTTCTCTACCAAAAAAAATACAAAACTAGAAAAGCTGTCGGAGGAGTTGAGAATGGAGTAGAAAACTCGTAGAGAACAATTTCTATATTTTACTGTATGAAAACTCGTAGAGAACAATTTTTATATTTTGTATTAAAAATTAGTCCTTTGTTTGGGATGGTCCATGAATTTTTAGTTTTGTACTTTGTTTCTATATGTTCAATTTTTTGGAACGTCGTCTCCGAACTCCCATTATAAATGTACCCCCAGTAGAATATCATCCTGGATCCGCCAATGCCCCCTCGCACCACCCTCTCTTCCTGCCCTGCTGCCTCCCCCACCCTCTCGTACTCCGCCGGCTCGCACGAGTACCTCCCCCACCTCCCCCCTCCTCCTCCGACGGCTCGCACGAGTACTGGACGAGTATTGCGCGAGCTAAGAGGCGCGATTGTAAATGAAAACTATACTTACTCTTGCTAGATTAAATTAACATGTATGCTTTGGCGCTGCACTTTGACCAAGCGAGACTCCTCCTGTCAAGATTCATTTTTAGGACTAAGATTGTAAGAAGACAGGATTATCTTTAACGTAGTATAATATTCAGACTTGAACGATATGATAGGATTGGTGAGGCCAAGGATCTCATAGAAGTTTATTCAGTATAATAAATAAACCAAATGGGTGCCTCAAAAGAATGCAGGACCTAGGCTTAGGCTTGAGCATAAGCTAAGCCTACACTTTTGCTGAGGATCCTAACAAAGTGTTTAAATAATGTCACATAGTATATGTGATTTATTTAGTTGATAGACAAAGTTGAAAGTGTCACATGGACGGAATGAATGAATACACCAATTTCAAAAATAAAACATGACGGAATCAAATAGTAGAGAACTAGAGATTGGATTTGGCACGGATTTTCAAACAGCAAGCAGACATATCGAATAAACATCCAATCCTCATGTTGCATCCAAACTCTATCAATATTTCTTCTTCTTTTCTTGCAATTTTTTTTGTTCTGATAATGACAGAAAGTTGACATGTTCATGATACACAGATTGCCAAGGAAAAAATTAACACACAAAATTGACAGCTAAAGGGAAAACAGAAAAGAAGAAATTATAATGAAAGCAGGATTTTTCTTCTGCTAATTAAGATCACTAATTAGCCTGCGTTTGATTGAGTTTTTTTTTCCATGGAAAGTATTTTCATCACAAATTTTACACCACTTGTAGTGTATGATAGCATATATCTTCCATGGAATTATTTTTCATATTTTTCTTCAAAATGATGGAAAATAAAATTGGCCTAGCCCATAAAAAAATATCAATTTTTATGGAAAATAATGACAATCAAACACCCAAATTAATTTCGTAGAATTTTTTACACGAATTTTATTTTCTAGTAAAATAATTCCGTGGAATCAATTCATTTTACACCTTGTAACCAAACGCACCTTCCCATGTGATTGAAGGAAAATTCCACTCCCGAAAGAGAAATGAGAATGCCAGAAAAATGGATCCCAGCATTGCAGTATGCTTTGCCCAGTCGCCTGCCGCTTAATTTGTTGCCTTGATCGCCCAAGAACCCCGTCACTGACGTGTGGGCCACGGTGAGGCAGGCGCATGCGACTCGGAAACCGATTACAATGCAGGTATTGAGTAAAGCATTGCTCAGTTGCAGACGGATGGTTAGTGAATTGTCCAAGTGGCAAGAAAAAAAGAGGGGTAGATTGCGTTCTAATACAGTTTTATGCAGTATGGAATGGGTTCGAGAGATCCAACATTTAGTCCACAAATAGTTCCTCAGAGCCGGCTCCATCTCTGCATGCTGCAAAGTGAACAGAATAAAGGAGAGGAGGGGCCTAAAGGCTTAAAGACTATAAAGACTAAAAGAGTGAGAAACAAGTAGCCAGTTGAGTCAGTGATACTAGCAGAGGAGTATCCAGTACTGTAGTAGGCCCAGCCCCCCTCCCTAACAAAGTGGCATTTTCTAATTCCAAGAAAGCAAAAGAAAGAAAAAAAGCTCAGGAATGGGCCATGGAGACTAGTATTGTACCAGTAGATATGTCATCAACAAAGCGGGAAGGGATATCATTCAAATCTGGATGATGAATAGGAAAAAGAAATTATCGATACCAGTAGGCAGGCAGTAGGGGAATCCCGAGGACACTGGAAAAAAAAAAACTCTTTTTTCTTCTTCCACTGCCACCAGTAGACTACACATTGTACACAACGTTGAGAGTAGAACAATCTTAATTTCTTTGATTAGAGGATTATATATATATGGATGACTATATTTCTCAGTTCTTACAGAATTACTGATTGTCATTTCTCGCGGGTAGTAGTGTCCAAGACTCTCAGTGCTCCACCTTCATCAAGGCCTTCATTCTTTTTCGACCCTGCATTGGAACAACCCAAAGGAATCATCATTGAAAATTAAATAGGAAAAAAAGAGTCAGCAATGTTAAGATAACAAGTGATTCTACATATACCGGTATAAAACAGTTTCCTGGGGGCCAGTTTGGCTAGCCCAGGGCAGATGTCCATTTGTGCAAATGATCATTTAGATGCTTCCTTGAGTTACATTAAGGCCTCGTTTGGTTCGCGGAATTTCCCGGTTGGGAAAGGAAAGTGATTACTTTCCTATGTTTGGGTGCCCAAGGAATTGAGGAGGAAAGGAAAGTGATTCCCAATAGAAGGGAAATTAGGGGGGAAAGTGATTCCATCCATCCAAGGAAGGAATCACTTTCCCACATTGAAGTATTCACTTTCCTTTCCAAATTCCTTGGCATTGCCAAACATAGGAAAGGAAAATCAATAGGAATTAAAGTTTCCCAAAGGAAAGGAAATGACAAGGAATTGATTTCCTTTCCCTTCCATTCCGCGAACCAAACGAGGCCTAACAGTAATATATACAAAAAGGATAAAATGAGGGGTTATGCTAATATTAAGACCACATGGAAAAGTAGGAACTCCCATAAATACTCCAGGGCTCCAGCTATTAGTCTTTTCTGAATGCTATATTCCCCTAACCCAAGTATGAGTGATAGAGCACATAATCAACTAGAGATGATAGTAATTGTTCTCTCTGTGGTACAGGATTGAGATTTTTCTCCAACTAAGAAGATTTCTGTAACGCAGATATCACTGGTGGTAATGGTGACTTCACTTCAGGCAAGTAAGATATAAAAACTAAAAGGATTATTTTGTATAAGGGTACCAAATTTAGAATCAAATTAGACTTTGGGTACTTGGTTTGTTCATTTTAGACTTTAGGTACTCGAATTTTTTTAGTAACACATTTTAGTGACGAACATTCATCATTAAAAGACTCATTTTGTCACTGAAAGTCCAATTTCGTCACTAAAATGTGTCATTAAAATTTTTCGAATATCCAAAGCCTAAAACAGACAAACCCAGTACCCAAAGTCTGATTAGGTTTAAACATTATACCCTTATACAAAATAATCCAAACTAAAAAGTTCAATGATACATACAACTCAAGGTGTGAAGTGGGCCAGGTGCCCCGAAGCCCCACCCTGGGACCGGCCGAGTCCCGGTTAGACCTGTCAAGTGGGCCGGGTTGGCCCAACCTCACGAGTCCGGCCCGAAAAAATTGCCCATGTGCCGGCTCGGCCCGAATAATCTTGGGCCCAGGATGGCCCGGTCTAGTGTATCGGGACGTGTCGGGGCTCATCTCGGCCCATAAGAGAGGCCCAGCCCGAAGCCCAGGCCTGACCTGAGGCCCGGCCGAGAATTAGAATTGCCTAATAGGTGAAAGAATACATACAGTACGTCAATTGTTTACAAGTTTCAAAAGTGATGCTTACGATGGAAACATGCACAAGTAAGAACATAGTTTTCCAGTTTACGAAGAGACTAAGGCAGCACTGAAAATCAGTGCTCCAAAACATTTGCGTGGTTGTACTTTGTTAAACTTTCTCAGGAAAATTAAGCAGATCAAACTTAAATCATTGAGTTTCTAGGAAAAGTTTCCTAAAAGAAACATGAAGGTAGACTGTATCAACATATTTACTTGGGAACTTCCATGCAGCCAAACATCTCTATACAGTCATGAAGTAATCAGTCTCATTGAGAATAATAACAACAATGGTAACTGACAAAACTAACTTTTGGTAGGGCAGTAAAAGTAGTTTTTGGTACAGTTGTCACTGGGTGAGCTTGGAATGTATCTAGAGATATTACTTGTGCGGTGGACTTCAGTCCGTTCCTATTCAAACAACTCGAAATTAATAGTCCAAGTCTAACACAGAAACTTGGACCAGGGACACCAGCTTTTGTTGCATCCATGTTCCAGTTTCCACGGACCCATCAATACAACCCGAGGCCCGGCCCAAGCTCAGCCTGGTTCGGCCCGGTCCGGAACCATTGTGATGTGGGCCACGTGACGGGTTGGGCTCAAATTTTCACCCTTAGGCCCAACCCGGCCCGCTATAGTGCATGGGCCTGAGAGGCCCGACCCGGCCCACTTGAAAGCTCTAAGTCCCAGTCAACGACCAGGACCGGACCATGAAACTTATGGGTCGGGTTCCACCCAAAAAAAAGATCTGAGCCTGGCCCAGTTGGGCAAACAGGTTGGGACGGGTTTTGCTCCAAAATCCGGTTGGATCGGGCCGGTCCCCCCTTGGTCCCACCATAATTGAACATTGGATTTTTTTTTTTTACCATCCCCCAACTATCCATTATTATGAACGTTGGGGGAGTATTTTGGTCAAATATCCTCCAACTGCCATTTGATGAGAGTATGTTGGTCTTTTATGGAGAGATTTTTTTTACCAAAATACCTCTATTGTTTAAATTTGTTGATAAAGGCACCCCCAAAGTGACAGGGGGTGATGCATGTTAGGGAACAACACAACTAAGTTAAAATTGTGTTAGGGGGGCAACACATTTCAAATAGTCACTCATCTTTCCTCAAAAATCAGACCAAAAATCTTCCCTCTTCCTACCCTCTTACAAGACTTTCTTCCCTCTCCATCATTCCCTTGTTGCATCCAAAAACTTTCCCTCTTCTTCCTAGTTTTAGGTTTCAAATCTAGATTTTTTAAAGATTCTTGGATTTTATGTATAATCATTGTTTTTGTTTCGTAGTAGATAGCCCATTAAAGCACTATTTCTGAAGTTTCAAACTCCATTAGTGGAGTTTCGAAGCTTCAAATCAAAACAGCCCCGTTTGGACGAATATAAGATTGTCAAAATTTTGGCGGTCCTAAAATATAAGTTATCTAGTGCAGGCTGGGCTGAGCAGAGCAGTAGAGAAATGTCATATTTGTGTCTATGGGCAGGGTTAATTACTAGTAGAAATCTATGATCGAGCGCAGAAGCAACTATAACAGTTAGATTTGCATGCTCATTACCAATGTCCAAGTTGGCATGCCACAATATCACGTGTTTGCTTCTTAAATTGTTTCACTACTGCATATGATACGATGTTTGAAACCACCTGAAACTCGGATTCTCAAAAAAATGTGTCGCCCACTATTACTTTTGGGGGTGCCTTTTATTAAGGTTAATCAAGAACACTTTTGTCTTTTTTGCTAAAATAACAAAAATATCCCTATAAGAGCGCTATATTCTATGGGTATTTGTGGTCAAATTTAGTAGGGGTGAGCAAAACTCGGTTTAAAACCGAAAACCGATCCGAACCGAACCGAAATAAGGTTTCGGTTCGGTTTTTTTTTTAAACGGTTCGGTTGTCGGTTTAGAGGTTCGGTTTTTTTGGATTTTCGGTTCGGTTTTCGGTTTTTGGGTTCGGTTTTCGAACCGAACCGAAAACCGAACTTTAAAACCGGTTTATATATATATATATATATATATATATATATATATATAACCGAAAAACCGATGAACCGAACCGAACCAATTCGGTTCGGTTCGGTTCAGGTTCGGTTCTGAACCAATTCGGTTCGGTTCGGTTTTGATTTGGTCGGTTCGGTTTTGAGTTCGGTTTTAATTTTTTCGGTTCGGTTCGGACCGAACCGAACCGATGCTCACCCCTAAAATTTAGCGCTCGAAAAATTCTATAAAAAGGGATTAATTCATCAAAATTTACCATTTTTTTTTCCGGTGAATTAGCTTCTTCTTCACTGCCATAAAAATGAACCACCGGATCAACCGCAAAGGTCCACAACCTCAAGACGCACAACCTCAAGAGGTACAAGGCATGGAGGCGTGCCTCATCGTCATAATTTGTCTAAAATTTGGGAACACTTTAGCCGAGTAAATAATGAGAATCTTGCAGGCCGAAGAAGACTCACGGGTGCAACTCATATTAAATGCATGCAATGTGGAAAACGAATCAAATGTACCTAACTATGGCATGGGTACACTACGTAGGCATCTAGACATGTATCAAAAAAATTTATTTTAATCTATTAGTACTAGGAACTTAGGCAGTCGCAATTATCATGTATCGGTCCGAAGAATTAACTTGCAACGATTATTTTGTACTTAGTATTTTATTTATTAACATATGAAATTATCGTTAGATAGGTATTTTATGTTTGTTGATATGCGTATCTTTTGCATTTGGGGTTTTAACATATCTTTAAGCTTTCCTTGTGGTACTTGTTATGAGGGGTTGACCCCTCTAGTTTTGTACGACCAGATATCGTAATTGAGTAGAAGTGATGATAAATCTTTGGGCTCAGTTATGATATATGGTCATACAAAACCAGAGGGGTCAACCCCGAATAGCAAGTACTACGAAGAAAACTTAAAAAGAGGTTAAAGTTCCAAATGCAAAGCATGTCATATCAACAAGTACCTATCTAACGAGAATATTATATATTGAAAAAAATTCAATTAGATAAAATTTATTCACTTTTCTTACTAGTTCTGTTTAAATAATGAGCTTAGTTTTTTGTTTAAATAGTGAAAACGGTTTTTTTTAAATAGTAGGCTCAAACTGCAATAGGCTAAAAATAAAAAATAAAGCGGTCGGGATCAGACCGGCCTGCACCCAAACCGGACCGGGTTGGGTTTGGTATTTTGGTCTCCAGCCAGGCGCGAACCGGCCCGCATCTCAAGACCATGTTGGCCCTGCCTGACCCAGACACAGTCAAAACCGGTCAACAATTGGTCCAGGTCAGCCTTGCCCGACCCAATTAACTCCATGACATACAATAGAAGCAGATAAGATCTGGTGACCTGGTCATGATCCACAAGAGCATTGTTTGAACGGGGAACTAGGGATTCTAATAAATGGTAAATTAATTAATTCCTAGAAGAAGGAATATGACTCCGTTTACAAACCAACCAAACACTAATCTAACATCTAGGAATTGCGTTCTAAGACTTAGGCCATCCATTGTGTCTTAGGAATAATGACTGATTCTCCAATTCCACCCTCTAGCAGAAATCTAGGAATTAACCAAGGGAACCGAGGAACTATAATTACTAGGTGTGCCAAAATATAGCTAAAAGCAATAAACTAAACAAATAATGAAGGTTTGACCAAAGTTGAGAAATTATAATTCATGTGTGTCCCAAACTAGCATTTGGCAAGAAGTAGATACTGATTACTCCAACAAAAAAAACCTAAAAATCCACTAAGCAACTATGCAAGCGAAGTTTGTCAGATTTTTACTAGCTGCAGCAGCAGTTATGGACCCTATGATGCTTATAGAAGATATGCAAGCAGCGTTTCATCTTGTATTTAAAGCTGAAATTTAGAAGGTTCTAGAAAAATAGCATAGCATGAACAAGTTTCCTTCTTTATGTAATGAAATCAAGTCAGCTGGTGCTACCCAGCTGCAACATCCGTTTAATCTGCAATCCCTCTTGGATGAGAAATATACATGATTTGCTCATTCATGACACCAATTTTTTTCATACATGCAGAGAAGGTAACCATTCAACTGACTGGATAGCATATCCCCAAGATCTGATTAACCTCATATTAGTATTATACACGTACCTTGCACGTATTTTATAATACTTGGGAAGAACAAACCTACTTATTTTTTTCTTTTTCTATACATAATTACATAACTATCCATATTAAGTGTAATGAATAATTTTAATTAGTAAATATAGATAAGATCATTTTTTCAATAAAAACTTCCACGGTAAAGCCTACTTTTCTCATTATATAGTAGTATAGATATACAGATATTAGTTGCCTGTTTATCTGTTTGTTTACCTTAATAATAGTTGTTTGCTAATGAACAGCTAATGAAGTTCAATGCACCGGTCAGGCCTAAGATTGATCCTTAAGAGGTTTTCTAACAAGGAGAATGTAGGAAGACCATTCATCTCTACTGCTTACACTTTCATGATAAAGAAAAACACAAAATTATGTAAAGGAACGTCATAAATGTTTTTAACATATAAAACGATGGCATGGGAAAGCAAATAATTATTAATAAATTATTAACATTTTAGAAAATATATTTTATACATTTAGGCATAATTTTAAGTATCTTCAGTGTTGTTTGTTAGTATTTTGAAATTGAATGAACAGTAGTCACCCTTGCCGGTTGGTTTACATGCAATAGATAAGTTTTCTTCTTTTACATGCTTTTACAACCTTACTATGTTTTTACACCCTTGTTGATTGGTCTTTTTTCTTTCAATTTTTTATGTTGAATTGACCAAAAAAAGACCCTCAATGTTAGTATCGGATATCGATTAGTATCGGATCGGGACATCCCAAACTATATCGATATCGGCCGATACTGCAAACTATGCTTTAGAAAGGGGGGAAACGACAAGTCAAGACAAACACAAGTGAGAAAGGTGGTCCAAAACTTCGCGGTGAAATAAATGAGAAAAAAAATTGATAGGAACAAAAAAGTAGGCACACTATAACCAGACTTAGATTTCCAAAATCACCTAGAAACCCATGCAATACAACCAGACTTAGATTTCCAAAATCACCTAGAAACACATTCAAGTCAAAAGCACGAGTGCCAAAAATTTAGGATAAAGTATCAGAAACTCTAATAACTTTGTCATGGCATTTGCCATTAATTGGAAACCAACTAACAAGTTTATATTTCTTTATCTTGCTCTCTAATTCAAACAAAAAGACCAATATAGGCTTCAAATTTAACAAACGGAAAGTATAAAAAAAAAAAGAAAAAGCAAGAAGACATAATGAGGGATTGCAGCCTCACTTTTATCTCCTTCTCCATGTCGAATCTAGTGAGTCATGTCAGGAAAAATGCTGACACGGTACCAGATTTGATGCGGGACAACCTAAGCTATGATACGAATTTGATGTGGGTCAAAACCGCAGTAGAAATTTGTTTTAACTTTAGGAACAAAAGGATGGAGAAATTCGAAATAAAGATATGGGTATTACAGATATTCTGGTGAAATCCAAGAGAATGAAGGATATTGATTTAAGGGGTTGTTTTAGAATTTTTTTTTTTTAATAAAATAATAAATTGCTAGACAAAACTGTAAACTTTCGAATTGTACAATGAGTTGACACAAAATCTAGGGGTTAGGGTTGGAACCCGATAGCAATTAGGGCAGACGAGGTTTAGAATGTTCTAATTTGGAAGGTGTTTTGAAGGTCTTTTTTATTGCTGAAACACTTTGATTTTCAAGATATAAAATATCTATTATGGATGGATTTTATGGTAAACAACGAAAAAGAGAGAATAAATGACAGTTATCGAATCATTCTATACGTAAGTGTTATAAGATATTGGCGATATGAGCCGATATATCGGTTTGAAGCCTAAAGCGACATAAATCGACCAATGTACATCGTATATATCGTTTTGAGAAATACTAGCCGATATATCGGTCGAAATCCGATATATTAGCAAATATGATATTGGATATAGAGGTAAAATATTTTTTTTTTGCTTCTTCTTATGTTGTTGCTACTACTTTTGCCGTTGCATCTTCTATTGTTGACTTTGATCAATTGTTAGAACTTGGATTGCAGTTGGGGTAGGATTATGTGATGGAGTATTTCTTGTGTAGTTTATTCTCTTTGTATGTTCTAATTTTCATTGTTATGATGTTTTGTGGCAGAAAAATTATAATGGGTAACATCTAGTTAATTATTCCTGATTGAATAGTACTTAAATTTGTTGCAATTATGTGAATTATTTTGATTATGGGTCAATTTTGTGTCATACATTGATCTGGACTTGAATCAAGTGTTAGGACTTTGAGATTATTTTGAATTTATGATGATATGTTGTTGTGTGGTTTGATTCTCTTTGTGTGCACTACTATGGTTATTATGAGGTTGTTACTTGTTGGAAGAGAAGTACTCAGAATTTCAGAATTTTTAACATGCTACTTGTGTGTAATTGCTTAGGGCTCGTTTGGATCAAGTTTTTGTATTCCTAGGAATAGGTTTTCAATTCCTTTCCCATGGGAAAGGAATTCAACATTCCCATACCCATGTTTGGTTAGGTTGGGAATAGGTAGTTCAAATTTTTTTAAAATTTCATCTCCATGTTTGGTTTAAAAAGGGATAGAAATATTAATTTATTTAGTTTTCCTTTCATACCATTTTATTAATTTCATGATGATTTACATGTTTGGGATAGAAGTTGAAAATTTGAAAATAAAAAGAGGGTATAACCGTCCAAACAAAATAGCTAAGCATCATTCCTAGGAAAGCAAATCTATTCCCAAGGAGGGGCTTGGGAATAGCTTTCCCAAGTTAATGGGAATAGCTTCCCCCCCTAAGCCCCTCCTATTCCCTTCTCATTCCCAATCCTAAACATACCAAACAAGGGTAAGAAATTCAAAACTCATTCCCAAGCCACAAAAACTTGAACCAAACGCCCCCTTATAGTCTTAAAAGAGATTAAGAACTTATTTTAAATAATTGTAACTTGATACCCTCAACTATTTTAGTTTTCAACTTGATATCTTAAACTTTTTTTTGGTACAACTTGATAGTTGATACCCTGAAAAAAAAATTGGACAAAAATATCCCTGCTGAAAACTTGAAACTATCTCCCGGCCACTCTCCTCCCCTCCAGCCACCCCCGACTGCCCCTAACCCCCCCTACACGCACACATTGTTTTTTGGAGCTTTTGGAGAGACAAAGCAATAGTAAAAAAAAAGTCACTCTCTCTCTCCTTCCTCTATTCACTCTCTTTAGCCATGGCGGCCTATAAGCAACTCAAGAATGAAGCTTTCTCCAGCCATTAGCTTCATATTGGTATGAAAACATCATCTCCACTCTCTCTAACTCTCGCTAACAAGCTGCTTCTTCTTCTTCTCTCTCTCTCTCTCTCTCTCTCTCTTCACTTCTTTCCTATGTGGGTTTCTTTGGATCTGGAGTGCAAGTCTCTAATCTATAAAATTCTTTCATTTCTTTTGTTCATGGCCCGAAATGAGATGTTGGTTTCTTTCGTTTCACCGATTAATTGCTTAAATATGCTGATCTCTGCAGTGTGGGTACGGTCGGGGTAGGGTGGCTGGAGGGGGTAGGGGTGGCCGGAGGGGGTGGGGTGGGCAGGGGAGGGTAGGGGTAGTTTTGGGTTTTTTATTTTATTTTTAGGGTATGGAATTGAAAATATTTAATAGTTTATGGTATCAAGTTGTTGAGTAAAAAAATTTAGGGTATCGAGTTAAAAAATATGGATAGTTGAGGGTATCAAGTTGCAATTAAGCCTAAAAGAAACTTTGATGAAAGAAGTAAAATGATGAAGTTTTTCTTATTTTAGGGATCGAAAACAAGTATTTTTCATATTCTTTAGTCAGTTTTGTAATATTATTTAGGGATTTATGAAAAGATACCAAAGTTTCTTAACATTTAGAAAACCTAGAAAACTTTAAGAACATTAAAAATTTTGAATTTGACAAGACATTTAGTATTATATAATATATTATATATTTACTGATATCCGATATTTAAATATATCTCTGATAAACATCCGATATCTCAAAACCCAAACTGATATAAACTTGATATCCGATATCTCGAATACTGCTATAAATGGACAATTTCACACTGCCTGATACCTATATTCGTCTCACCAAGAAGTGGAATCACAGTATCATACCAAGGACACTAGATCCAACTTGAAGAGAAACTCTTAGTTTCATTGATCATTCCACAGTAAATACAATAGGTTTAACTCCATTTATTTATTTATTTTGCATCACCAGGGCCGTGGCTCGATCCTGAGACCGCCCGCCACCCAGCCACCCCTCAGACTTATACCTCTCCTCATTAACTCCAATTATATAGGCTTTACAAAATATAAGAATCCTAATACTATTCAAACTCTATTAGTAAACTATATCCAAGTTAGAGATAATTATATCCAAATCAAAATGCTAATTGCTCATCGTGATCTCATCGCCAAGATAGCAATCATAGCATACAAAATTGATACAAGCCTAGGCATTTACCAATTTAATGTTGGATAATAGGACAACCGAACTTGATTCAATTTTTGGAACGAAAGGTTGGAATTTTAGAAATAAGAGTTATGAATATTATAGATAGTGGGTTGAAACTTTAAACCACAGAAAATTGAGGAATCTTGATCTAAGAGGTTGTCTTAGGGTTTTCTAATAAAGGAATGTGTTGTTGGACAAAAATGTGAAAAAACTTTTGGGTTAAAATGAAGTGATCTTTTACTCGAAACCTAGGGTTCGTAGATAGCACTTCATGTAGACAAGCTTTAGGAATGTTATGAAGTAATTGGAAGGTGCTTTGAAGGTCTTGAGGAACTTTTATATTGCTGAAACACCAAAAACCAAAATTTGATTTTAAAGATTGAAAATATCTATTATGGGTTGATTTTATGGTAACGAAAAAAGAAAAGAAAGTGCATCATAGTTACAAAATCACTGAAAAAGATAGAAAATCTCACATGGCGTGGTAAATATCTTGGTGTCACACAGAACAGACGTCACATCCAAGGAGAAAGACGTCACATCCAACTTTAAGAGAAACTCTCCATTTTATTCATTAATAATTCCATAAATATGTTAAAGAATGAAGATAGAAAAAAAAAACACGAATAAAAAATTGTTATAAATCACGCCACTTCAAATCAACTAATTATACAGCATAACGCAGCGTAAAAAGTAAACATAGAATAATAGACACGACTTTTTTTCTCAATCATAAAAGTTAAGAAACTTGGAAACTGTTGCTAATTATCTCGAGTTATTCATATACACTAAGGTTGTGTTTATCATGGCTGTTTCTGGAAAGCGGTCCAAAAAAGCTCCTTGGTAACAACAAATGATCAAAAATCCTTTGAAAAGCTATTTCAATTATGAGGGTAAAGTGCATATAAACCCTCCTTAGATGTGAGAAAAATGCAATTAAAGACTCAGTTTGAAAAGAATCCTGCATTTTTTTTTGGCTCAGTTTGCACCCCCGTCGTTAACAGCCGTTAAAATACGTCTAAAAAGACGATTTTATCCCTCCCCCACTCTCTCCCCCCCTCTCCGATGGTGGGGGCGGGTCAAGGGGGCTGGCCGGTGGAGGGAGGAGAGCGGAGGGGGTATGTAATGCCCCACTCCGCACGGTGCATTATGCTGAGTCGTTGACTTGAAGAATCGCGTTAACCCGATTAAGTATCGATGCGAATCGATACAAGTGTTATCTTGTCCCAAGAAACGCATCGAGTCGGATCGATGCAGAGAGTTACGATGACCCGAGGAATGCATCAGGTAAGTTCGATGTAAGTGTTAAGTTGGCCCGAGAGAAAGCATTGAGTCGGTTCGAAGATTCTAAGAAATCGAATCGACGCAAGGTATTAGTCCAATTCGGACAAGTATTGATTTTAGTTGGTTTCGTGTGCAGGCTATACATTTACGCTGAAATATAAGAGGTCGATATTTTGCCTTATTTACAACGGGGTCCGCAAAAACAAATCACCGTCTCGCAACGGACTGAGGTATAGGCTCGGTAAGCCAAATCGGTCATATAATTCAATGAATCGCGAAGTGCTCAAATGGCTAAGTCAGAAGAGTTGGCCGTGCAACAAAGATATGAAATCGAGCCGCATCGGCTCGACGAAACGACAAGACGTATCGACTTAAGGTGGGGGGCTTTGACTTCTCTTTCCTACTCCTTCATGCCTAAGTAAAATAATTGTATGCTAAGTTAACCTATCGAGACCACGGGCGTGGCTCGATCGAGAGACAAACATAGTGCGTGTCGAACACTAGATAGAACAATTGAAATGAAACGTACATCAAATGTACGAGTCGCTATGGAACATTGAATATCGCAAAGGCGAGCGCCTCGGTGCGCAAGCCATAAGAACATGGGATAACTGTATCGACAAGTGCCTCAACGCACGAGTCATTCCGTGTCCCGCGCACGAGTTAGTATGCTAGAACATTGAAAGACTATATCGGCGTGAGTGCCTCAGTGCACGAGCTATTGAACATTTAATACCCTATCGAGACGTGCCTCAGTTGCACGAGTCGGAGGAAAGGAACATACATTGAACACTAAAGCATAGAACATATAACTACGGTATCGATGCGTGCATCGCATGCACGACTTGAAGAATAGAGAACAATCGTGTCAAAGCGTGCATGCGTGCATGAGAATCATAAAAGATAGCTTTGTTGCGAAAAGAACAGTTGTGGCATGAATGTGACGGAACTGTCAGATATGACATGATGTCTCGAAAATGTTCGGGACCTTCGGATCGTTCGGTTGACGAACATTGAGCTGGGACATGATGTCATTGAACATTGAAACAAAGTATGGAATATGAGAACATGGTAAGTTAATATGAGAAATACGAGATGATACGAAGTCTGAGTCGCGGACTCAAGACTATGTTTGGTTGTTTGAATAAGACACGCGTTGCATGGTCGAATGGGCTTGAGAAATAGAGATAATATCTTGTGCACGGGAGTTCCCTTGAACGGGTTTGCGGCGGCGCGCCGGGACCTTTCGGCCTAGGAGGGATATTAATTTTTGATGGACGCACATCTGTAAGACGACTAATGAACAGTTATCAATGTGAAAAGCCGCAAATGATGGTGTGCAACGGTAAGTCTTCGATTGTTGGGATAGCAACCCACCCCGTTAAGTGCCAGGCTACCCAAATTGAGAAAAGAAAAAGAAAAAGAGAAACACCTTTAGTCCATTCTGGCGCGGATACGCCAACGACTTTCATATAGTTAAGGAACAATGGGTTAAAAGTGCAGGATCACATATATCCTGTACATATAGATCCTGCATAGAGAGCACACATAACATAACTGGGAAAGATGGTAGGCGTATTCACCTTGCGTCGGTAAAAGGACGAATGCGTCGAGTTGGTAAGAAGTCACGAAACAACACGAGATTGCTATTGGTTGCCTGTTTGCTTATGTGAATCGAAATAACATGCTTGTCATGATAACATACTTTTCTACTTTCGAATATGCCATAAAACAGTCCCTAAGGAGAACATAGAAAGATTACTAAATTGTATGCTTGCATGAATCAATACATAACTAAATGTCGGTTTGTTAAGTAGGTCTTTGATCAATACAGCGAGGACGAAAGTACTAATCTCCCACTAGTTTGCTAGCAGGTTCAAAGAATGGTCTGCTCGCGGCAGAACTTCGCTTGATCACGCTGAGGCATAGAATGTCGTAGCGTTTGAAGTGTGCGATCGTATTTACGCTCGGACTTGCAACATGATTGATGCGGCCGAGATATAGAAGGCATGATGTATGAAACGGTGAAATCCTTTGTGGGCAAGAGAGAACTTGAGTGTTGTAGCCAATCTGGCAAATTCAGTTGGGCTATTGAAAGCCTTTGTAACCTCGGTTCATTTATTGAATAAAGAGAATTGTTTCGTATACTTTGTTTTCTCAATTCAAAGATAACCATTTGAGAACTTGTCATCTTGCCTTATACGAGTGCAACTCCAGACTTGTACGGCATCACGTCCCAGCGAGAACGGTGATTCGGATAAATCGATGTGATGACGAGCGATTTTTCGGATCGGAGCGTGACAGGTCGGAGGGCTGGCCGACGGAGGGAGGAGTTGGGGGGGTCGGGTTAGGGGGCTGGCATCGGAGGGAGAAGGGGGGCTGGTAGGGAAGGGGGGGGTATTTTAGGTAGTTTTTTTATTTTTTATTTTTTAGAAGTCATTAACAACCATTTCTAACGGCTAAAAGACGATTGGGACTTTTTTGCTCACGCGAGCAATCTAAGGAGGGGTCAATTGCATTAGTTTTCTAACTAATCTTATTTTGCTAACGAGGCAAATCTAAGGAGGGTTTATATACACTTTACCCATTTTATGATAAGAAGCACGGACACTCCAAAATTCATTCCGTGTCCAAGTCACATCGGAAAAGCCATGGACACTCCAAAAGAGGGACGGATCAGAATTGTTTTTCCATGGGAAAACCTTTATAAATATAATATTAATATTACAAATAAAAAAAAAAGACTTTTTTACACAATGGGGTCCATTTATATTTTCATCAAAGTGGCTAGGACAGAGACAAAGTAGTCCTTGATCCTTTTCAGCAGGAGATGGATGGAGCCCACTTGTTCTTTTACCACAATGTTCGGGCACGAGCAATATTAGGTTAGGTCACATTTAAACTTATACTGTCAATATGAGAATTAAAAATAAAAAACTATGGGGGCACGTACCCCCATACCCTCCTATGTAGATCCATACCTGCTCCAAACTTCATATCGTGATAGACACGTCATCAACATCCGAAATAAACTAGGCCACACCAAAATTGGTGCCAAATCCACGTCGCCGTGTCTGAAACGTGTCAAATCCGTGTTTGTGCAACATAAATTGTGGGACAGCTTTTTGAAAGCAGATGTAGGCTGCTTGCAAAAGCTGCTGCTTCTGCTTTTTGACAAACAGCAGCAATCCAAACCAGGCAATTGTACCCAGAGCATTAGGTATGACTGCAAATGCAAAGTTTTGCTGTCCAGGTGACTGCCTAACCTGAAACGCTTATAAGTTTCAAACGTCTAGGTGACTGATGGTTGCTTAGGCATAACTTTTCCCTTTGAAAAGTGTTTCCTGTCAACTATGGCCTACCAAGCTATGTAAGTGTCATACGCTGCCTTTTATCCCAACGGAAGTAACCAAGACAGGATTTCAATTCTTATTAGTATAAATTCCCACTCAATGGCTGGGTGCATCATTAGGGGGTATCTTATCAGAATATTTGGCCAATGGGCTGTCAACCAACCATTACAATTTAGTTTGGTAGTCACTGATGGTTGCATGTAAAAGAAGTAATATAGAGAATATGAAAGTGGAATTTCAATCAGAATGTTGTATAAAAAATTACTTCATTTCAAGTAAAAGAATCGTAAACACAGATGAAAAGGATCAATTTAGTAGTTATATACTCACGTTATCCCATAAAGAACTATCATTTGAACCTCTGAGATGTCATTACCACCTTGATTGTCCTCAATAAAAATTGTCAATCTGGTAAAATTCATTTTGCTCGACAAATAGGTAACTAGGTAACAAAACAAAACAAAAAAGAGAAATAAAATGCAGAACCTTAGAATATTCTGAAACTTGACATATTTGAAACTGGCTTCCCCTGCAAATAAATAAACTTAAAGCATAAGCGCACTTCAATGGAAGTCTCTTAGAGATGGCATATCAAAAGCAAAAGTTATTTGTATGTAAACCATCACCAGGCTTGCAAGAAGAAAGACAAAAATAACTTCAACCCGAAATTTGTTGAGTAACCTCATGATTTTCTGGGGATAATACAATTGAGTCGCCGGGTGGGTAGTCATTAACACTACTGCATAAATTAGAAAGAAAAAAAAACAATCATAAAAAAAAACGAAAGCTAAAACAGCTTCCCTTCAAATTCTAATATATCACGTACATATTGCCCAAAGTAAACAGAAAATATCTAAAGGCTGTGTGCTCTTTGTTTGCAAAGAGTTTCACTGTCCTTCAACCTGCCAAATTGCGCATGGGCATATTCAAATCTATGAGAATTATTATCCATAAGAGGATTATGAAAATCTGAAAGTGGTGAGATGTCACGCCCCACTCCCAAAAATATACGGGACTAGACCACATGGAAATGGCCAGCTATTACGCCTACAGCCTATTGGACCCATCGGAGCGTACTCCGTTATATAAAAGTGAACTCAAGTCCACAACTACTATGTAGCAGACACGTAAATAATCTCATGCACATAATAATTTGAACCATAAACAACACAGAATAAATACTGGAAAATGATAGATCAAAGTATCCGCTACCTGGATAGGATACACGGATCCCCAAGCGGAAGGTCTTACCATTGATTCCGGGGGTGCTCCTCTATATAGACCTCTGCGTCCTCGATTGATGCAACTCCTGGATAGACTTCGGCCCGCGCTCCTCCGATCTGCTCTTCTAAGCTTGAAAGGAAACCAGTTTATGAGAGGGACGCATCAAAATATATATATATATATATATATATATATATATATATATATATATATATATATATATATATTTTTATTTTTTATTTTTTGGAAAAAGGGTAAATTTTATTCCATCATCTCAATAAGGTTACAACATAGAGATACAATCCTAACTCAGGGGGACATTACTAGTACATCCGACTCAATGTTATGAAGTATGCCCACCACTGGGGTGGATAGTCCCTCATAAATGCGCCGGTTCCTCTCCCGCCAGACATGCCAAACTGACGCAGCAAGTCTCAATCTAGCACGCCTAGCCCAGCTCTGCTCCTTGCCCCTGCAATCACCAATCCACTTAAGGATTTCTCTGAAGTCCCGCTCCCTGCCAACCCCTCCCAAGTGTCTCCGGCATTGCTCTGCCCAGATGCTCCACGCCACATGGCACTGAAAGAACAGGTGCCCAATAGATTCAGGCTCTGTCTCACACAAAACACACTTAGGGTCAGGGACAGAAACCCCGAACCGAAGCAATCTGTCCCGAGTCAGCAACCGGCCCATCACCAGTTTGTATGCAGACAGTTGCATCTTCCTGGCGAGCCCCTTCTCCCAGACAAAGTCGTACTCCTCAATATCATCGAAGTGGGGGCGGACAAGGTCGTAGCAGCTGCTAAATCTGAACTCCCCAGCACCCTCCGAGCGGCCGGGAGGGGCCCACATCCAGACATCAGACAGTGCCATAGGAGTGATCTGCACCTGTCTGATCTCCTCAACTAACGTAGCAGTGAACCGATACTCCTCAGGCCTCCAGACCCCACCACGGATGATGTGCCTACACGTCAGGCCTCTGTATGCCACGCCGTCCCTCTGGGGTCCCAGAATCTCCAGGAGAGACTGACCTGAGATCCACGGATCGAGCCAAAGATCCGTCTCCCCTCCCTCCCTCATCCTCCTCCGCAAAGCCGTCCGAAGCACAGGACGGGTCCTCAGGATATGCTTGAGAGACACAGAGAAGTTGTTGTCAATTTCACATACCCAGAAGTTTCTGCCCCGGAGATACCGACTAGACATCCAGGCCGACCATAGAGAATCACCCTGAAGGAACCTCCATGCCAGCTTGATCCCCGCCGCCTCCCTGACAGAAACAAGTGATCGCAGACCCACCCCTCCCTCTTTCCTAGGCCGACAGAGCTGCTCCCAGGAGATGGCATGTATCCCCCCATGCCAAATGAACTTGGCACATATGCCCTCAATCTTTCTGATAGTAGTCAGAGGAACCATAATCGATTGGAGCCAGAACAGAGCAATAGCAGAAATGACTGAGCGAACCAGCTCAATATGCCCTCCAAACGATAGGCCCGCCGCCTGCCAGCCCTCAACCCTCCTCTGTGCAAAATCCACCAGACTCTGACAGTCACGATCCTTCGCGTAGTTGACGGAAAGGGGCACCCCCAGATATTTCACCGGGAGGTCCCCCTTTTCCACCCCAAGCTCCATGGCCCGCTCCTCCTTCAAAGTGCAAGAGTTGCTGAAGTAGACTTTGCTCTTGTCCCTGTTCAACCGGAGGCCCGATAGCTGTCCGAACTCCTCCATCACTGCCGCAAGCTCCCTCATCCCTCGCATGGAAGGCCTCAACAGGACCAAAAGGTCATCTGCATAAATGAGATGAGAGACCACCGGAGAGACCCTGCTGTAAATCGGTACAATCCTCTCCCGATGTACCGCGATGTCCATCAAACATGTGAAATACTCCATCACAAGAGTGAATAGGTAGGGGGATATATATATATATATATATATATATATATATATATATATATATATATATATATATCACTCCACGAGATCACGAGGTTACATCCCAAGACAAACTAGCTAAGTGAAATGCAACTTGAGGACAATATTCGCACGCATGAGCTGTTAGGCTAAGAGAATACTGCCAGCTATGTGCGCTCCATCCAGGCACTAGCTTATCAGGCATAAAACACTGTGTAAAGCATGTGAGCAACTATGAAGGCGTGCAAAGGAGCTCAGGCACCTAGTAACTATCCTCCGAAGCGTATCCATGACACACCCAATTGAATCTATCTATCATGAATCCATGAGAGGTCCAAGAGTATCACATGTAATCCATGAATCCGTGATATGACAATGAAATTGGAATCTTGTTCGACAATCTCTATAGCTGGTGCACGTCCCGAATGTTTTGACGGTAAGTCAAACAGGGGATACGTGCCCAAACATGAATGCATAAGTGTCGTGTCTTGGGGGTTAAGTCTGTATCAAGAGATACAACGAGGTAACATACAACACTAATCGAACTAGGACAACGATCGATTCCTGATCGCACTCGAGTCTATCTCAAAAATCCGGGAAACCGAAAACCAAGTAACAATAACATGACAGCAGAATAATATAAAAATAACATAAACATAAACATATTGAAGTACGATCAACAGTGTATACTTGTTTGGCCCGCGTTTGGTGAAAAGTCGACGTTCCGAACACGAATGTGTCGGTTGCTGAAAAGCACAAATATCGGAACTGAACAGATGACTTCCAATGCCAAAACAAATATCAACATGAGTCCCGAATGATGCGAGAGATGAAAAAAATTGCTCATAAGTCCAATTTTGGCCTAAGTACAAAATTGTCCATTCAGGGTCACCGAGTCCACGAGCGGGTTCATCAGGACACGAAAAACGAGACAAGTTAGAAGATGTCCAATTTTAAGAAATAATATATCAAACAATACCAAAACGATGCCACAAACTCACTGGAACTCTCGGATTTGCAATCCGAGCTCCATAATGCAAATTCACCAAATTGGGGCGACACACTGGCCCCACGGGTTACGCTCCGAAGAAGGTCCACAGAACATGACGAAAATACTCGCATGGATATTTCGATGTTGCGAATCCAACGACGTTGGTCCCCTCGCTATCTGAGGTCCGCACAATAAGTTACAACGCCGTATCGACACGATCGATAGGAAAAATCGACGCAAATACGATACAATAACTTCGTGACCGATCGACGATTCTCGAATCCATCAACTCACATGCGTCGAGAATCTCCATACGCACGTTTCGAAACGGTCGCAGCGTGCCCATACTACCTGAATCTTCCCTTACCAACGACAACAAGTGCTGATTACTACTTCTGCCACATTCAGGAGCCAATTTAGCACATGTCTTGCTGATGAAACGAATGCCTCCTTCCACTCTTGCAAACTCAAGTTCTTCTCCAACCCAATTGAGCCCGGACACCACTTTCCACCGAAGCTGACCCAATACAGATCCCAACCAACCTCCGATCTTCTCCCCGGGGGCGTGTAACTGGGGAGAGATAAGATAATGACACCCTCCTCATCCCACAAACTGCCCAAGAACAACATTGAAATTGACACCCACAGAGCTCAATTGGAGAAAATTAAGGACAAATTCCTTGTTGGTCTTGCCAAATACGAAGAGACGCCCTTTCATTGATGGAGCAACCAACTGAAGCGCAAAAAACCCATCAATGTGTCCTACATCGACAAACTAGACAGTGTTCTTGAAAGAAATATAGTATAATTGGTCAATAATTGGTACCTATTAATGCCCTATTTTCCAACTCCGATCACTATCAATCCAAGGATCCTCCAACAACTCTGCACAGCTGGTCATTGAAGTGTTGTCTCTCTCCCTCCTTGACACCACAAACATCACGAAGGAGTCCATGTTGACCTTGAGGCACACAACGGCAGCAAAGTGATGCTTTGCATCAACAGTCCTAACCACCAAAACACCACTAGTTGGCCGACAGACTTCCAGTTGTCAGTTAACTGCCTGCAATCACAGCCAGCACTGGCCGGATACTGAGTAGCCTCCCTAATATCCGATTCAAGAATCAAGAAACAGGCCCCAACACACTTTCAGTGACAATTTTGAGTGGGTACTCCATTGTCGTGTAACCCGCTACCTACCATTCCTTCTAGCCCGTGATGGGGGCCTCTAGATTGTCTGATCTAACGTCATCTTACATATTACATATCATGCACCGCCGCCACCTTGTCAGAAAGAAGAAGAATGTCTCGTTTCTCAAGAGAGAACAATCACAACCTTCTTTTTCTTATGAACACTTCTTAATCATTCATTAATATATCCAAATTCTCCATATATCGTACACCAGCAATCAGCATTTTTATTAAGAAGGGACAATTTATTAATACTTCTTCTTTTCGCATAGAGACATCTTAGAAATGCATCCATCTCTCCAAACACCTTCCTTTTGCATTGCTCTTATCGCGGCAATAGTTTTCTATACAAATTTAGTGCACAAAATCATAAGTAGAAATGACATTCGCTAGCATTTTCTATAATTGGCTTGTGATGCCCACATATCGAATTCTCATCCATATCAAGGTTCACACTATCGTTATCGGACCATTCCTATGAGTATTGGGATCAGAGGTATCGATACTATCGGAGGTTTCGGATCGGAGTATCAAATTTTTTGGTATCGGAAACCAAATAATTATTAACATTTCACAAAGTATATTTTATACATTCAGTCATAATTTTAAGTATTTCAAGTGTTATTTGTTAGCAGTTTTGAAATTGAATGAAATAGTAGTCATCCTTGCCAATTGGTATACATGCGATAGATAAATTTTCTTCTTTTATATGTTTTTAAAATCTTACTATGTTTTTACACCCTTGCTGATTGGTCTTTTTTGTTCAATTTCTTTACTGAATTGACCGGAAAAGAGGCCCCCAATGTCAGTATCGGACAGTATCGTGTATCGATCGGTATAGGATCGGGATATCCCAAACCGTATGAGTATCGGCTGTATCGAATCGATAGCGGCCTAACTACAAACTATGATCCATATCACTATACATATATGCACTTGTCTAGACGAAATGATCGTTTTTTATATATAGAACTCACAAATGGAGTTCGTACGTAAATCAGCATGCCACGACTGATGCTAAAATGAACCTAAAGACGATTGAGACGAACTTGGATCAGATCGCTTGAATATGATTGAACAGCTGCAAAAAGTTATCAAGAGTGTCCTTGGCTCAATCCCTCTGATGCTTAAACTCAGATCAATAGGCTTTAAGAAAGGAAATATTTTAATAGAAAGTATTGTAAACCTCATTCTTTCATTATTGTGCAATTTTTAGGGTATTAGGAAACGATTATCACTAGATTTTTGCTCTCGAATATCCAAAAGTGCACATTACTAGATGCATAGAGGTACCAACTTTAAGCTGTTAGAAGTAAATTGACTCGTTAATCATCAGATGTCTCCCACATCCTTGATCGTGTCGAACCGGAAGTAGTAGTATTCCTCAACCTCTGCCTTCATATGGCCTTATCCAAATCTTTTCGATGTCAAGATGGTTGCACCAGAAAAATAACAATTATATACAACAAAATTAAAGTGAAGGACCTTGCACTCAGTGATAGTCGTGCTCAACCTAAACCTAACCAGAAACTCTGATGGACTGTAGAAAAACCTGAAAGTGCCTAGACAGTTTGGAGACTAGTAACTCCTCATTTGTTATCGGTTTCTAGATAATGAGAAGGTCGATAACTAGAGTCAGCGGGCTCCACTAGGAAGAAGAACTTTCAACCATGTACAGAGAAATTAGAAGCCAATTTGCAGGCTCATTCATAAAAAAATGACAAGTGGTGTGACTACTGTTTGGTGGCAACCATGGCATGAAGCTAGACTTCATTTCCAAACGAATTGAATAGAGACAGTGGAATAAGTCCAGATCTTTCTAGTCACTCGTAAGAATTAAGAAGTTCTGGGTCACTACTATGCTCAGGTGGAGGTTGTATGCTCATAATGGCATGGAATGGTCGACTGAGGAGACGAAGTGGAATATGAAGGACGAATAGTAGAAGATAACTAGTTATACAAACAGTTCTCCTTTGATATCTAGATCGATGCCTATAACTGACAACTCGTTCTCACCTCATTGGAAATTGATTAATCGTACACAAATATAACTAAGCTACACAGCAAGATCTTTCACTGTATCCCGTCACAACAAAGAGAAAACACATTCACTGGTAGTACATTTCATTAAGATCAAGGTTGGGGTGGCATTTGATGACTAATGGGCCTCTTCCACCCAACCCGTCAATCTGACTATGAGCAGCCTATAGCTAGCACCATCGCATACGTAGTAATATGAGTTATTTTTGGGGATTCACTATCAAAATTCTGCGATAACGAATTTTTGATCTCATATAAAAAATAAGAAAAATCAAGAATCGATGTAATAGTTTTGGTCGAAATACTTTCCTTAAAGTTCATCAACCTAACAGCATCATAGACATTGAGTCGAGCACACCCGGCTTAACCTTTTTGCAAGTCAAGAGTTTGAATCACATGTATCCAGATGAACCAATCCGGTGTCGGCACAATCGTCTCTAGACTTTGAGTAGCATCATCGGTGATGCAAAAATTCATTGCAGAATGCAGATAAGAGTCCACAGTCACCTCTTTCATTGTGATCATCATATCATTGTTGTCTTTGCCAGAGTAGTGCTAGATTCATCGAAATACTTGATTTCATACGCGTAATCCCCTAACGAATTTTGTATGTGAAATCGACACATCTCAACAATTCAAGAGTTTGGTAAGGTGGGCCCATATAAACATGATAATGCTATCATCAAATCTGTCGTGTTGAGGCAAGCCTTTTATATGAGATACAGACAAAACATAGTTCATATGAGGACATTACGAGTAATTAAAGTTTCTTGAATCATTCAATAAGTGTTTTTGCCGATACCTACCTGGTTCAATTGGATCAATACCTAGGTGCCAAAGGGGTACCCACCATAGGCCAAGTGCTCCCCCTCAGTTTTCAGTTTAGTTATATATAGTCTTTAATTCTATATATGTTCACTTTCTATTAGTTACTTAACAACTACATGGCTTAGTTGGTTAAGTAATTATGGTCTCAAGAGTTTGGGCAATCTTATCTGCTTTCATATTTTTATTGCACCCTCTCCACCCTACCTACTCCCTCCACCACACAAATAGGGGTGAGCATTATTCGGTTTTGGACCGAATAAGAAACTCCGTTCGGTTTGAAGGAAAAAAAAATTGGTTCGGTTTCAGTTTTGAAAATACTAAAATTCCTTATTCGGTTTCGGTTCGGTCAAAAACCGAAAACCGAATATAACTTATATAATTATGTAAATACCCTCAATTTTGTACATATTTTATGATTAAAAGTGTGTATATTTTGAAAACGACGACTATACATGTGTTTTGAAGCCCAAATTTGGTAATTAAACTAGTCCGACTTTGAGTCCACCTTTTAAAATACAACAAATATATGTATAAAAAATATATTTTATTAATATAATTTAACGACAATTCCAATTTTGGACCCGGCCCATTAAAAATAAAAATAGCCCAACTGAATAAACCGAATTGATTATATCAATTATGTTCAGTTTCGGTTATGGTTAATTTCGGTTTGGGTTCGGTTTTGGATTATTAAATTTTGGTTTATTCGGTTTTGACTATTTCGGTTCGGTTGAAACCAAATAAACCAAATGCTCACCGCTACTCACACACTCCCACACTCCCACCCCAGCACCACAAAAGTTGTTAGTATATTTTCGCCCCCCTGTAATAACAATGTATTTTTGCTCTCCTTGAAAATGTTATCGTCTTTCACTATTTATTGCTAAGCTATATGCCTAAACGGCCAATATAGCACCCCACTATAGAAAGTAGCATCCAGTGATGGTAATACAAACATAGTGGCCGACGGCATACTGCCGCTACCACAGAATGGGAGGATGCCAACAACGACGTTCTAACAAATATTGGGGGTCGATTATTTGAATCCTTATCCTTCCTTTCATCTCCGTTAAGGGGTGCGTCCTCTGTAACCTTAAAATCCCTAGATTTTATCTTTCCTATTTGTTGCTAGGCTATATGCCTAAAGGCCAATAATAGCACCCCCACTATAGAAAGTAGCATCCAATGATGGTAATAGAAACATAGTGGACGACGGCATAGTACCGCTACCACGGAATGGGTGGGAGGATACCAACAACGACGTTCTAACAAAGGTTGGGGGTCGATTATTTGAATCCTTATCCTTCCGTTCATCTCCGTTAAGGGGGGAGTCCTCTGTAACCTTAAAAACCCTATATTTTAGGGCCCATGGCTAGAATTGCTTCGTTAGTAAGATGGTTACTCTAAAATTTCAGTTTCTACAACAATTCATTGTTTCAAGAGTACAGTTGCGTTGGTCGAGTACCAACACGACGGACATAGTTCCAAAGAAATCACTCACCTTCATCCTCTGGGCCTTTGATGACGACGGAGTTGCAGCTTGACGAAGAGCTGCTCGTCCGCGTCGCTCTCCAGGTGCGTCCTCTCTGAAACCCTATGGAAATCAAAACAAAAGAACTCAGAAATTCTGAGAAGACGGTTAGGAGAAGAAGAAGAAGTCGGTCCGGATCGAGGGATCGCCGCCGGGGAACCTGCTTGAGAGCTGGAAGCAGGAAGGAGAAGGTTTCTGGAGAAATGTGAGGAGTCAGGAGAAAAGTTAAGGCCTCGTTTGGTTCACGGAAAGGAAATGATTTCCTTTCTATTTTTCATAGGAATGGAAAAGTAAGATTCCTGTCACATTTCTTTTCCGTTGTTTGTTAAAAAAAAGGGTAAAGTGCAACTAAATCCTCCTTAGATGTTACGAAAATGCAATTAAAGATTTCATGATTCAAAAAATTCAGAATGTTACAAAAATGCTCAAAACACCTCCCGTCGTTAAAAATCGTCTAAAAAGACGATTTTGTCCCTCCCTCACTCTCTTCCCCCCCCCCCCCCCCCCTCTCTTCGGTGGTGGGGGCGGACGCTCGCCGACGGAGGGAGGAGGGGGCTCGCCGGCGGAGGGAGGAGGGGGGGTCGGGGGGAGGAGGGAGGGGGGGTCGGGGGGGGGGGGGGGGGGGGGGGGTGCTGGCAGAGGGAGGAGGAGGGGGGTCGGAAGGGCTGGCGGAGGGAGGAGGGGGGGAGGAGGCCGCCCGGCGGAGGGCCTGGCCGGTGGAGGGAGGAGGGGGGGGGGTCGGGGGAAGGAGGGGGGGTCGGGGGGAGGGGGGCTGGCGGAGGCAGGAGGGGGGGGGGGGGGGTCGGGGGGAGGAGGCCGGCCGGTGGAGGGGCTGGCCGGTGGAGGGGGGGGTAGGTAGGGGGGCTGGTAGGAAAATAGGGAAGGGGTAGTTTAGGTATTTTTTTAATTTTTTTTTTTTGAAAGTTAACAGCCATTTAACGGCAAAATAGACGGTAGGGGGTAAATCGCTCGCGCGGACGAACTAAGGGGGGCCAAACTGCATTTTTGGTCTAAAGAGTCTTATTTTGCGAACGAGGCAACTCTAGGGAGGGTTTAAATGCACTTTACCCTAAAAAATAATAACCTAGGAAAGAAAAACAAAATATAACAATGTTCCAATAAGTCCGAGCTCTCTAGCCTAGTGGTATTAGAGCGGACATCCGGAGGGGCCGGCAAGGTTCGAGCCCCCCAATTGTGTGTGTGAGTGGGATTTCAAAAAAAAAAAAAAAAAAAAAAAACAATGTTCCAATAATATTCTTATCTTTTAAAATAAAAATAATATCAATGGTAAAATAAGCAACTTTTGTAATAAATGTTGGAAATGGAGGAGGGAAAATCAATCTCATGGGTCTTAAGTGGAACCATATTCCCACCAATTTTCTCCCTTGTCAGGAAATTGATTCCCAAGTTTGTGGCTACCAAACAAAGGAAAGGAACAACTTTCCTTTCTTGGTTCCTTAAAAATCCGTGAACCAAACGAGGCCTAAGAGTTAGGGTTTGAAGTGGAACCTGACCTTTGTGAATCGCGGAGGAAGCGAAGACATGGCTGGACTGTATAAAGAGAAAATTTTGTAGTTTGGAGAAGACGAATATCTATTGCACTGTATAATGCCAAAATTTACGCTATTTCTAAAGGCACCCCAAGTTCTACTTGAGGCTAGCCCATTAGGACTTACATGAGGACTTTCAACTTCGTTCACAGTCTATCTTAATATTTAAATTCTTAGGATTGCTAAATTTATTGGTAGTCCTACTTTATGTTATGACTCTTAGGACTGGATTAGCCCCAACTAAAACTTGGAGTGCCTTTAGAATTAGCCAAAATTTAGACTTCACCTTAAAAAATTTCTTTCAAAATTATCCTTATCTATTGTACTATATAATGCCAAAAGTTAGACTTTACCGTAAAATTTGTCTTCTAAAAATATCGGTGCATATCTATACTATTACTAATTAAAATAGTTTATTAATTTTAATAAGGACAACTTAGTAATTATGAAGCTTGACATTTGATCTTATCCTAAGTTAATTAAAATAAAATTAAAATATGTGTAAGACATGTACATATATGTTACTAATCTATTCTACTTACAATGCCAAAAGTTTAGACTTCACGTTGATCTTTTTCCCCCAAAAATACTTTCCCCCAAAAATACCCTTTTATATATATATATATATATATATATATATATATATATATATATATATATATATATATATATATATATATAGGCTTAGTAATTATGAAGATTTTTTTCCTTCCAATAATGTATAAGCCTATATATGTATAAGCCTATATATATATAGGCTTATAATTCCAAAAATTAGGCTTCAATGTAGATTTTTTTTCCTTCCAATAATACCCTTACATATCTATATTAATTAAACGTTTCATTAATTTGAATAAGGACAACTTAGTAATTATGAAGACTCTTTTGGTCTTCCTAAGTAGTCTTCTTAAGCTAATTAAAAGAAAGTTAAACTACGTACAATGCACATGCATAGATGCTACTAATAATAAAAGAGGAATTTTTGTAGGGTTCCCTCCTCTTCTAACTTTTACTTACTTTCCAAACTTTATTTTTAAAGGCAATTGCTAAAGGCACTACAGTTTTTGCTCAGGACAGTAAAAATCTTGGTGTTAATCCATTTTAGAGAAATGTTTATTCTGACTAGCCCAAAATTTGCTAGGGACTCTCCACCCTCTCCCCCTCCTCCTGCTACCCCTCTCCCCCCTCCTCCGTCCTACTCCAGCTCCTCACCCTCCCCTACAGCCTCCTCTCTCCACCCTCTCCTCCTCTTCTTGCCCCCCCCCCTCTCCGCCCTCCTCCTCCTCCTCCTCCTTCCCCACAGAGATGCTCACCATTGCCAACCACACCACCCCCAGCTTCGGCTTCGCCACCCTCCTCATCGTCGGTACCAACTGTCACTCTTGTTTTCCGTTATACGTATTTTCAGTATACGTGTACGAATTTTCGACCCGTATTTTGACTTGTCTAGCATGGTTTGGTCTTGGTTTAGCTTGGCTTGGTTTATTTTGGTTTAGTTTGGGTCAAGATGGTTCATCATGTTGAACCCTCTATATAACCCAACCCGTTTCTCTCTCCTCCTTTACTTTCATTTATTTCTTCATTTATTTCTTCATCTACTTTCATTTATTTCTTCATCTACTTTCATTTATTTCTTCATCTACTTTCTTCTTCATCTATTTTCTCCCAAACCCTTAGGCAAGTGCAATATTGCTTCATGAGAGATCTCATGTTTTATTGTTCCAATGTCTTCCTTACATAGTTTTATGACTCTTTAGTACTTGGTATTTTTGGTTTTGGTGGATAAAATCTTGTAGATCCTAAGTTTACTCAAATATTAGTTTTCTTGGGTTTTGATCTATCAAACTTTATTATTTTCAAGTTTTGATTGTTTCATGTTGTAGAGAATTTTGTTCTACCCAATTTAGACCTTTGAAAGTCCCGATTTCGAGTTGTTTTGAAGGATTTATGAACTTGGGAAGTTCATGGGTTCCATGAACTCATGCTCTCGGCATGGAGAAGAAGAACAGTGCTGGGCGCATAGCTCTTTTTATGCGCCCACAGCAGCCTTTCCTTTGGGCACATAGTGTCACAACCTGCACCCTGATTAGGGGCACGAGTAAGTGGTTACGTCCAGCCTACGTCGCAGAATCGACGGTAGAACGCTGTATAGGTCATCTACAAATACTACAACTAAACAGATAAAGGTACATGTACAGTATATACACTCCGAATGGAGGTGACATAGCAATACAGTCTCAATCACAAAATAAAACTAAGGTAGATAGCATGGAAAGGAAATATGATAGATAAAAGCAGGAAATAGTTCAAGATCCACACAACCCCAAAGCTATTCACAACCCCACAGAGTCACAGAAATATAATATAAACTACTACAGTCTGAAAGTACTAGCTATCTCGCAGACCATGCAAACCTAACTAAGCTACACTACTCTGGGTGTGCAAAGTCTAGTGGCTCTACTATCAAGCCACGATCCAGGTCTACTCCATCTAACCCGTCCCCATAATAGGTCGGGCAATCTGCCTCAGAATTATCTGTAATATATCAACGATATCCTGTCAGAAAAATGAGCAAGTACAAACACTAACAGCAGTTCCATATGAATTGACAAATTCTATAAGAGACAGTATAATGAAATACAAGACAAAATCAACAGGAAATATATATCAAGATGTGAGTACTGAATAGGACGACAATATATATATATATATAGGATGACTTGGGAACTATTCGAAAGCCGAGTTACAACCCTTAAATCAAACAAGGACCGGGGTTATAACCCTTCTCTCCGAACAGAACTTAGCCTCTTATGATAAATAAATATAAAATGTGACTTGAATTATTAGTGCGTTATGTGATCGGCTTGGGAAAATATGTTCAGGCTTTCCATCTGACCGGCTATGAACAAGTAAAAAGTACTAGTGTGAAGAATAAGGCCGGTCACCATGGAAAGTTATGAACAAGTAGGGTAAGGCTTTACCCGTCGTGAGGCGTGGGTATAGCTATGAACAATGTAGCAAGTACAAGTGTTAAGAACAAGTAGGGATTTTCATCACACAACCACTAATAACTCCCCATCCCCCGAATAGTATAAAAGATCCGGACGTGACACGTCATGACACGGGATTCAAAAGCAGGTGATCAGCCCACTCCCAAGTCCATGTCTATACAAGTACAAGTAACAAGTCGAGTCTTGTACCAATATACCAAGTAATCCGGGAATAACATCTCATGACAGGATCCGACATATACTAGTCCGTGAACTATCGTGTCTGAAAATCAAGTAAGACACTACAACTGAATCGGATATAGCAGATATCAACACAATAAAAACTATCAGTGAATGTACTCGCCTGTGGTCCTGAGCTGATAAGGTGAACAGATGCTCAAAGTAATCACAGACCTATAGATGAGATGCCATGAGTCCAAACAGGGTTTAATAATAAAAGAAAAGCTAATCTAGTCATGATATGCAAGTCTAAGTCAAAACTAGGTCAAACTAAGTCACACCAAGGTAAACTAGGTCATACTGAAACAAACTAGGTCATACTAGGACAACCAAGGTCAAACAAGGTCACAGGAAGTCAATCCAAGTCAAACTAGGTCAATCTGGATCAAGGGTTGACTTACAGTTGACTTTTGGTTAAAAAGTCAACTCTGGTCAACTCTGGTCAATACTGAGTCAACCCTGGGTCAACCCTAGGTCAAACTAGTCAAATGTTGACTAACTGTTGACTTTCAGTCAACTGGTCAACTTTGGTTTGGTTTCGGTTAATTCTAGTCACTTATAGGCTAAGTTTGACTCTCGGTTGACTTTTATTGACTTTTGGTCAAAATGGTCAACCGAAGTCAAAACTAGTCTAGGAGCGCTATTTCTGACCATTACCAACCAAGGGAACCAAATTCTAACCACATCTTAAACCCTAAACTCACATACCTTAGTTTCTAGGTAAAACCTACATTTACCCTTACCAAGGTAATCCCGATACCTTGCCCATTACAAAGGAAATCCCGTTAATTCTCAAGATACTAGCCTAGGCTCCTTAGGGTAGTTAGATACTATCCTATCTAGGGTTTACCTACCAAGAAGTATATGTTTCCTAGATATCTAGTCCATCTTAGGACACATGTGGTTTATCCTCATTACCTTATCCTATATTGTTCTCATATCTAGCTAGACACCCACACACACAACACTCATTCACTCACAACATATGGCACCACACTTAGGCTCACTCCTAGGCTCATCTATAGGCTCACCACATATGGTATAAAGGCTCACATATAGACTCTCTTATATAAACTCACATATATAACTCACACACACATACACAATAGCTCACACACACATATACAATATAGGTTCAATATGACTGATTTCTAAGGCTGAATTGGGACATCTATATGCTAAGTTTGGGGGGTCCTATATGGCTGAATACAAGGGCCAAATGTGGGCTGAATGTGGGTTAGATATAGGGGCTAATAAGAGGACTCAATAGGCTGATATGGGACTTGAAAATGTAGGCTGAAATGGGCAGTTAAGGACAGGTTTAGGACTGCTTAATGGCTGATATATGGACTGGTTTAGGGACAGCTATATGGCTGATATATGGACTGAAATGGGGCCAATATGTGGGCTGAACTAAGGCTGGTCTGGGACTGCTAAGTGTGTCAAGAGGGGACTGTTAAGGCTGATTTAAGGGGCCTGCAATGGGGGCTGGATATGGGGCTAAATCCCCCTCTCCCTGCTGCATATTGCAACTGAATCAGTCCCCCTTGTGGGGACTGATCTGAACTGGAGCTGCTGCTGTTGCAGCAGGTTCCCCCCCTTCATTCACCCTCTAAATCCATTCTCTCTAACTCTCCTTTCTCAAACACTCTCAAATCTCTCACTCTCTCTATTCTTAATCAACACACACACAATACCAAACCAACTTCAAAACCAATATCCACCATCACCCCATTCTCTCTATACAACCCGAAATTTCCCACACCCATAACACATAAGTGAGACACCAAAATATATATATATATATATATATATATATATATATATATATATATATATATATATATATATATATATATATATATATATATATATATATAAATAATATATATATATATATATATATATTATTTATATATATATATATATATATATATATATATATATATATATATATATATATATATATATATATATATATATATATAGAGAGAGAGAGAGAGAGACACACACACACACACACACACACACACATATATATATATATATATATATATATATATATATATATATATATATATATATATATATATATATATATATATATATATATATAACCATTGATATATACATATATATAACTAATGATATATATATATCATGAATAAATAAATAAATAACCATTCGAACCCGACTCAAATAACCCCAAAATAATATCATGAATAAATAAATAAATTCCAAAATATTCAAAATGAAAAATGACCAAAGTACCCTTGTTCCTGAAAACTGGGAGTGATAAATCTATCCACCTTAAAAAAATTTGTCCTCGAAATTAAAACAAAGCAATCACAAGAAACATATGCAGAAAACAATCCCACTCAATACTAAAAAAAAATTCAGAAAAATAAAAATCTCTTAAGGCACAACAACACTTGAAAATAAAACTGTTACGTGTCCGACACGGACACAAAACCAACACAAAATCTCAAGTCATGGCTTAAAAATTTAAAATGATTAAAATATCCAAAATCAAAGCATGAATTAAATGATAATAATTAAATGACTAAAATTATAAAATTTAAAATTACTCTCAATTAGAAATTTGGTGCTATAATTCTATCCACCTTAAAAGAATTCATCCTTAAAAATTAAAACAAAGTAACATAGAAAATCATGCAATTCGATAATCGTATGCGTCTGTCCAAAATCATGATACTCAGAATCTCCATCATGCTAGTGAGCAAGGCTACGATAATCACAGAGTCCTCGACTAAGGTACATACCTCTAGAATTATGGTATTCAAAATTTTTGCATTGCAGCATGCTTGGCAGCGAAAATCTTAAATTCCCACACCCGAGAAATATGTCTATAGTCCGACTATATGTCCTCACTCTGCCTGCTAGCATGACCCTAGAGGATTCTAAAATCTCATAATCAAGACGACCTAGCCCATACGACTTATTTCAGAAGAATATCACATCACAAGAACAAAATTTTATCAAACGATCAAGGAACAGATGGAATCGAATTTCAAGACAGTTATAAGGAGACAAATGTGAAAATGAGATCGAAAGATTGGAACCTGCAATCTGCTCTGCTACTGCCTGAGTGGGCTCAACTGTCATGGCGAAAGCTCGTCCCTGCTGGCCTCCTTTAGCCTGCTGCACTCTGTCCTGGCCTGCCTGTCTGGCTACGCGGGCAGCACAGTTCTTTATCTGGTGGTCTGGAGCTCCACAGAATAAACAAACTCCCAGCTTTATCCTACAAACCTCTCGGGTGTGCTCCATCTTCTTGCAGAAGGTATACTGGATGGCCTGCCTCTGGCCCTGGCCCTGGTACAACTGGGAACGTGCTAGTGCCTGCTGAAACTGCAACTAAGGCTGCTGCTGAAACTGCCTCTGCTAGAAGTGAGGGCGCTTCGTCAGCCCCGCACTCGAGCTCGCTCCTAGAACATTGCTGTCCCGCTTCGACTTGAGGCCGAAGTCCTCCTCTGCGATCTGTGCCTCCATCAGAATCTGCTCGAATGTCACATCGCGTCGCCCGGAGGTACGAGTACGAACTGCATAGATAAGACCCCTCCGGAACTTGTGGGCCTTGTACCCCTCATCCTGCATCAGACATGGTGCAAACCTACTCAGGCGGAAGAACTCTACTGCATACTCGTCCACCGACGAGTTTTCGTGCTCCAATGCGACGAACTGGGCCTCCAGAGCTGTCAAGGCCACATCTGGGTAGAACTTCTCCTCAAAGAGCTTCCTGAAGCTCTCCCAAGTCAAACCCCTCACCGACGCATGAGGATCCGTACGAAACCAAGTCAACGCTATATCGAAAAACTGGCTCGCTGCAGACGTCACCCAAAGCCCTTTAGGGACCTCTGCTAACTCCAGGCTCTGCTGGACATCCTCCAACCAGTCATCCGCGTACAAGATACCCTCGGTACCCTTGAACTCCCTCGGGTTCATCTTTCTGAAATCTAGGCATGTGCCAGGCCTCCTCTGACCCTGCTGCTGAACTGGGGTACCCTGAACTGTACCCTGCACAACCCTCTCTACTGCTGCCATCGCCAGCTGGTGTGAGTTCTCCATTCTCTGCCGTAACACCTCTGTCTGGCGGTGGGATGCGTCAGCCTGATGCTGCTGTGCCTCTACCTGGGCCCTCTGGGTCTGCAACATCTGCTGTAGCAGGGCCATCATCTGCTGTGCGTCAGTCGGTAGCGGAGGCGGCGGTGGAAGAGTATCAGGAATGACTATGGATGGTCTCGCTGCTGGAGTTGGAAGGCCTCCTGGAACCGTCGCTGCTACTCCAGCCTGAAGGGCATGAATTGAGGTGGCAGCTCCCTCAACTGTAGCTCCCGCAGCCGGAGGAGGAAAACCTCCTGGAACTGCCGCTACTACTCCCGCCTGAAGGGCAGGGACTGAGGCTGCTGCTCTCTCGACTTCTACTCCCGTAGCCGGAGGTGGAAGTCCCACTGGATCGGACCTCTCTGGAACTGCACTAGGCCCTGCTGCCTGAAAACGAGTCACTGTCATCCTGAAGACGAATTGAACCCAAGAGATCAATATGGCACAAGATAAGATATTTTCAAAAGAGGACAATTGAATTCAATGCAAAAGAGTTGTCATGGTAATCAAAAGATCAGAAATTTCCTAAAATGTGATTGAGTAACTCCTATCATATCCTAGATCCTATGTCCTAGTCGCAGGCTCGTAATTAGTACTCTAAGTCGAGCACCATTACGAGATCGCACTAATTAAGACACTGACCTGCATGGGCTACCACAAAAATTTGTCACGACCCGTACCCTGATTAGGGGCACGAGTACGTGGTTACATCCAGCCTACGCCGCAGAATCGAGGTTAGAACACTGTATAGGTCATCTACAAATACTACAACTAAACAGATAAAGGTACCTGTACAGTATATACACTCCGAATGGAGGTGACATAGCAATACAGTCTCAATCACAAAATAAAACTAAGGTAGATAGCACGGAAAAAAAAAATTATAGATGAAAGCAGGAAATAGTTCAAGATCCACACAAGCCCAAAGCTATACACAACACCACAGAGTCACGGAAATATAATATAAACTACTACAGTCTGAAAGTACTAGCTGGCTCACAGACCAGGCAAACCTAACTAAGCTATACTACTCTGGGTGTTCAAAGTCTAGTGGCTCTACTATCAAGCCACGATCCAGGTCTACTCCATCTAACCCGTCCCCATAATAGGTCGGGCAATCTGCCTCAGAATCATTTGTAATATATCAACGGTATCCTGTCAGGAAAATGAGCAAGTATAAACACTAACAACAGTTCCATATGAATTGACAAATTCTATAAGAGACAGTATAATGAAATACAAAACAAAATCAACATGAAATATATATCAAGATGTGAGTACTGAATAGGATGACAATATATATATATATATATATATATATATATATATATATATATATATATATATATATATATATATATATATATATATATATATATATGATGACTTGGAACTATCCGAAAGTCGAGTTACAACCCTTAAACCAAACAAGGACCGAGGTTATACCCCTTCTCCCGAACAGAACTTAGTCTCCTATGATAAATAAATATAAAATGTGACTTGAATTATTAGTGCGTTATGTGATCGACTTGGGAAAATATGTTCAGGCTTTCCATCTGACCGGCTATAAACAAGTAAAAAGTACTAGTGTGAAGAATAAGGCCGGTCACCATAGAAAGTTATGAACAAGTAGGGTAAGGCTTTACCCGTTGTGAGGCGAGGGTATAGCTATGAACAATATAGCAAGTACAAGTGTTAAGACTAAGTAGGGATTTTGATCACACAACCACTAATAACTCCCCATCCCCCGAATAGTATAAAAGATCCGGACGTGACACGTCATGACATGGGATTTAAAAGCAGGTGATCAGCCCACTCCCAAGTCCATGTCTATATAAATATAAGTAACAAGTCGAGTCTTGTACCAATATACCAAGTAATCCGGGAACAACATCTCATGACAGGATCCGACATATACTAGTCCGTGAACTATCGTGTCTGGAAATCAAGTAAGACACTACAACTGAATCGGATATAGCAGATATCAAGATAATAAAAACTATCAGTGAATGTACTTGCCTATGGTCCTGAGCTGATAAGGTGAACAGATGCTCAGAGTAATCACAGACCTATAGATGAGATGCCATGAGTCCAAACAGTGTTTAATAATGAAAGAAAAGCTAATCTAGTCATGATATGCAAGTCTAAGTCAAAACTAGGTCAAACTAAGTCACACCAAGCTAAACTAGGCCATACTGAAACAAACTAGGTCATACTAGGACAACCAAGGTCAAACAAGGTCACAGAAAGTCAATCCAAGTCAAACTAGGTCAATCTAGGTCAAGGGTTGACTTACAGTTAACTTTTGGTCAAAAAGTCAACTCTGGTCAACACTGAGTCAACCCTGGGTCAACCCTAGGTCAAACTAGTCAAATATTGACTAACTGTTGACTTTCAGTCAACTGGTCAACTCTGGTTTGGTTTTGGTCAATTATAGTCACTTATAAGCTAAGTTTGACTCTCGGTTGACTTTTGTTGACTTTTGGTCAAAATGGTCAACCGAAGTCAAAACTAGTCTACGAGCGCTATTTCTGACCATTATCAACCAAGGGAACCAAATTCTAACCACATCTTAAACCCTAAACTCACATACCTTAGTTTTTAGGTAAAACATACATTTACCCTTACCAAGGTAATCCCGATACCTTGCCCATTACAAAGGAAACCCCGTTAATTCTCAAGATACTAGCCTAGGCTCCTTAGGATAGTTAGATACTATCCTATCTAGGGTTTACCTACCAAGAAGTATGGGTTTCCTAGATATCTAGTCCATCTTAGGACACATATGGTTTATCCTCATTACCTTATCCTATATTGTTCTCATATCTAGCTAGACACCCACACACACGACACTCATTCACTCACAACATATGGCACCACACTTAGGCTCACTCCTAGGCTCATCTATAGGCTCACCACATATGGTATAAAGGCTAACATATAGACTCTCTTATATAAACTCACATATATAACTCACACACACATACACAATAGCTCACACACACATATACAATATAGGTTCAATAGGACTGATTTCTAAGGCTGAATTGGGACAGCTATATGCTAAGTTTGAGGGGTCCTATATGGCTGAATACAAGGGCCAAATGTGGATTAGATATATGGGCTAATAAGAGGACTCAATGGGCTGATATGGGACTGGAAAATGTAGGCTGAAATGGGCAGTTAAGGACAGGTTTAGGACTGCTTAATGGCTGATATATGGACTGGTTTAGGGACAGCTATATGGATGATATATGGACTGAAATGGGCCAATATATGGGCTGAACTAAGGCTGGTTTGGGACTGCTAAGTGTGTCAAGAGGGGGCTGTTAAGGTTGATTTAAGGGGCCTGCAATGGGGGCTGGATATGGGGCTAAATCCCCCTCTTCCTGCTGCATATTGCAGCTGAATCAGTCCCCCTTACGGGGACTGATCTGAACTGGAGCTGCTGCTGTTGCAGCAGGTTCCCCCCTTCATTCACCCTCTAAATCCATTCTCTCTAACTCTCTAACTCTCCTTTCTCAAACACTCTCAAATCTCTCACTCTCTCTATTCTTAATCAACACACACACACACAATACCAAACCAACTTCAAAACCAATATCCACCATCACTCCATTCTCTCTATACATCCCGAAATTTCCCACACCCATAACACATAAGTGAGACACCAAAATATATATATATATATATATATATATATATATATATATATATATATATATATATATATATATATATATCATTTGTTATATATATATATATATATGTATATATAATATATATATATATATATATATAACCATTGATATATACATATATATATATATATAACAAATGATATATATATATATATATATATATATATATATATATATATATATATATATATATATATATATATATATATATATATAGATAGATAGATAAATATATATATATATATATATATATATATATATATATATATATATATATATATATATATATATATATATATATATATATATATATATATATATATATATATAGATAATAGATTTTGATACCATAGGATACATGAAGAGCACATTCTCTAATAAATATAAATCTGAAATTTAATATCTAAATAATCATTTACACAATATATATATAAATACAAGTGTCCAAATAGGGATTTTCCCACTAGGACACAATCCCACATATAGGACACACCTAGAAATCTCCAAATGGACACGAAATGGACACAAATGGAGACACAACCATGGGGGTCATTCCTATGGGTTCAAAATATTCCTATATACATGTAGGGGTGGATTAGAGGAGAGATTATACCTTCCGGGAGAGAGATTCAAAGGAAAATCCTTCCGACACGACACCGACACGTAGAGACCTCCAAATGGACACGAACAAGAGCCGAATTCTCCCAAACTTGGCTAGCTCCTTCCTTAGCTTGAGTAGAGAAGGAAAGAAGAAGGTTGGGTGGAAGAATCAATTGATTTGGTGGAGAAATCTATAAAAATCCTCTCTAAAATAATTGGGGAAGAACAAGAGAGAGAAAGTGGAAGGGATAATGATAAGGCTCAAGCCTATCCCTAAGCTAAGGTGGCCGGCCTACTTGGGCTAGGTGTCCCTCCTCTAGAAATGACTAAAAGCCCCCTACTAATTTATCTAATTAATATTAGGAGAAGGGTCAATGGTTAAGGCTAAATTTGTCATTCTAAATTTCTAATCTAACCAAACCCTATCCATAAATAATTAGTCTAACCACTAACTAAAATTAATATCATGTGGGCCATGGCTAACTAGTGTGTGGGTCCCACTAGAGTCAACACTACCCCGGGTCCCCGATACAAGTCGGATTGAGTTGAAATTCGAACCCGACTCAAATAACCCCAAAATAATATCATGAATAAATAAATAAATTCCAAAATATTCAAAAATGAAAAATAATCAAAATACCCATATTCCTGAAAATTGGGGGTGACACATAGCCCTATATATGCGCCCATGGCACCCTACTTCCTTCAGCTTGGGCGCATGGCCATTTACATGCGCCCATGGCTCTTCAGCTTGGGCGCATAGCTCTTGATATGCGCCCATGGCTCTTCAGCTTGGGTGCATGGCTTCTGATATGCGCCCACTTAGTCATGGAAGCTAGTCTCCTTGCTTCCCTTCTAGTGCACCCTATCTCCATCATGTGGGCGCATGCACCCCTGAGCTTATGCCCTTCTATAGTACATGCACCCTGGGCACATGCTCCCTTCGGACGCATGCTTCTTTGGGAGCATGCCTGTTTATGGGTGCATGATGCTTTGGACGCATGCTGTCCTTGGGCGCATGTTGTCTTTGGCCCCCTTCCTTTTGCCATAATAGTTATATTATTTTCTCCATTGCTTGACCCCATGGTCCTTAGTGTAAGTTGTGACCTTTGAGCATGATGGGCATCTTCTATGATGGCCTTGTATAATATATTATCTATGTTTCGTATGTACTCTGGGCTTTAAGCACGATCTTAACATGACATGTATACTCCTCGATAACTCTTTCGGTGGCCCGTCGTGGCGCACCCTTGACCAGTGAATCCTTGGCATACAAGTACACTTAGCACGAGCCCGACATGATAAACATGAACACAACATGGCAATATGGCTTAACATGATAACTCTTGATAGTGGCCCATTGAGGCGCACTCTTGACAAGCCCCTTGACATGATAACTCTAACAGGCCCGTCGTGGCGCACTCTTGACAAGTAACAAGTAAACATGACATGTACAAGCTTGATAGTGGCCCGTCGTGACGTACTCATGACAAGTAATCTTGATAAGTAACAAGTAACTCTCGTCTTGACACCGTGAGTGATTTTTCTTGATTGTGTCTGTACAAACTATATGTTCCATCTTGCATCATGTCTAGGACATGAATTCCTGATTTCCACGGTCAAGGATTTATACTGAATCTGACTAAGTTAATGACTAGTTTGATCATATAGATCATAAAGAGAATTTTTAGTCACAGGCAATCCCGTTATCTGGGCGCCTCAAGTGGACTTGTAGCCTGCCGACGAGTAGGGCACATTTCTAGCACACTGTCATGTGTTGCACCACAAAGTCACCTAATCAACTCTCTCAACCTGCAAAAGGATAACTGGATAGTTTGCAGGGCTTGTGACTGCTGGAACATCGTATTGCATCTTGTAGTAACTAGGTTTGTGATAACCCTAGCTAGTTAAAGTATCAAGTCGTACTCAATGCTTGGCCGTGATTGATGGATGGAGTCTAGTCTAGTCTTGTCTAGACAGTGCCAGTCTATGATTACTTCGATACATTACTGTTATGCTTTACTCTTATTGATAAATGATTGGAGACTAAGCTAGATCTGTTTAGGTGAAGGGTTACAACTCCGGTCCTTATTTGGTTTACGGGTTGTAACTTGGTTACCGGAATAGTCCTTTAGTTATCTTATCGTTTATCACCCTGTCTTCTCTAACTCATGTCTTTCGTTATCATTTATGTCTCATGTGCTAATATGCTGGTTTTAGTTCTTAAGTGAAGCCTCCCTTGTGGCACTTGCTCTTTTGGGTTCTGACCCAGCTGGTTTTGTATGACCAGATTTTGGAGTAGCACCCGAAGATCTACCTGTCTTCCAGCCAGATGGTGAACACCAGGCGTAACCCTGGCAACGAGTGGGTTTTCTTCTTTTGTTCCCCGCTCTGTTGTAAATTATTCTTTTGATGCGTTTAGCCGCCGAACAAGTGTTAGCTCGTATTGAAACTTACTTTTGTCTGCCTAAGGGCTGTAACACGATTGACAAATCCTAGGATTGATCATATATGACTTAAACTCTTGCTAGTCTTCGTATTTTGTATGACTACTTCATGATCATCAGAATATGTAATGTTTGGGATGCCTTACCTTGTATGTCTGATGATCTAATATCTTGTAATATTTACTTGCTTGCTTGAGATCAAGACACTAGACTTGTTCTTGACCATAACTGTAGCGCCCCGCTTTCGATAGGCGACGGAACTTCATAATATGCTAGCGCCGAGTCAGATCGGCCGGAAACTTAGATGGCCATCTGACTCGATCGCTAAGCTTGGTAAACGTTAACGCCTTGCGGCATCGATTCAATTCGATTTGGACGGAAGATACGAGAATCGATCCAACTAATGGAACGACTTCTGTTGGAACAAGTCCTAGATGCAGCGGGCTGCGTCTCGGCGTGCGAGCTCTCTATAAGAGTCCCTTCGACGGGACCGGGCCGCTGTATGGTTTTCTTGGAGCTTTGCCGCTGGGCTTGATTGAAGTGCTTTCGCGTCGTTTTCATGGATGCAATTACAAATTTCGATACAAGGGGAAAAGAAGGAAATTTAACAAAGTGTTGATGCATTGCAGGAGCTCGCGTAACTAAGGATTGACGTTGCGTAGCGCTTCGACGACCTGCACGAAGCCAAGTAATCGGTGGGTGATTCGGCCTTCTTTTCTATTCTGTCCCGCAAACTTAATCCTTGCTTCGAATCCATTCAAATCGAACGATGCCAAGTTAATTGCATGCCAATCCACTAAGTCAAGAACTCGGGAAAAAAACGTATCGATTTACAAATACAAGTTTTTCACATAAACCAAAAAGTTTAAGGTTTACAGAAAAAGATAGACTATTTCAAGTGCTGCAAAATATTATGAAAGGTGAACATGGGATTTGATGACTCGGATAAATTTGGTGCCTACGGGACGCTAAATCGAGTGTATGGCTTCGGGGAAAATGAATCGATACATAAGTTGCCATAAATGATAATGTCGTTGAATACTGTCCGCGCTATACAAAACTGTTGCATATGTTAAACTGTTCACGCATTGGCATGGTCATGGACAGCTTGTGCACAAGTTGATATTTTTCCTCGAATCGATATCCGGGGCATCGGAATCGAATCGGCCTAGGGGGAATGAATAATCGTGCTTCAGCACTGATGCATTGCGGGACCGTCAGTCAGGCTTGCAACCTAGACTGAGCGGGCCGAAATGCCGTTGAGATAGTCCCACGTGATGTGTAACATCAATGACCGCATATAAGATAGTAGCATGCTCACCTATTGTCTTATGCAGGGTAAATATTATCTCTGTTTTCATGCAGGGACGAGCACGGCCGTGGTAAGAAATATGATAAACGGCTATGTTTCACTGTATGCTTTATTACGCAAAGATGGCTATCGAATATGAACTGAATTCATTTAGTTCTAATAGAAAGACAACTCTAAAGCATGCCTACCCTAACAATCAGAGTCGGTTTAGACGAGTGGATTCGTCTCGTCCACTTAGCAAGTGTGCTAATCCCATTCCCCCAATTTCCCCAGGTGCGACGGACGCGTCCAACTAAACTGGAGCTGAAGTGCGGAGAGGCGTTTTGAAGCTCTTCCTATACTGAAGTATTTTGAAGCCAATTCAAGTCGACGGCTTATGTATAAAGGGGCGAATGTATGGGACGGCAAGCGTTAGTTCAGGCAACTTGTCGAATGTATCTTCTTTCTGTTTTCAATCAATGTAGCCGCAACGGCATCCAATGTAAATTACGACTTGCACTTCGTTGCAAGCTATGAATGAAAAGCATTTCTATCTTCCTATACTGCGTCTTATATTCTGATGTGAATTGTGAAGTTTCGACTTGGCGTATTAATATCAAAATTTAACGATAACCATTTGAGAACTTGTCATCTTGCCTTGCACGAACGCAACTCCAGGCTCGTGCGGCATCACGCCTTAGCGAGGACGATCGAATCGGCAAAGTAACACCGGGGACGAACGGTTTGTCGACTCGGGGCGTGACAAATTGGTATCAGAGCTCAGTTATGTTTCCTCGGATTTTCGAAAGATGTTTCATTATTGGAATGTCCGTTGCGATGGCTCGATTGAATGCTTGTCGGCATGTTGCGTGAAATAAGAGTTCCATACAGGTAAGCCCGTAGATATTTTTGAAAAATACTAACGGGTTTACTCTGTTTTTGTAGGAATGACTAAGAAAAGGAACAATCCTGCCCCAACCCAAACTGTAGATAGTACGTCGAGCACAAAAAGCACCGAGCCTAGCGAGACGACTATGCAAAAGATGCTACAGTTGATGGAGCTGCAGCAGCAGCAGCTTCAGACACAATTCAAAGCCCAATTCGAAGCGCAACAAAGACAGATGAATGCCCTGACTCAGATAGTCAGCAGAATGGCGGGCAACACGAAGACGACGGACGAAGGGCCCGAAGGAAACCAAGGCAACCAAGAAGAAAACGAGGAAGAAGAGACTCAACCGCAAATGATAGATTCTTCTTCCTTGTTCAAGGCAAAGGAGTTCCGCAAGATGAATCCACCGAAGTTCAACGGCCGAGCGGAGCCCGATGTGATCGTAGGATGGCTCGCGGAGATGGAGGACCTGTTTAATCTGCTTAGCATTGAAGGGTCCCAGCGGGTAACTTGTGCGGCGTTACAGTTGCAACTGAGGGCGTACGACTGGTGGGCCGCTAAAAAGCAGGAGATCTATGAAGCCGATACAGACGCCACGATCTCCTGGAAAATGTTCAAGGAAGCCTTCCTCGAACAATACGTTCCTCGCGCCGTCCGTCAACAAAAAGAAGACGAGTTCATGATGCTGCGACAGGGAAATATGTCTGTCGACGATTATGATTCGAGCTTCTCAAAGCTGGCGAAGTTTGCCGGCGCCTTTCTGCCCAATAAGGAAGCCTGGTGTGAACGCTTCCAACAGGGCCTAAATGACGAACTACGAAGGGACGTCGTGAATCAAAGGTGCCGAACATACCATGAATCCTATAATGCCGCTCTTAATAGTGAACGCATCTTTGGCCATATGTCGAGTAGAGGCATCCGTAACCACTTCAACAAGCGTCCTAACGACGCCGGCACCGGGGGATCGGGAATGACAAAGCGTCCGAACAGGTTCGATGACCGAGGCCATGGCAGTCAGCACTGCACCAGGTGCGGTAGGCGTGGGCACCGAACCGTCGACTGCGTCACGAGATCTTGCTATAAGTGTGGCGAGGTAGGCCATATAGTTACATATTGTCCGCACAAAGGTCCGAATCAACACAATCCACCGAGGAACGTCCCGAACCCGCATAAAGCGCCGATATTGCAAGGCGCAAATGCGGTGCCCGTCAACCAGCAGAACCAACGCCACGGAGCTCAAGGCCGAGTTTATGCCTTAACTCGGGACGAGGCGCACGCGTCCAATACTGTTGTAACAGGTATATTACTCTACAAAAGTATACCTGCACGAGTCCTATTCGATTCGGGTGCGACGCATAGCTTTATATCTGCTGATTTTGCGAAAGAAAATAAAATAACCATGCAATCACTAGATATAAATATTAGCGTTAGCACTCCGTCGGGAGTCGATATGCCTGCGAACTTTATTTGTAGGGATGGCCACCTTTGCGTCGGGGGAAGATATCTATCCTTGGATGCCGTCGTGCTAGACATCAAAGATTACGACATAATCCTGGGCATGGATTGGTTGGGCGCTTGTCGTGCAACGATCGAGTGCGCGGAGAAGAGAGTGGTGTTTCGCCTTCCTGGTGAGACAGAGTTCTCATATTCGTGCGGTATGGCCTCGAAGACGGCGATGATGGTGTCGGCAATCTCGGCAAGGCGTATGCTGCGTTCCGGCTGTGCGGGATACTTGGCATCAGTTCGAGACACGCGGACGGATAATACAAACACAATGCAGACTGATGTTGTGGCAGATTTTCCTGACGTCTTTCCTGACGAGATGCCCGGGATGCCGCCGGATCGAGAAATTGAATTCAGCATCGACACCTTTCCGGATACGCGGTCGATATCAAAGGCGCCTTACCGAATGGCTCCAGCAGAACTGAAGGAGCTGAAGGTGCAATTACAAGAGTTGCTAGACCGCGGATTTATTCGCCCTAGCGTCTCTCCGTGGGGAGCTCCCGTACTGTTCGTGAAGAAGAAAGATGGGTCGTTGCGGCTATGCATCGACTATCGGGAACTCAACAAGGCGACCGTGCGGAACAAGTATCCTTTGCCGCGAATCGACGACTTGTTTGACCAACTGCAAGGCGCGGCAATATTTTCAAAAATCGATCTTCGTTCAGGCTATCATCAGTTGAAGATCAAGTCCGACGACATATCGAAGTCTGCCTTCCGCACTCGATATGGTCATTACGAATTCCTCGTCATGCCGTTCGGTTTGACGAATGCCCCTGCCGCTTTCATGGATCTGATGAACCGAGTCTTCCGACCTCAAATAGATAAATTTGTAGTCGTATTCATCGACGATATCCTTGTCTACTCAAAGAATCGGGAAGAGCACACGGAACATTTGAAGACGGTACTGCAAATTCTGCGTGAAAACAAATTGTACGCCAAGCAGAGTAAGTGCGAGTTCTGGATGAGTAGCGTGACATTCCTTGGGCACGTAATCTCTGCCGAAGGTGTCGCGGTGGACCCAAAGAAGATTGATGCGGTGGTGGATTGGAAACGACCTGCCTCGGCTAGCGACATTCGGAGCTTCCTGGGCTTAGCGGGCTACTATCGTAGATTCGTGCGAAGCTTCTCAAAACTAGCGTCGCCTCTGACTCGCCTCACCCAGAAGGGAGTAGTATTCGAATGGAGCGACGACTGTGAATCCAGCTTTCAAGAGTTGAAGCAATGGCTCGTCTCAGCCCCAATCCTTGCACTTCCAGACGGTCCCGAAGGCTTTCAGATATTCAGCGACGCGTCAGGAACTGGCCTCTGGTGCGTACTCATGCAGAGAGACAAAGTCATCTCCTACGCTTCACGGCAGTTGAAGCAGCACAAGAAAAATTACCCGACGCACGAGTTAGAATTGGCGGCGATCGTCTTTGTATTGAAGTTATGGCGGCACTATCTCTATGGTGTAGCATGCAGAATCTACACAGATCATAAAAGCCTGAAGTACTTGTTCACGCAACGGGAACTCAACCTACGACAGCGACGATGGCTCGAACTCATAAAAGATTACGAGCTAACGATCGAGTACACGCCGGGCAAGGGAAACGTGGTGGCCGACGTACTCAGCAGAATGTTTATGGGAACACTGGCCATAAACAAGGAGATAAAGCGAGACCTTGAAGCGATGGGTATCGAACTCGGAATTGAGTATCGACACCTGCACCTAGCTCAACTGAAGTTAGGATCGAGCCTGCTTAGCAAGATAAAGACCGCACAGGAGGACGACTCATTCCTGAAGAAGATGCGCGAGCTGATTTCAACGGGAAGGGCGACTGACTTTGCGGAAGACGGAGACGGGACGATGCGACTAAAGGGAAGGCTCTGCATTCCGGAAACTGCCGAACTCAGAAAAGAAATTCCGACGGAGGCGCATTATACGAAGTACTCGTTACATCCTGGGAGCACCAAGATGTACAAGGACTTGCGCACAAACTTTTGGTGGCACGGCATGAAGAAAGACGTGGCTACGTTCGTATCGCAATGCATGGCGTGTCAGCAGGTGAAGGCGGAACACCAGAGGCCCGGCGGAGAGCTGCAGAACATCCTCATTCCCGAGTGGAAGTGGGACAATATCTCGATGGATTTCATTGTGGGATTTCCGAAGACGCCGCGGAGGAATGACGCGATTTGGGTCATTGTTGATAGATTGACCAAGTCGGCTCACTTCATCGCAATTAAAGTAGGATGAAGCGTCGATCGGTTAGCGCAAATCTACGTCGATGAGATTGTTCGACTGCACGGGTGCCGACCTCAATAATTTCGGACAGAGACGGGCGATTCCTATCGCGTTTCTGGACGAGCCTCCAAGCGGCGATGGGAACCAAACTGAACTTTAGTTCGGCGTACCATCCCCAAACAGACGGACAGACGGAGAGGGTGAATCAAATCCTAGAAGACATGCTGCGTCTGTGTGCGATCGACCTAAAGACTAGTTGGGATATGTATTTGCCGCTTGCGGAGTTTGCGTATAACAACAGTTATCAGTCGAGTATTCGGATGGCTCCATACGAAGCGCTCTACGGGAGGAAGTGCCGTTCGCCGATATGCTGGGATGACGTCGGAGAGCGACAAGTGCTGGGACCGAAACTAGTGGAGCAGGCCGTCGAAAAGGTCCGCTTGATCCGAGATAGACTCCGCATCGCGCAAAGTCGACAAAAGAGCTACGCAGATCTTCGTCGACGACCACTAGAGTTCTTGGCCGGGGACCATGTGTTTCTGAAAGTAACGCCCATGCGCGGAGTGATGCGGTTCGGCGTTAAAGGCAAATTGAGCCCGAGATTTGTAGGCCCCTTCGAGATCATTGAGCGAGTTGCGACGGTTGCTTATCGGATTGCACTACCTCCTGCCTTAGCCGATGTGCACGATGTTTTCCACGTTTCACAACTTCGAAAATACGTGCACGATCCAAGTCATGTGGTTAGCTTCGATCAGTTGGAGCTACGTACTGACTTGTCTTACTCGGAGGAGCCTATTCAAATTTTGGACCGCAAAGAAAAGGTGCTACGAAATCGGTCGATGTCCTTGGTCCGCGTGCTTTGGCGGAACCATACAGTTGAGGAGTCGACGTGGGAGATGGAGGCAGACATGAAGGAGAAGTACCCTGCGTTGTTCGTCTAAATTAAGGTCCGACCTTGTTCTTAAGTTTCGGGACGAAACTTTTTCTTAGTGGTATATTATGTAGCGCCCCGCTTTCGATAGGCGACGGAACTTCATAATATGCTAGCGCCGAGTCAGATCGGCCGGGAACTTAGATGGCCATCTGACTCGATCGCTAAGCTTGGTAAACGTTAACGCCTTGCGGCATCGATTCAATTCGATTTGGACGGAAGATACGAGAATCGATCCAACTAATGGAACGACTTCTGTTGGAACAAGTCCTAGATACAGCGGGCTGCGTCTCGGCATGCGAGCTCTCTATAAGAGTCCCTTCGACGGGACCGGGCCGCTGTATGGTTTTCTTGGAGCTTTGCCGCTGGGCTTGATTGAAGTGCTTTCGCGTCGTTTTCATGGATGCAATTACAAATTTCGATGCAAGGGGAAAAGAAGGAAATTTAACAAAGTGTTGATGCATTGCAGAAGCTCGCGTAACTAAGGATTGACGTTGCGTAGCGCTTCGACGACCTGCACGAAGCCAAGTAATCGGTGGGTGATTCGGCCTTCTTTTCTATTCTGTCCCGCAAACTTAATCCTTGCTTCGAATCCATTCAAATCGAACGATGCCAAGTTAATTGCATGCCAATCCACTAAGTCAAGAACTCGGGAAAAAAACGTATCGATTTACAAATACAAGTTTTTCACATAAACCAAAAAGTTTAAGGTTTACAGAAAAAGATAGACTATTTCAAGTGCTGCAAAATATTATGAAAGGTGAACATGGGATTTGATGACTCGGATAAATTTGGTGCCTACGGGACGCTAAATCGAGTGTATGGCTTCGGGGAAAATGAATCGATGCATAAGTTGCCATAAATGATAATGTCGTTGAATACTGTCCGCGCTATACAAAACTGTTGCATATGTTAAACTGTTCACGCATTGGCATGGTCATGGACAGCTTGTGCACAAGTTGATATTTTTCCTCGAATCGATATCCGGGGCATCGGAATCGAATCGGCCTAGGGGGAATGAATAATCGTGCTTCGGCACTGATGCATTGCGGGACCGTCAGTCAGGCTTGCAACCTAGACTGAGCGGGCCGAAATGCCGTTGAGATAGTCCCACGTGATGTGTAACATCAATGACCGCATATAAGATAGTAGCATGCTCACCTATTGTCTTATGCAGGGTAAATATTATCTCTGTTTTCATGCAGGGACGAGCACGGTCGTGGTAAGAAATATGATAAATGGCTATGTTTCACTGTATGCTTTATTACGCAAAGATGGCTATCGAATATGAACTGAATTCATTTAGTTCTAATAGAAAGACAACTCTAAAGCATGCCTACCATAACAATCAGAGTCGGTTTAGACGAGTGGATTCGTCTCGTCCACTTAGCAAGTGTGCTAATCCCATTCCCCCAATTTCCCCAGGTGCGACGGACGCGTCCAACTAAACTGGAGCTGAAGTGCGGAGAGGCGTTTTGAAGCTCTTCCTATACTGAAGTATTTTGAAGCCAATTCAAGTCGACGGCTTATGTATAAAGGGGCGAATGTATGGGACGGCAAGCGTTAGTTCAGGCAACTTGTCGAATGTATCTTCTTTCTGTTTTCAATCAATGTAGCCGCAACGGCATCCAATGTAAATTACGACTTGCACTTCGTTGCAAGCTATGAATGAAAAGCATTTCTATCTTCCTATACTGCGTCTTATATTCTGATGTGAATTGTGAAGTTTCGACTTGGCGTATTAATATCAAAATTTAACGATAACCATTTGAGAACTTGTCATCTTGCCTTGCACGAGCGCAACTCCAGGCTCGTGCGGCATCACGCCTTAGCGAGGACGATCGAATCGGCAAAGTAACACCGGGGACGAACGGTTTGTCGACTCGGGGCGTGACAATAAGAGACTGTTGGCTTGGCTTGTAGTTAAACCCTTATGCATCTAGACAGCCATGACCGTATATCGAGGTGAGTTATACTTCAATGTACGTAGCTGACTGTGTCTGTCCTCCGCTCTCCAGTATTCTGGTTTTAGGACGTGACACCAACCTTCGCGAGGACTGTCCTCGTCGTCGTCGAGGACTATTAAAAATTTTGACAGTCCGAAATCTTTAAGACCGTCAAAAAAATTGATAGTCCTACCTATTTGTGAAACCCATAGTTTGTAATTAAATTATTAATAATGTTTTGGTATTATTATTACTAGTATTTCAAAATTATTATTATTAATATTATTAAATATTTTCGAGTGAAAAAGAATTTCGAAAATTATAATAACAAGGCTTTTTGATTTTCGAGCCCAAATCCAGGCCTGAGCCCAAATCCATTCTTTTTCCAAATCTTGTTTTAACTTGGTTATTTAAAAAAAAATATAAAATAAAAAAAAAATAATGTTACTCCTAAGGTTTGAACCCTCACCTTTCCAAACCAAGTCATAGGACACAACCACTACACCACCAAGTGTTGGTTGTCATATAAGAGTAGATTTGTTTGTTATAGTATTAGGAATGAAACCCTTTACAAATTAGAACGGATGACCCATCCATTCTTCTTCCCCATCGGTTCTTTTTCGAAAGAAAAACCGTAAGAGTGATTTCTCCATCAATGGAGACTCTAGGGTTTCCATAACCCCCATTTTCTCCCTATAAATTTTATCCCTCTCCATCTTTTCCTCCACCACTCTCCCAAACCCTCAAATCCAAATCCTAGACAGCCGACCCCGGCGACTCCACGCCGACAGCACCCCTGTCGACCCGCTGTTCCGCCGAGTCCGCGGCCAAGCTCCGGCGAGCTCCGCCGAGTTTCCTCTCGCGGTGAGCCCGTCCGCGTGCGCCCCGGCCGACCGCCTCACCGGCGCACCCCCTTCTGCGCCACCCTCCGGCCAGCGCGCGCCAGCGTCTACTCCGACGAACCCCCTTTGAGTCGCGCTGCCCCTCTGCGCCGCCGATCCGCGCGTCCAGCACCCCGTCTTCCCGCGGGTTCACACCAACCCGCGTTTACTCCGATCCGCGCGACCCCGCGCTTCTTTGGCGCTGTTTCCGTAAGTTTTCTCCGCCAACTCCGGCGACCAGCGTGCCCTAGCACCTTCCCGGCTGACCAGCGCTCCGCCGAGTTTCTATCGGCAACTGCTTTTACGTGTTCTGGCACGCTGCTCTTTGGTGAGACTTCCCTGCTGTTAGTCCTGCCGTGCCCTATTTTTGGAGTTTTCAACGATTGCGTCGACGATGCTAGTTCCAGCGCTGATTTCGGGAACGTCGCTGATCCTGGACTATTCTATTCTTTCTATTTTTTTCATCTGAGAGCTCTAGCCGAGCATCCCAAGGTATAAATTCTCTGCCCCGTTGCGTTATTCTCGGTAGTCTATGATGATATCGGTCCCCGGTTTCCCCTTCGGAAATCCGGTTAGCTACGCTGTAGTTCGATTAGCTTCGTTAGCATTTTTGTGATATTTGTCTGCTGAGATGTTTATGCTGTTGGATGATTTCGGACTTCCCGAATATTTCGGGAAGGTTCTGTGGTTGGAAAATTATTTCTGTGGTTATATTTTCGGTATAAAAATGGGTTATTCTTTGGTTGGGACAATTGCAGGATTTTGTTGGCGTATTTCCCAGTTTTGGGTTGTCCCGAAATAGAGGAAATGCTGCCCAAACTTTTATAAAACTTTATTTATTTGGATTTCAAATTAGTTTTCGAAAAATGAATTTTAAAACTGATTTTCGGGCGACGACCGTACCGGTCTGTGGGCCCTAGCGAAATGCAAACGCACCGGTCCGACCGGGCGTTGAGGTATTAGCTAGATTTGATGATGGACCGAGTCTGAGACTCAAATTTTTAATTTAAATTATTTTATTTAATGTTTAAGTTATTTATTATAGTTATTTATTTACGGTATATTTTATTTAGTAACTAAATTATTTTCTCTTATTTTATGTAAAAAAAAAGAATTGTACAGGGCATAAGCCCATAATTCTAGGATGATTAGCTGTGCCCATGTATTGCATAGTGTAGATTTTACTTTCTTTTCTGGGTTGATATTGATTTTTGGGTGGTTTTGGATTGGATGTATAATCGTAGTTAGAGCGTAATCATATTTTAATTAAGAATAAATTAAATGGATAAAATATTAGTAAGATAACTAGTTCATGATTTGTCACTGCAAGAAACTATATTTTTATAGATATATTACAAAAACACAAAGTTTTCCAAAGATAATTGGTTCTTGTTATTATTTTCCAATAATCAAATTAACCGGTTTAATCAACGCACGTAGTTGCGACGTAATCGTTAGCTGTAGCTTAATAACAACTTAAAACCTGACTAGGACTTGTTACTTGAGATTGCAACTAGCACACTTAGCTTGGTTATATAGCGGATCTAAGTCGAGTTCTCAACTGTAGGAACTCGAAGACATACCTGACGTTCTTCCTCGGTACCAACTCATCTCTCCAGTCATTTTCATGAGGCAAGTATAGTTTGTGTTAGTTTTACAGTTATTTCTATAATCGTTTTATTGCATGTTTAAACCACGATGCAAACACGAAACTCTCTCGGAGAGTACTGATTGTGACTACTGTACTGATTGGGACTGGGGGAATAGAGTAATGATTATGACCAAAGCCAACTGTAACTACTGACTGTATTAGCTTTCCCCTCTTCACACGGGGACAAGCCATATCGTATCGCTAGGATACTACTGTACATCCCAAGCCGGTCATAATTCATTGCCTGTTCAAATCACACTGTTTTACCGCTGAAAACTATTCTTTCTTCAAACTGTTTAAAACTGCATGATTCTATTATTTACTTTAACTGTTTAAAATTAGCATGAATTGTACTTTGCTCCCTCCTGACTGGAGACCCAACATTTTAGGTATCACTGATGAGGCTTGGTCCCGCGATATTTCCCGAGGTCCCAACTAGAAGAAGAGGATTTCGAGACTGATGAGCTGTGTACCTAGAGTTTTCTTTTCTTTTTGATGTATGTAGAAAATGGTTTAAGTTGTATCTTTCATTCCATTGTAAAAGTTTAATAAAGTTTTAAATTTCCGAATTTTGAGTTGTGACAAATATAGTGTTGTTGTATGGTTACCTGCTACTGAACAGCTTACTGCCGCCGTCTCAACAACGGTGCAGGCTGGACATGATCCGGTTCGACCCAATTAGTTGGGATCGGGTCGTGACATGTTTTTAGTGGTGGCCCATGCAGGTTTGAACAACAACTTAGGAAAATATATTTAGAAACAACTAGAATACTAGAACATTAATTTGTCACAATATAGGACCGAAATATATTATAAATAAATATTTTTATTTGACTATAGACTGGTAGGATACCTTGCTTATGTATGCATCCTAAACCTTCCATAGATTGACCATTGACAAGACCAATCCTGCTGGCGATGAGGTGTTATCTCCGGATCATACCCCATCTCCTCAACCAAGTCCAGGGTCTTTTTCCTCGCGGCTGATTGACCGTCCCCATAATGCATCCAGTGAAGTTTTCACTACACTGACGATTCCTACCTTTTCTCAAACTGAGTGGCATTTCCTTGGTGGAGTACCCATTCCTGTTGCTCCACCAGTACCAGCAAACACCTCCCAAATAGTTGCCCTATTTCAAGAAATTTTGGAGTTCCAGAAAGCTCAAGATGAATCCCAGCAGGAACAGATGAATATCACGAGAGAAGACATGAAGAACGACTATGATATAGCCTTAGCTATCTCTAACTAAGTTGGAGCGGAACCTCACCCTAGAAGACATTTTGAGCCTTATCCACCAGTTATATCGTAAGAAGCTATTGGTTTGTGACTACTGCAAAAGGCCTGGTCACCAAGCCAATATTTGTCGCAAGAGATTGGGACAATGTTTGGCATGTGGATCTGCTGAACATCGGGTAAAGGATTGCTCTTATCTTTCCATCATACTAGAATACCTATTCCAGCAACACCTGTTAGGCCACAACCTAGGGACTCTTTTTCTATCCAGCAGACCTTGCCTCCTACAATAAGACATGATGTACTCAAGGTTTATAGAAGATAGAGCAGTTGGAGACTGCTCATGCAAGAGCCAGAACCATGAAGAATAGTGCATAGGACTGCTGAATAGCATTATCTATTGTTATAAGAAGTTGTAACAGGATGTCCTTAGAGACCTAGGATTCACCATTGACCCAGTCCCCGGCTCTTTCCCTATTTTTAAAGGATGTTACAGAGTCAACCCGAAGGAGGCCAAGAAGATGAAGGATCAGATCAATGAAGGCTCTAGGAATTATTCAAGATGGAACTTCACCTTAGGGAACACCTATCTTGTTTGTGCCCAAGAAGGATGGAACAACGGATGTGCATCGATTACCAGACACTAAAGAACAAGTACCCTCTGCCCGGATCGAGGATCTGTTTGATCTGTTGTGTGGAGTTAGGGTGTTTCGAAGTTTGACTTAAGATCTGACTACCATCAAATCAAGGTCAGGAAAGAGGACATATTTCCAAGACGGTGTTCAAACACCAAGTATGGGTAATTTTGGTCATGACGTTGGACTGACAAATGCTCCTGCTGTGTTCATGAATCTCATGAACAAAGTTTTTCCATGAGTATTTGAATCATATTATCTTCTCCATAGATAACATTCTGATATTTGAAGACTGAAGAAGAGAATGAAGAACATCTGAGGAAGTTTTGGAAACTTTGAGGAAAAAGAAGTTTTATGGTAAGTTACCTGAATGTGGATTTTCTTTGACAAGGTGGACTTTTGGCCATGTCGTCAAGAGAAAAAATTTTGATAGCTGCTGTTGAAGAGTGGTATACCCCAAGTTCAATTCGGAAGTTTCTTGAACTTGGCCGGCTACTATCAGAAGTTCGTGAAGGACTTCGCCAAGATTGCTGAGCCGATGACGAAGCTCACTTGGAAGAATGAAGAGTTCATCTGGACGAAAGTTTGCCAGGCGGCATTGAGGAGCTGAAGAAGAGACTTACCACTACACCAATCCTTGCGCTACCCGCAGGAACCGGTGGTTTCTCAATTTACAGTAATGCCTCTGGAAAAGGACTGGGTTGCGTTCTTCAACAACATGGAAAAGTAATTGCTTACACATCTAGGAAACTACAGACTCATGAGAAGAATTATCCCACACCTAATTTGAAATTTGCTGTAATTATCTTTGAAGCTATAGAAGCATGATTTTATGGAAAGGGAGTGAAAATATATACGGACTACAAAAGTCTGAAATATGTCTCCACTCAGGAAGGACTGAATGTTAGACTAAGAATATGGCTGAAGCAGATAAAGAATTTCGACATCAACCTGCAGTACTATTCAGGTAAGGCTAATGTGGTCGCTGATGCACTTGGTCAATACTGATGGCGAAGTTCTTAACCAAGGACTAGCACCTGCTAGAAGATATCGAGAAGTTTGGACTGGAGGTTACACTACCTGGAGATAGAAGGACGGAGCTGGATGCTGATTCAGTATTGATAAAGTTCGAGGCTGAGGGATAAAAATTCAGAGAACGTAGTTTCAAAACGAGGCACTTTGCAGGCTTAGAGATCAAGTGTTGGCAGGAACACTTGAGAGTTTCTAAATTAATCAGCATTGGAACTCTGAAGAATGGTACGAGACTTTGCGTATCGGCTGACAAACGGAGGAACGAGTTGATGAAAGAAATACACCAGTCGCAGTATTCTATATATTCAGGAGATAATAAGACGTATCTGAATATGCCTCCATTGATTGGTGTTATGGAATAAAGAAGGACAATTCCAGGTATGGGATTAGATGCGAATTTGTCAACATGAGGAATTTAGCAAGAGAACAACAAGTTGTTGGAGCCGCTGGACAATTCGGAGTGGAAGTAGAAGCATATAACAATGAACTTTGAGTAAGGATTGCCTTGTTCCCAAGGAGGGAAGGGCACCAATTGGATTTTAGTAAACCGACTGACTAAGTCAGCACACTTTATTTCCCTTCAAAGTTGGTTATCCACTAAGAAGTGGGCAGCATTGTACGAGAAGCACATCTACCGGATTCATGGAGTACCGCGGGACGAGCAAGCAGAGAGGTCAATCCAGACGCTTGAAGATGTATTGAGATTTTGCGTCTTGGATTTTGGTAGGTCTTGGGAAAACCAAATTGCTTTTGGTGAAGTTTTTCCTACCAGAGGAACAATCAGTTTTGACGGAGCTGGAAATTGAGGCTAGATACATCAGGCCATTCGAAGTTTAAGACGCGTTGGTAGTAGCGTACCAGTTAGCTCTACCAGCTAATCTTGAGAGATTGCAACGTTTTCTATGTCACAGCTCATACGTTACATTTCGGATCCGAGTCACATTTTGGATAATTCAGAACTGAAGTTTGGAATCAACCTTTCACTGCCAGAGAAACCAGTTGCAAGTCTAGTCAGAGATGAGAAGAAATCAGAATTTGAGCCATCACTTAAACTCCTATTCCTTATCTTTTCTTTTCCCATTCTAAATTTGACTAATGCTGCTAAGTTAGCCTAGTTTTGAAAGCTATCTTTTTAAATCAAGCTTGATCATGACGATATTTTATTGGGTGCACCCACTAATATATTGTCTAATCAGGACCGGTGCATGATGGTCTGATCAACCTCGTGTACTTTGGTTCGCTTTCGTATTTTTCTGCATGGATGATATCATAAATGAAATTTGTCCCTAAACCGTCTCATCCACGACTGCCTTGAAAATTCTTATTGTTGGACCTGAGTTACGGGCGTAGTACCCATAGCTGTTTGATTCTCCTACCCTACTTTTTAAATTTCGAGGACGAAATTTTCTAAGGAGGAAAGATTGTGAAACCCATAGTTTGTAATTAAATTATTAAATAATGTTTTGGTATTATTATTACTAGTATTTCAAAATTATTATTATTAATATTATTAAATATTTTCGAGTGAAAAAGAATTTCAAAAATTATAATAACAAGGCTTTTTGATTTTTGAGCCCAAACCCAGGCCTGAGCCCAAATCCATTCTTTTTCCAAATCTTGTTTTAACTTGGTTATTTAAAAAAAAAATATAAAAAAAAAATGATGTTACTCCTAAGGTTTGAACCCTCACCTTTCCAAACCAAGTCATAGGACACAACCACTACACCACCAAGTGTTGGTTGTCATATAAGAGTAGATTTGTTTGTTATAGTATTAGGAATGAAACCCTTTACAAATTAGAACGGATGACCCATCCATTCTTCTTCCCTATCGGTTCCTTTCCGAAAGGAAAATCGTAAGAGTGATTTCTCCATCAATGGAGACTCTAGGGTTTCCATAACCCCCATTTTCTCCCTATAAATTCTATCCCTCTCCATCTTTTCCTCCACCACTCTCCCAAACCCTCAAATCCAAATCCTAGACAGCCGACCCCGGCGACTCCACGCCGACAGCACCCCCGCCGACCCGCTGTTCCGCCGAGTCCGCGGCCAAGCTCCGGCGAGCTCCGCCGAGTTTCCTCTCGCGGCGAGCCCGTCCGCGTGTGCCCCGACCGATCGCCTTACCAGCGCACCCCCTTCCGCGCCACCCTCCGGCCAGCGCGCGCCAGCGTCTACTCCGGCGAACCCCCTTTGAGCCGCGCTGCCCCTCTGTGCCGCCGATCCGCGCGTCCAGCACCCCGTCTTCCCGCGGGTTCACACCAACCCGCGTTTACTCCGATCCGCGCGACCCCGCGCTTCTTTGGCGCTGTTTCCGCGAGTTTTCTCCGCCAACTCCGGCGACCAGCGTGCCCTAGCGCCTTCCCGGCTGACCAGCGCTCCGCCGAGTTTCTCTCGGCAACTGCTTTTGCGTGTTCTGGCACGCTGCTCTTTGGTGAGACTTCCCTGCTGTTAGTCCTGCCGTGCCCTATTTCTGGAGTTTTCAACGATTGCGTCGACGACGCTGGTTCCAGCACTGATTTCGGGAACGTCGCTGATCCTGGACTATTCTATTCTTTCTATTTTTTTCATCAGAGAGCTCTAGCCGAGCATCCCAAGGTATAAATTCTCTGCCCCGTTGCGTTATTCTCGGTAGTCTATGATGATATCGGTCCCCGATTTCCCCTTCGGAAATCCGGTTAGCTACGCTGTAGTTCGGTTAGCTTCGTTAGCATTTTTGTGATATTTGTCTGCTGAGATGTTTATGCTGTTGGATGATTTCGGACTTCCCGAATATTTCGGGAAGGTTCTGTGGTTGGAAAATTATTTCTGTGGTTATATTTTCGGTATAAAAATGGGTTATTCTTTGGTTGGGACAATTGCAGGATTTTGTTGGCGCATTTCCCAGTTTTGGGTTGTCCCGAAATAGAGGAAATGCTGCCCAAATTTTTATAAAACTTTATTTATTTGGATTTCAAATTGGTTTTCGGAAAATGAATTTTAAAACTGATTTTTGGGCGACGACCGTACCGGTCTGTGGGCCCTAGCGAAATGCAAACACACCGGTCCGACCGGGCGTTGAGGTATTAGCTAGATTTGATGATGGACCGAGTCTGAGACTCAAATTTTTAATTTAAATTATTTTATTTAATGTTTAAGTTATTTATTATAGTTATTTATTTACGGCACATTTTATTTAGTAACTAAATTATTTTCTCTTATTTTATGTAAAAAAAAAGAATTGTACAGGGCATAAGCCCATAATTCTAGGATGATTAGCTGTGCCCATGTATTGCATAGTGTAGATTTTACTTTCTTTTCTGGGTTGATGTTGATTTTTGGGTGGTTTTGGATTGGATGTATAATCGTAGTTAGAGCGTAATCATATATTTAATTAAGAATAAATTAAATGGATAAAATATTAGTAAGATAACTAGTTCATGATTTGTCACTGCAAGAAACTATATTTTTATAGATATATTACAAAAACACAAAGTTTTCCAAAGATAATTGGTTCTTGTTATTATTTTCCAATAATCAAATTAACCGGTTTAATCAACGCACGTAGTTGCGACGTAATCGTTAGCTGTAGCTTAATAACAACTTAAAACCTGACTAGGACTTGTTACTAGAGATTGCAACTAGCACACTTAGCTTGGTTATATAGAGGATCTAAGTCGAGTTCTCAACTGTAGGAACTCGAAGACATACCTGACGTTCCTCCTCGGTACCAACTCATCTCTCCAGTCATTTTCATGAGGCAAGTATAGTTTGTGTTAGTTTTACAGTTATTTCTATAATCGTTTTATTGCATGTTTAAACCACGATGCAAACACGAAACTCTCTCGGAGAGTACTGATTGTGACTACTGTACTGATTGGGACTGGGGGAATAGAGTAATGATTATGACCAAAGCCAACTGTAACTACTGACTGTATTAGCTTTCCCCTCTTCACACGGGGACAAGCCATATCGTATCGCTAGGATACTACTGTACATCCCAAGCCGGTCATAATTCATTGCCTGTTCAAATCACACTGTTTTACCGCTGAAAACTATTCTTTCTTCAAACTGTTTAAAACTGCATGATTCTATTATTTACTTTAACTGTTTAAAATTAGCATGAATTGTACTTTGCTCCCTCCTGACTGGAGACCCAACATTTTAGGTATCACTGATGAGGCTTGGTCCCGCGATATTTCCCGAGGTCCCAACTAGAAGAAGAGGATTTCGAGACTGATGAGCTGTGTACCTAGAGTTTTCTTTTCTTTTTGATGTATGTAGAAAATGGTTTAAGTTGTATCTTTTATTCCATTGTAAAAGTTTAATAAAGTTTTAAATTTCTGAATTTTGAGTTGTGACAAATATAGTGTTGTTGTATGGTTACCTGCTACTGAACAGCTTACTGCCGCCGTCTCAACAACGGTGCAGGCTGGACATGATCCGGTTCGACCCAATTAGTTGGGATCGGGTCGTGACACTATTGGAAGGACTGTCAAAAAAAATGGTCGTCCTAAAGATTTAGGACCGTCGAACTTTTGACAATCCTACCTGTCACTCCCCATTTTCGGAATACGTAAAATTTTGATTTTTCATGTATATGGTATCTGGCACCTGTATCTTTATTACATTTATCCTATATTTGTAACTGGCCATGGCATGGAACAGTATCTCATCGCGGATTAGTGTGCCACCCCTTGTCCTTGTCTGGTTGTAGGCGTGGTTCACTGTTTCGATGATAAGATTTCTGAACCGTATTGTGGTTAGGATTTTATTTAATTAATTTAATTAGTTGTATCATGTAGCATTTAACATGTCATTAGTCATGTGGTTAAGAGCATGCTTAAGCTTAGGGTTTCTTTGAGTCAACCCAACCCCTATATATATTCTCTTCCTCACTCTCTCTCCTCATTCACTCTTTTCATTTCTTTTCCTCCCAACCAATAGGCAAGTACATCTTGCACCAAATGGAGAGATTATTGCATTTTTTATTTCTTGATTTTTCTTTGATATTAATTGTCTATATTGTTATTCTCTTCATTCTCTACAAGTTTAGTTCTTGGAGTTTTTGATTTTAATGGCTAGTTTGGTGTAGATCTAAGTTTCTGGCCGCATGACCATTTCTGGCTGCATGCGCATTTTTGGGTCGCATGACCATTTCTGGCCGCGTGAGCATTTTTGAGCCGTATAAGAATTTCTGGTCGTATGACCATTTCTGGCCGCATGAGCATTTTTGGGCCGCATGACCATTTCTGGCCGCATGAGCATTTTTGGGCCGCATAACCATTTCCGGCCGCATAAGAAATTTTGAGCCGCATAAGGCTGATTTTTGGCTGATTTTGATTGTTTGATGCTCTTTTTGACTGATTTGTGGCCAGAATTTTTCCAAACTTCCAACATGAAAGTTGTAGATCTTTGTCTTGGCTTCAAGGACCTTCATGTCTTACTTTAACCAGAATTTACATGTGACTTTTATGACACGAGGGGTCCACACGACTTCCTGACTTGACCATGTTCCTGACCTGATTACCTGTATACGTGCTGGTACATGTTCTAAGTGTGTATTGAGATACAATATTAGTATGCACTGCGGTGCCATTTAATGAGTGCACTGAGGTGTGACTCTACATGCTAAGTGATCATTCGTGTTATATGTCAATACATGTGTACCTTCCAGCAGTCATGGTAATTGGTCAGTAATAGTATCGTGGTATGTTGTTTGTTGTTTGAAGCATTACACTAAGCATGGATCTAGATTGAGCCAATGTGGATTCATACTTAGGGTACACGTACTATAGTACGACATATAGGAGGATGACCATGTGACCACGACATGTAATTCCAATATCGAGATAGGGTTAATCTAAGCAACTTAAATTGGTAGAAGCATTGGGAGGGAACAGAATCTCGAGATCGTACGTCACCAGCCGCCCTGGGTCTCGTCTTGGCGCGTCGGGTTGGCCGCCTCGGATACTGTATAGTCATCCGCACTAGTGGAGTGCAGTATCTGATTTGTGACTACCGAGCCAGCTCTTCCTATAGGAGAGCTGGAACCGTTACTGCTTATTCTAGCGCGGTGGCCTTTCGAAGGACCGGTGCATTTCGTGCTTGCTTGTATATAATGGTTTGGCTAGCCTTGCTGGGTTGACACGATCTGAGGATTCCTATATATGCATTACTGGGATAATCCAGACAAATCATAGAAAGCCGTAGGATTGATTGGCCGCTTGTAAGCTGACTTGTTTGTGATATGTTTTCTTCTGTTAGCTACCGAGGAACATGGACTATCGTGGTGCGTGGTCCAACCCATGTCCTTGTTTGGTTGTTGGGTTGGACTATTGTGCTGCGATAGGCTATGGACCAAAGTCGCGATTAGAAGCCCTTTTTACCTGCCCATGGTTATAGGATATATCTTATCTCGGCACGATATTGGCACCGTTTGTCCTTGTTTGGTTGTAAGGGTGTCGTATTGTCTCGATGATATGGTATAAGCCTATAACTCGTGAATCAGGTCTTATTTAACTCATTGGATTTATCTCACTCTTTTGTGCTCCCTTGTGGTACTTGCTATTCGGGGCCTGATCCCGCTGGTTTTGTTTGGCCAGATCTCGTAGCAGCTCCAGAGGTTCCAGCCTTCCACCCGAACAATGGTGCACACCAGGAGTATGGGCGCCAGGGACCATGAGTAGGTTTCTTCTTCACCGCTCTGATATCTTCTATTTTGTACTTGGCGTTTAGCCACCGGCATTTGTTTAGCCGGCAGTTCTGGACACTAGTTTCCTTTGCATAATTGTAATTAAATCAGACTGCAGCTGACTATAGTTATGTACTATTGACTCTCGGAACTAGCTCATCATTTTGTATAGCTATACTCATGAATCATTCTGATGAAGCGTCGGGGACGCCTTACTGCTTTGTCTTATATGATCATTATTTACTGCTTCTTGTTTTGATTGATTGAGACATAGATGCTCTGTGGGACCATAGGAGACCTGATTGTAGCATGCATCCCCTAGTCTTTTGACAGCCACGATCGCCGTATGACGTTTATATATCTCATACGGTGTAGCTGGTCTAGTCCGTCTCAGTATTCCGGTACTGGGGCGTGACAAGATTTTAGTGGTGGCCCATGCAAGGTCTGTTTTTCAGACTTGTGGGGTGTTGCGATTATAGGAGTCTCAATCAAAACATGTTTCCTTTGATCTCCTGATTCATTTTCTCTTTCTCCCACCTTGATTGCTAACTTGATTGTCATCCTTGATTCCTTTCCGTCCTGTCTTTTGATACCTTGTATCCTTTTCTTTAGGGTCACATCATTCTCGGCTATTGGAGGAGCCGACATAGGAGAGAATCCAGTAGATCAGGGACCAGTTGGACATCAGCAAGGGGTAGCCCCTCTACCTGGACAGATTCACATCGAGAATATTACCGAGCATGAGCCAATTGAGCTACAGAGGCCAGAGGATCCCGTACCTCCAGTGATGCCGGTAGTACCAGTAGTATTAGATGTACCGGCACTATTGCAGATTATTAGAGGGTTATTGGAGACCCAGTAACGCCAGACGGCAGCCCAACAATAACAACAAACCCGACAGCAAGAACAAAATGTGCTACAGAATCAGGGGTTGCAATTAGCCCTTGAGAGAAGTGTCAGAAATGATTCAGGAGCGTCCGAAAGGTTTTGTCAACTTAACCCGAGATATTTTGACGGCACGGAGGATGCCATCACGGCGTATGCTTGGCTTCAGGATACAGAGGCCATATTGACTGCAGCAAAGGTTCCAGCAGAAGAGAAGGTTGACCAGGTCAGACTTTTACTTCAGGATCTCGCCCGCGATTGGTGGGCATCGGAAGAGTTTGGAATGAGGCATCCTGTTCCCTGGGATAGCTTCAGTACCAGATTCAAGGCCAAGTACTTTGGCGTGGTAGCGTGATATGAGCTACAGCAGAGGTTTATCAGTCTCAAGCAGGTTGGTAAGACGGTGGATGGTTATGCAGCGGAGTTCTGCAGGTTAAGTAGGTTTGCTCGGATGATGGTGGCGACAGAGCCAGAGAGAGCAATGAGGTTCCAGCAGGGACTTCACCTAGAGATTTTGCAGCTGGTCGAGGGGCACGACTACCAGACATTCGATACAGTATTGACGGCGGCTCGGAGGCACGAGCTTACTATTCAAAGGTTATCAGCAAGGACTGGGGGCCAGAAGAGGTCTCATACGCAGAGTGCTGGGGGAGAAGCAGTACCTCGGACGTCAGCACCAGCACCTGGCGTCCGTATTCGTGATGCAGCACCAGTCACGACAATTATGACTGCACCAGTTCGACAGCAGCAACAGAGGAACCAGCAGCAGCGTCAGGAAGCACCAGTAGGTTGCACTTACTGTGGTAAGGGAGGGCACACTAGGGATGTGTGTCATTCAGCTAATGGATTATGCTTGAGGTGTGGCAGTCCAGACCATAGGATTGCCAATTGTCCTATGATGCAGAGGCCAGGAGGGCCAGCTCAACGATTTCTGGCGTTGCCAGCTCTAGAGGTAGCACCGTATCAAGGGCCAGCACTAGCAGTGAGGCCACTAGCCCAGCGCCCATTACTGACGCAAGCTCAGATGTACCGACAAGCACAACATTAGGTTGGACAGCAGGGCCAGGGAAGGCAGGGACAAAGGCAAGAAGAATTTGGAGTATTAGAGCAGAGATTGGCCGAAGGCGGTCAGATTGTGGGTAAGATTTCAGTATTATTCATTATAATTCCTTGAGTTCTATATTCGAAGAGTGAAGGCGACTTTCTCGTCTCACTCATCTGCTCTCGTATCATGTGATACGTGATATTCATCATGTGCCTTGATTACGAGAGTACGTCCTGGGCAGAGTCTCGTTCTTGATTTAGTCATTAGTACCGACTTATCTCAAGCATTGACCCTTGTCCACTTTGGGTGTCAGTGTAGGACCTCGAGGACGAATTCCTACATGACTTGAGAGGCATATTTTATTTGTATGTCTCCGATCATTTCCTTCTAGGGTATGATTATTGTTTGTGCTCTTACTTAATTATTCTTGCTTTCTTAAACTGTTCATGTGACATATGTTGTTTGATAATTGTGCTTGCTATATGTCATAAGTGTATTTCGTGATCTGAGAGCGTGCTCAACTAGCCTTATCGAAATTCCGAGGACGGAATTTTTCTAAGGAGGGTAGAGATGTCACTCCCCGTTTCCGGAATACGTAAATTTTTGATTTTTCATGTATATGGTATCTGGCACCTGTATCTTTATTGTATTTATCCTATATTTGTAACTGGCCATGGCATGGAACAGTATCTCGTCGCGGATTAGTGTGCCACCCCTTGTCCTTGTCTGGTTGTAGGCGTGGTTCACTGTTTCGATGATAAGATTTCTGAACCGTGTTGTGGTTAGAATTTTATTTAATTAATTTAATTAGTTGTATCATGTAGTATTTAACATGTCATTAGTCATGTGGTTAAGAGCATGCTTAAGCTTAGGGTTTCTTTGAGTCAACCCAACCCCTATATATATTCTCTTCCTCACTCTCTCTCCTCATTCACTCTTTTCATTTCTTTTCCTCCCAACCAATAGGCAAGTACATCTTGCACCAAATGGAGAGATTATTGTATTTTTTATTTCTTGATTTTTCTTTGATATTAATTGTTCTTCTTTTCATTCTCTACAAGTTTAGTTCTTGGAGTTTTTGATTTTAATGGCTAGTTTGGTGTAGATCTAAGTTTCTAAAACTAGGGTTCTATGTGTTTTCATGGTTTTGATCTATCAAACTTGGTTGTTTTCGAAAACTAATGGTCCTATGTTGTAGGAAATTCAATTCTATCCAATTTTGACCTTTGAAAAGTTAGATTTCGACTTGATTTGAGGAAGTTATGGCCAAAACAATTTTGGTCAAACTTCTATGTTCATCTGTCCTGATTCTGGCAGGGACGATGAATAGTGTCTGGCCGCATAAGAATTTCTGGCCGCATGAGCATTTTTGAGCCGCATAAGAATTTCTGGCCGCATGACCATTTTTGGCCGCATGACCATTTCTGGCCGCATGACCATTTCTGGCCGCATGAGCATTTTTGGGCTGCATGACCATTTCTGGCCGCATGAGCATTTTTGAGCCGCATAAGAATTTCTGGCCGCATGACCATTTCTGGCCGCATGAGCATTTTTGGGCCGCATGACCATTTCTGGCCGCATGAGAAATTTTGAGCCGCATAAGGCTGATTTTTGGCTGATTTTGATTGTTTGATGCTCTTTTTGACTGATTTGTGGCAAGAATTTCTCCAAACTTCCAACATGAAAGTTGTAGATCTTTGTCTTGGCTTCAAGGACCTTCATGTCTTACTTTAACCAGAATTTACATGTGACTTTTATGTCACGAGGGGTCCACGCGACTTCCTGACTTGACCATGTTCTTGACCTGATTACCTGTATACGTGCTGGTACATGTTCTAAGTGTGTATTGAGATACAATATTATTATGCACTGCGGTGCCATTTAATGAGTGCACTGAGGTGTGACTCTACATGCTAAGTGATCATTCGTGTTATATGTCAATACATGTGTACCTTCCAGCACAGTCATGGTAATTGGTCAGTAATAGTATCGTGGTATGTTGTTTGTTGTTTGAAGCATTACACAAAGCATGGATCTTGATTGAGCCGATGTGGATTCATACTTAGGGTACACGTACTATAGTACGACATATAGGAGGATGACCATGTGACCATGACATGTAATTCCAATATCGAGATAGGGTTAATCTAAGCAACTTAAATTGGTAGAAGCATTGGATGGGAACAGATTCTCGAGATCGTACGTCACCAGCCGCCCTGGGTCCCGTCTTGGCACGTCGGGTTGGCCGCCTCGGATACTGTATAGTTATCCGCAATAGTGGAGTACAGTATCTGATTTGTGACTGCCGAGCCAGCTCTTCCTATAGGAGAGCTGGAACCGTTACTGCTTATTCTAGCGTGGTGGCCTTTCGAGGGACCGGTGCATTTCGTGCTTGCTTGTATATAATGGTTTGGCTAGCCCTGCTGGGTTGACACGATCTGAGGATTCCTATATATGCATTACTGGGATAATCCAGACAAATCATAAAAAGCCGTAGGATTGATTGGCCGCTTGTAAGCTGACTTGTTTGTGATATGTTTTCTTCTGTTAGCTACCGAGGAACATGGACTATCGTGGTGCGTGGTCCAACCCATGTCCTTATTTGGTTGTTGGGTTGGACTATTGTGCTGCGATAGGCTATGGACCAAAGTCGCGATCAGAAGCCCTTTTTACCTGCCCATGGTTATAGGATATATCTTATCTCGGCACGATATTGGCACCGTTTGTCCTTGTTTGGTTGTAAGGGTGTCGTATTGTCTCGATGATATGGTATAAGCCTATAACTCGTGAATCAGGTCTTATTTAACTCATTGGATTTATCTCACTCTTTTGTGCTCCCTTGTGGTACTTGCTATTCGGGGCCTGACCCCGCTGGTTTTGTTTGGCCAGATCTCGTAGCAGCTCCAGAGGTTCTAGCCTTCCACCCGAACAATGGTGCACACTAGGAGTATGGGCGCCAGGGACCATGAGTGGGTTTCTTCTTCACCGCTCTGATATCTTCTATTTTGTACTTGGCGTTTAGCCACCGGCACTTGTTTAGCCGGCAGTTCTGGACACTAGTTTCCTTTGCATAATTGTAATTAAATCAGACTGCAGCTGACTATAGTTATGTACTATTGACTCTCGGAACTAGTTCATCATTTTGTATAGCTAGACTCATGAATCATTCTGATGAAGCGTCGAGGACGCCTTACTGCTTTGTCTTATATGATCATTATTTACTGCTTCTTGTTTTGATTGATTGAGACATAGATGCTCTGTGGGACCATAGGAGACCTGATTGTAGCATGTACCCCCTAGTCTCTTGACAGCCACGATCGCCGTATGACGTTTATATACCTCATACGGTGTAGCTGGCCTAGTCCGTCTCAGTATTCCGGTACTGGGGCGTGACACTACCTATTGGAAGGACTGTCAAACAATTTTGACAGTCCTAACAAAATAGAACAACACCGAGTAAATTTTTTCGGTGGCAAACCTGTAAATAAAACAAGAAAAACTTGGGCTGTCCTGAGTAGATTTAGGATTATCAAAAATTTTGACACTCCTACCTATTGGAAGGACTATCAAAAAATTTGACAGCCCTACAAAAATTGGACTGCCCCGGATAATTTTTTTCACTGGCAAACTTGTAAAAAAAATAGAATGTCCTTAGTAACATGTGTAGTGTAGTTAATGATTGCCCTTTTAAATACAACCAATATAATTCTATTTCTTATACATACCATATGTACATACGATTTTTTTACTTCCTTCCATAATATCCTCCGGTGAGGGACAATTTTTTTTTTAAATAGACACTTACATAGCCGCCAACATAAAGCACCAACTAGCTTATTGTTTCATTTGGACCCACTAATTAGTTATTTTTCGATTTGTATGTCGAACTTCGTTTTTGACGTCGACCACAATTCAAATTTCATTTTGAACACACTTCGCATTCATAATCTTGAAAATTCTTCCACTATCTTGATATGATTATTTTTTGCTTCCACTTCGATCAGATTTTGGTCTTCATTTTTTTGTCTTAATTGGCATGTAATGTATGCTTTTAGAATATGTTACAATGACAAGTTACGGATTACAACGATAAGTAACATGTTAAATATTAATATTACATGTAATGTACCGATATCAAGGAGTAGGTACAAAAGTCACAAGCCACTTACACATATCACATATTCGGTACTGATATCACGGGTCATAGGAAAAGTCACACGTTATATATCATGGTTTTTCTAAGGGCACCACCATTTTTGCTAGGGGCAACCCTTACTTGGGGTCAGCCCAAGGAGGTGGAGATTTTGCTAGGGGGCACCCACATTTGGCTAGGGGGCAGCCCAACCCCCCAAACCCTTCATTCCTTCCCATAACCCATTCTACACTCTCTCTATCCACCAAAAGAAAAAAAAAGAACTCTCCATCTCCCTCTCCCAAAACCCTACTTTCTTTTTCTCTACCACTCCACTCCCAATTCCTCCACCAAGATTTCTTCGACAACATTCGTAGATTCGAAGAGATGACACGCAAGTCGAAGCAACCGGAATCTAGGTACGTTCTTCCCTAATTTCTTTAAAAATTTTGCACACTCTATTCAAAACCCTAGAATATTTTTAATTCTCTAAAAAGTTTTGATAAATTAGGTTTAATCTCTTTATGGTTCATGAAAGGAATTTTCGAACACGACAAACCCACATTTTTTTGAAACCCTAACCCTAAAAGACGACAAACGAGCATATCGTTTTGGCCGTTCGGTTGCAACAGTCAAATTTGAATACAGTAGGACTGCCAAGCCTATGGCAGTCCTAATGTAAAGCAGGACTGCCACAATCCTGGCAGTCCTATTATGAAAGAGGACTGCCAGGACTGTGGTAGTCCTGCTTTACATTAGAACTGTCACAGGCCTGGCAGTCCTCTTGTGAAAGAGGACTGCCAGGACTATGGCAGTCTTGCTTTACATTAGGACTGCCACAGGCCTGACAGTCCTAATGTAATGAGATATGGGGGTGGAAATGGGGGGGGGGAGGGTTGGTACTTTATGTTGCTAATATGGAGGGGGGATGGGTAACTGCATGATGCTCATATGCGGGAGGAAAACTGCATGTCCTATTTCTGTTTCTATTATTTAATAACTGTACGTTGTCCTGCAGTCCTCCAGCCGCTAACAAAAGAATACGGCCCACCGCGTCAAAGCGGAAGGAACGAGCTCCTACTCCTTGGTCTCGAACGCCGCCACCGGCACATCAAGCTCGGTCGAAGCAACGAGCTCCTACTCCTACGCGTTCTTTCGATGACGACGACGATGTGCCAATTGGCCGACTCCTATCACGTCAAGGCGGTTCTGCTCCATCTGAGGAGGTCGGTCCTTCTGAGCCGCCTGTCCGTCCGCCCGGTTGCTCAATGTTGATTTCTTTTGAGAACCACATTGCGTATGAAATATGGAAGAACCCGATATGTACATGACATTTGTAAGCTACGAGTTTAGTATACTATATATATATATATATTTTATAATTGTTATGTTTTTCTGTTGTTCGATATACAGAGAACATATCGTATCCTTAGGGCTGTGAGTCACGGGAAGAAAACTGTGTCTTAGCAGTTTGGAAGCTTATCGGAGGCCGTCCAGAGCAAAATCATACCGAGCGGCTTACACAATTTAGCACAAAATGCCTATAGGACAATGGATAGTGCCCTCATATCCGCCTTTGTGGAGAGATGGCACCCGGAGACCAACATATTTCATCTCCCAGTAGGGGAGATGACCATTACACTTGACGACGTCTACCAGATACTGGAACTGCCAGTGACCGGGCGTCATGACCAAAGAACATTACACCAATAAAAAATCTGTGAAATGGTATGAGAAGATCGTCAAGTTTGTCTCAAGTCACCTTGGACTTCAGGCTACCAGTTTTCTAACTCTGTCAGGCTTCAAGAAGTTATATGGCATTCCTCTGTCATTTCTGGTGGACCACTTCATGGATATGGAGGTGGATGACGATGATATAGTCGACGCGGTGGCCCGTGCGTATGTTGTTCATCCTAGGAACGGTTGGCATTCCGGACAAGTTTGGAACGTCGATATATGCTAGGTACATGCTCAATTTATCTGAAGTGGATGACTTCATTGATATATCCTGGGGAAGCGGTATCCTAGCCAATCTTTATCGCGAGCTCGGCATCGCATCCCGTGCCGGGACTAAGACAATGGCCGACTGTCAGACTCTGCTACATGTAAGAAAACTTCTAACAATTTAATCTTGTATACTTCATTTTGTTGTTTATTTTTTGACTATTCATTTAAAAATTGAATAGGCATCGATATACGAGCACTTTTCGATGCTCAGATGGGGTGACCTGAACCCAGAGTATGTTGAAAACCTTCCTAGAGTGTCCCGATGGAGGCCATCCCAGCTGGAAACCAAAAATTGGCAAATACTGGCTTCCATTCGTGAAGTACTAGACAATTTGGTGCCAGAAGAGGTACTAAATTTTGACTTATTTTTTCATATTAATTTTGTTTTGTTGTTAACTGTTTTCCTACAGATTTTTTGGAATTCTTACCGGGATTTACGTGAACAGAATCGTGAGGCCCATCCAGTTTCTTTATTTTATGGCATGATCACATGCTATAATATCACGAAGCCGTACATGCCCGATAGAGTACTTCGTCAGTTTGGCTTTCTACAAACTGTGCCGAAGCGCACACTACGAATGTTGGAGCCTCCGCGCGGAACCCAACCTTTAAATTACAAAGCGGCAGATTTCGACTGTGTGACAGACTTTTACTTCGAGTGGCAACGACATGTACTTCGGGAATCTGAAAGACGACCGGTTATCCTGATGGCCGACTACAGCGAGGACTACATGCCGTACTTCCTGGGGGTCGGACATCCTAAGTTGTCGAACCCTACAAACTCGGGTTCCGTGGCCGTCGGAGCAATTGGAGCTCTTCCTTCCAAAAATGTCTTGTATGCTGTGTTGGTGAGGATGGTGAGTTTCGTATTTATAATTAGACTGAGATTTCCATGTTTGTAGACTTAATTCACTTATACTTTCATTTACAGTCTTAAAAGGTGAAAGAATTGGCCCAGACACTCCGGAGAGGTTGCCAAAGTGACACTAGTATCGCGGTCGCCAACGAGCTTGATCGTATCGACGACGTGGTCGAGTTCTCCTTCATGAATAATAGGGAGTCTTGTTCAAAGGCCCGGCATGATATGTAGTTGGATGTGGAATGATCATTAGTTGGATGTAATCTGGATATTTTTGTAAAGATGTTTTTGTTGTTTGAAACTTGAAGGATATATTTGTTGTTTGGAAACTTAAGTTCTTGGACAGACTTTTGAAGGATATGTAGTTGACATTTATGTTAATTTTTTAAAGTTTGATATTTTGTCTGATATGTAGTTATGATTTATGTTGTTATTTATGTACTTGTTGGATATGTAGTTGTCTGATATGTAGTTGTTATTTACGTTTGGAAACTTAAGTTGTTGGCCAAATCCTGATATTCTTGATTTAGTATCAGGATTGCCAGCATCCTGGCAGTCCTACACTTATGTAGGACTGCCAAGACCCTGGCAGTCCTACTTAAGTGTAGGACTGCCAGGGGGTGGCAATCATATTTATAACTCTCTGTGATGAGATTTTGAAACTGTCAATTAGGACTGCCACCCCTGGCAGTCCTACACAAAAGGAGGACGGCCAGGGTGCTGGCAGTCCTAATTGAAACTTGCTGTTATAGCAAGTTTCAATTAGGACTGCCAGTACCCTGGCAGTCCTACATAAGTGTAGGACTGCCAGGAGGTGGCAGTCCTATTTATAAAGGGAAAATTTATGAAATGCCCAAAAAACAAAAAAGTTTTACGAAAAAGTCCTACTCTTAAAAAGAACGTTTTGATACTTCATCTTCTTCCATACGCTGCTCACTTTCGAATATAGGTTTTCTCCTCAAAAATCTTCAAAACTCGTCGAAAAATTTCGGAAAGACCGAGACAAACGGCAAAAGTGCTAAAACGGAGGTCCAAACATCATTTTTTTGCGATTCTAAAATTTAGGAAGGCCAACTAATGAAGAAGCTGTTAATCTCCGGCTCCTCGAAGATACGCTCATTTTGCGACAAATCGAGCCTCGTTTCGACCTCCCAGTCAAAAGTTATGGCCCTCCAAAGTTTCAACTGACTATAAAATACAGGAGAATGACCATTCTCCGTATTAGAACACGAAGAATGTTAATTTCGCATGAGGGTGGCCATTCTCCGTGTTAGTAACATGGACAATGACATTTTCCGTCTTAATTTACACGGAGAATGGCCATTCTCTGTGTTAGTAACACGAAGAATGACATTCTTCGTCTTAATTTATACGGAGAATGTCCATTCTCTGTCATGACCCGTTACCCAAATTGTTGGGCCGGGCCGAGCTATGTCCAGCCTACGCTTGTTAAAGCGTAGTAAGCTGTTCTAAGAATAGACAATAAAGGATCTAAGCTGCTAACAGTTCTAAAATCATATTTAAAGTTTCATCACAACACAACATCTATAAGCGAAGGTAAACAAGTACAGACTAAATAATACACTTCCAAAGTATCTAACTGGAGAAAAAGTCCAGTATCAAAATATAAGTACAGACCAAAATCTAAGTCTCAAAACACATGAAAATATCTAAACAAGGTTTTCCGCTGGGACCTCTTCTGAAGCTAAGGCCAGGTCCTCAAAATCAGTGCCATAATATGTAACACATAGTATTTCCTTCTCGAAAAGTGAACCTACAACGTTATCCTGTCAGGACGGGAGCAAGTACAACCTCTATAACTAAAGTACTGAATATATAATAAAAGAGATGTACAACAAGAAACATGGTGTAATAAGTCTATAAAATAGGAAATACTGGAAACATGGTCTCATGGTACAACTGGGATCACAGTATCATAGTAACATAGGGAACATGGCATATCTCATAGTCTATCATGGCAAGGACACATATGTCATAGAGACAGATGCATATGTAATGTTTAAAACTGTAGCAGGTACGTGTTCGTCAATAGGTGTAAAATGTACTGTGGTATAAGTATATAAAATGTACTTCTGTACAAGTAAAACAAGCGATAAATGTACATACGTACAGATACAGCTGGTGCGCCTACGACAAGGTATACATAAAATGTCAACCTTGCTCGGTACGTACGTACGAGTAGCGGGCATGATCACGTACGCTACTAACAGTTTTCCCATAACCCAGGTTCTAACATGTAAGAGCTACTGAGATCGGTATAAAGCACGGTAGGTACTGATAGCAGTAAAACATGTGAATACTCGGAGCAGATATAAGCATAGTGAAACATGTACGGGGAACCAGTAAGAAGCATGTGAAGATATGATAACTGTACTAAGCATGCCCGGTACTGAAAGTAATACAACATGTGAAGACATAACTTGCTAACTCAAAGATCAGTATTTTAACAGGGTTAATACATGTTCTAGCATTAAAAGACAGTAAATGAGTCTGTAGATGTACTTGCCTCGAGCAAAGCAAGAATACTAGTACGAAGATATAGATGTCCGGTGTCCTGTCAATAATGATTTACAACTCAGTATCTAAGTTATGTTCAATATTATACTAGCGGTGTGACACGACTCCTAACTGGATACTAGCCAAGTGGGGACTGTAATGTCCGTACTTCAAAATATGTATTTTAGGCATATATGTATTTTGGACCTGTATTTTATTTTCTCAGATTATGGCCTGTAATTGTGTTTTGGCTTAACTTGCGAATTTTGGTTTTCTCGTAAAACGGGTTTTGGACCTGGCTTGGTTTTATTTTGTGGAGAAGGAATTGGTTTGGTTTGGTTTAGTATGCATTGGAACACCCTAGTTAATCTCTACCCTCATTTCACCACAACCCACCCTCATTAAAACCCCACCTAACTTTCTCTCTCCTCATAACTTTCATTAATTTCTTTATCTTCTTCTTCCTTCCTCCACACAACACCCAACACCATAGACAAGTGCACCTTGCCATCAAATAAGCACCCCATTTTACTTGTCCATGAGCTAGATTAGGCCATGGTGAACAACATTAGAACTTGGTATTTTGTGATTTGGAGTTTTCATTTTTCTAGATCTAGGTTTTAACCATTTTCGGAATTCCTTGGTTTTGATCTACTAAACTTTGATTTTAGCTTGATTTGAGGCTTCCATGTGGAAGAGAATTCAATTTTACACAAGTTAGAACTTTGAAAATCCAAATTTGGTTTTGTTTTGGCAAAGATATGAAGATTTGAAAATTGGTGTTCTTGGGGTTTTCCTCTCGGCGAGATGGAGAAGAAGACCTCGGCCTGCGCTCTTTAGCACATGGCCGGACTGCGCAACCCCTCGGACAGTGATTTGTGCTGGGTTGACTTGCGCTGGCGCTTCTTAGCTCCAGCGCCTTCCTTCCCTTGGCGCACTTGACTGCTGCGTCGTTCGCTCCCAGTGCAGCTCGGCTCCTGCGCAACTCAACCCTGCGCAGCTTGACCCAGCACAACCCGCTCTCAACGCAATCCGCTCTCAGCACAATCCGCTCTCAGCGCAACCCGCTCTTAGCGCAATCCGCCTTCAGCGCCACCCGACCCAGCGCAGTCCATCCCCTGCGCAGTCCATTACCCCCAGCGCAATCTGATCCCCTGCGCAACCCACTTGCCCATGATGGTTTGGTTTTATTTCTTGGACTTGGCTTCTCTTTTGTGGATTAGAGTTTTGAGATCTTGTTCCACACAACACGACTGTCTTGGCACAACACGACCTGGCACGGTTTTCAGTGTTTGAATAGTACAATTTTTGTAAATTTTGTGATTTATGATCCTAGTGCTTTCTAATCTTCTTGGTAGTGGCCCGTGGTGGCGCACTCCTGACTTGTAACTTGTAACTTGTAACTTGTAACCTGTAACTTGTAACTTGACTTGACTTGATGCTGTTGCGATGGCTAACTTGACTCATATAATCAACTCTGACATCGTGGGTGTTCATTCTTGCTGCCTTGTGCAATCCACTTGTCTTGTCTCGCATCATGTCTAGGACGTGACTCCCTGGTTACCACGGTCAGGGATTCACACTGAATATGGATTAGGCTAATGACTAGATCAAACTATAGTTCATGGAGAATTTCCAGTCACAGGCGATCTCATTATCTGGGCGCTTAAAACGGACTTGTAGCCTGTCGACGAGTAGGGCACATTTCCAGCACATTGTTACGTGTTGCACCCTCTAAGTCACCTAAGGGTATATCGTCTCCTGGGCGATGTACCCAACCATACTCTCAACCCGTGGAAGGATAACTAGATAGTCTGCAAGGCTTGGGACTGGGAAATTCTTATTGCATCTTGTTAGTAATTAGGCTTGTCATAACCCTAGTTAGTTAAGTAGTAAGCCGTAGTATTTGCTTGGCCGTTTGTGAATGGATGGTGTCTAGCCTGGTCCAAGTCTCGTCTAAGTCCCTGTACCTGGTACTCCTGTACATGATTGTTTTACTTATCTTTAACAATAAGTGGATAGAGACAAGTGCTATTCAGGCGAAGGGTTACAACCCCGGTCCTTATTTGGTTTACGGATTATAATCTGGCTCCCGGAATGGTTTCATGTTCCTAGTCGTTTATTGTCTTGCTGTACTTTTATTACTTGTACTTTTCTTCCATTTTCTGATGATTCTGATATGCTGGCTTTTGTCCTTTTTTCGTGGTCTCCTTTGTGGCACTTGCTCTTTCTGGGGTTTGACCCAGCTGGTTTTGTGTGGCCAGATTTTGGAGCAGCACCCGAGGATCTACCGAACTTCCAGCCCAATGGTGGCGACTAGAAGGAACCCGGGCTACGAGTGGGTTCTTCTTCCATTTTGTTTCACTCACTCTGTTGTAAATTATTCTTTTGAGGCATTTAGCCGACGAGCACCTGTTAGCTCGATGCACATTTACTTACTGTCTGCCTACGGGCTGTAAACATGATTAACAAATCCTAAGGTTGATCATGTATGACTTAACTCTTGCTAGTCCTCGCATTTTGTATGACTAGATTCATGATCAACTGAATATGTAATATTTGGGACGCCTTTTATTGTATATTTGGTGATCTAACATCTTGTAACTATATTACTTGTTTGAGATTGAGACAATAGGCTGGACCTTAAGAGACCGTTGGCTTGTAGTAAACCCTCATATCTAGACAGCCGTGACCGTATAGCGAGGTGGATTTCATTTCAATATACGTAGCTGGCTATGTACGCCCCCGCTCTCCAGTATTCTGGTTCTGGGGCGTCACATGGTTTAAATGGTGGCCCATGCAGGTCTTGGCATTCAAGATATATGAGGGTTTACCGGATAGATGTCTCAATCAGTACTCGTCTTTGATCTCCATTCATATCCTCTGAATCTCTGGATTTTTGCCCTGATCATGTGCTTGTATCGTTGATCTGTCCTGGTCCTTTCTTATTGTTTTTCCTGTGTCGTCTTCTTCAGCGGCACTGTACCTGACCCCGCCGATCAGCAAGGTGGAGCACTTCCCGTGGGCCAACAACTCGGAGATCAAGCCCAGCATTCCGGGGTAGCCTCCAGAGTTGTACCTTCCGGAGGAGAGCCCCCAGTTCGGCCCGTCCAGCCTGCAGAGCCTGACGATGGCACCTTGGTAGGTCTCATCAGGACCTTGATAGCTTCCCAGGACCGTAGAGGAGACGTCTTGCACCAGGTAGTGGCAGATGCCTTGACTAGAGACGGTCATCCAGGGAACAACGCGGCCAACAGCTTCAAGCGCTTGAACCCTCCATTCTTCGACGGCAGCGAGGATACGATTGCCGTGTACGCTTGGCTTCAGGATACCGAGGTGATTCTGGGAGCAGCTAGGACACCTGAGAATAAGAAGGTAGCGGTGGTACGCCTGCAGTTGTTAGACTTGGCTCGCAGTTGGTGGGCAACGCAAGCCATGGGATTAGTGGCACCCATTGCTTGGGCGGTGTTTAGAAAAAGATTCCAGACGAAGTATTTTGATGCTGTAGCTCGGTACGACCTACAGACGAGATTTACCAACTTGAAGCAAGGAGGCAGAACGGTCGACGGTTATGCATCTGAGTTTTCTAGACTCAGTAGGTTTGCCCCCACCTTGGTGGCGACCGAGTTTGATAGGGCCCAGCGGTTCCAGCAGGGACTGCATTTGGAGATCTTGTTGGTAGTTGAGCAGTTCGAGCACCAGACGTTCGATGCAGTATTGAGAGCAGCTAGGAGGCATGAGTACACCTCCCAGAGGATCGTGGATAGGACCGGAGGTAGGAAGCGATCCCACAATTAGATGCACCAATCATCAGCTCCAACCCCGGCAGCTAGGAGTTTGACCATTAGAACTTCGAGGCGGGCGGCCTCAGTAACGTCGGTTCAGCATTCGACCCCGACGTACCCGCAGCAGCAGAAGCAGAAGCAGACTTCCGCGATGGGATGTTCTCATTACGGGAAGCCAGGCCATGTAGTGGCGGATTGTCGTAGGGCGCAGGGATTATACCTGGCTTGTGGAGCGGCAGATCACAAGATAGGAGCCTGCCCGAATAGGGATAGTTCGTCCTCTTCCAACCTAACCAGTCCATCGGTTAGGGGACCAGCACCTATGCAGCAGCAGCAGTACCCGAGGCCATTGTTGCCTCAGGCCCAGGCATTTCATCAGCAGAACCAGCAGCAGTATACCCAAGCCCAAGTACAAAACAAGCAGAGAGGTTTCCAGCAGAGGGGACCCGCAGCTAGAGGACAAGGTCAGGCAATGATGATGACTATGGAAGAAGAAGTTGTACCAGGTGAGGTAGTAGCAGGTACTATTTTCGTCAACTCCTCTCCAGCATTGGTATTATTTGATTCTGGTGCATCGCATTCATTCATGTCTGCACGATTTGTGACACGGATAGGATTGGATCCCGAGTCATTATCAGTAAGGCTCAATATACTTACTGGTAATGGTCTTGTGGGAGTAGATCGAGTGTTTTCTTCGTGTCGGATCGTAGTTAGCGGTAGAGAGTTCCCCGCTAGATTTATAGAATTCCCTATGGCAGACTATGATGTAGTCTTAGGCATGGATTGGTTGAGGAACCAGTATGCTAGAATATAATGCCATGTTGGCAGGGTTATCTTTAGTATTCCAGGCGAGCCAGAGTTTTCATTTTCCAGAGGCGCAGTGGAACCATCTTTCCCAGTATTGCGGATGGCCGTAGCAGCGGTACAGTTACCTAGGATAGTTGAAGAGTTTCCAGATGTCTTCCCAGAGGAACTTCCAGGGATGCCGTCAGAGCGGAAGATCGAGTTCACTATAGACTTGATCCCCGGGACAGCACCAGTATCAGAGAGAGTCTACAGGTTGGCACCTTCAGAGTTGGAGATTTTGTACAAGATAATTGAAGAATTAAGGACCAAGGGATTCATTCGTACAAGTGGATCGCCTTGGGGAGCCCCGATGCTTCTTGTGAAAAAAAAGATGGCACGTCCAGGTTATGTGTAGATTATCGTACCTTGAACTCAGTGACAATCAAGAATAGATACCCTCTCCCGAAGATAGATGACTTGTTTGATCAACTCAAGGGGGCTTCAGTGTTCTCGAAGATAGACTTGCGGTCAGGATACCACCAGATCAGAGTCAGAGAGCAGGACATCCCGAAGACAGCATTTAGATCGAGATATGGGCATTGGGAGTTCCTTGTTATGCCCTTTGGAGCGACCAATGCGCCGGCTGTATTCATGGACCTCATGAATCGCATTTTTATGCCTTACTTGGATCAGTTCGTGATTGTGTTCCTAGATGATATCCTGGTCTACAGCAAGAGCGAAGCAGAGCATGAGCAGCATCTCAGGATCGTCCTTCAGATGCTTAGAGAGCACCAGTTGTACGCCAAGTTCAGCAAATACGAGTTTTGGCTCGATCGTATTTCGTACTTGGGTCACATCATTACTCGAGGAGGAGTAGAAGTGGATCCCCAAAAGATTGTGGCTATCGAGTCAAGGCCAGTACCTAGTTTAGCGACAGAGGTTCACAGCTTCCTTGGATTGGCCGGCTACTACCGACGATTCGTTTCAGATTTTGCAAGGATTTCGGTGCCGATGACCCAGTTGACCCGCAAGGGTATGCAGTTTGCTTGGACAGCAGAGTGTCAGGAATCATTTGAGAGGTTGAAGCAAGGTTTGATAACGGCTCCCATTCTCACACTTCCAGATGGGACCGGAGGATTCACAGTTTATTGCGACGCTTCAGACAGAGGATTGGGATGTGTCTTGATGCAGCATGGGAAGGTAATATCTTATGCGTCACGTCAACTTCATGATCATGAGAAGAATTACCCGACCCATGACTTGGAACTGGCAGCAGTAGTGTTTGCACTTAAGCTTTGGCGGCACTACTTGTACGGAGACAGAGTGGAGATATTTACTGATCACAAGAGCCTGAAGTATGTTTTCACCCAGAAGGACCTTAATATGCGACAGAGGAGATGGCTCGAGCTACTGGTGGACTACGATGTGGACTTGCAGTATCACCCAGGGAAGGCCAACGTTGTAGCAGATGCGTTGAGTCGGAGAGCCGGAATTTATTTCCTAACGGCGCAACCAGAGTTATTGGCAGATCTTCAGAAGATGGGAATTGAAGTAGTTCTTCCTACCAACGTGGCGTTGATGGCCAGTCTACAGGTTCAGTCCAGCATAGTTGAAAGGATCCGGATGGCGCAATCTACAGATTCCAAGCTTCAGCGACTCAGAGTAGAATGTGAGGCAGAAAGAAGGCCAGAGTTACGTATCCATGAAGATGGTACGCTTCGGCACGGCACTCATCTTTGTGTACCCAGTGGAGATATCAGACAGAAAGTCATGGCAGAAGCTCATAGTTTACAGTATTCTATTCATCCCAGTGGCACGAAGATGTACCGTGATATTCATCAGCATTTCTGGTGGAATGGCATAAAGAGGGAGATAGCCCGGTTTGTCTCTCGGTGTTTGGTTTGCCAGCAGGTTAAAGCTGAACGTCAGAGGCCCGCTGGACTTCTTCAGCCCTTGCCGATTCCAGAATGAAAGTGGGAGCATGTGACCATAGATTTTGTGACTGGATTGCCTAGATCCCCAGCTGGTCGAGATGCTATTTGGGTTATAGTTGACAGGCTCACGAAGGTGGCTCATTTTCTTCCATTCAGAGTTGGTCAGTCTACGGCCCAGTTGGCAGAGATGTACCTCAGGCAGATTGTCAGGCTTCATAGGGTGCCGGTCAGTATCACCTCAGATAGGGATTCAAGATTCACATCATATTTTTGGCGTAGCCTGCAAGAGAGTTTGGGAACTCACCTTCAGTTTAGCTCAGCTTATCATCCGCAGACAGACGGCCAGTCGGAACGCACAATCCAGATACTTGAAGATATATTGAGGTCTTGTACCCTTGACTTTGGTGGTTCATAGGAGGATCACCTGCACCTGTTAGAATTCTCGTACAACAATAATTTCCAGGCCAGTATTCAGATGGCTCCGTTCGAGGCACTGTATGGTAGGAAGTGCAGATCCCCGCTAGTATGGGATGATGTTAGAGAGAGGCAGATGCTTGGACCGGAAATGATTGCCCAGACAGTTGAAGTGGTCAGAAGGATCAGAGATCGTCTTCGAGTGGCCCAAGATCATCAGCGACATTGGGCCGATGCCCATCGGCGTCCCTTAGAGTTTGCTATCGGCGACCATGTATTCCTTAGGATCTCGCCTAACCGCGGCGTCATTCGCTTTGGCGTGCGGGAAAAGCTTAGTCCTAGGTATATAGGGCCGTTCGATATCCTGGAGCGAGTAGGAGATGTATCCTATCGTCTTGCTCTTCCACCGTCGCTAAGTGGGGTGCATGATGTATTCCATGTGTCCCAATTATGATGGTATATCCCGGACCCGAGCCATATCCTAGACCATTCGGAATTGGTTGTTGGTACCAACCTTTCGTATGAGGAGAGGCCCGTGTCTATATTGGACCGGAGAGAGAAGATACTCAAGAACAAGACTATTAGTTTAGTCCGTGTTGCTTGGGGTCATCACTCTCTAGGTGAGTCAACGTGGGAGCGTGAGGATGACATCCGATCGCGATATCCCGACTTTTTTGACTCGTAAGGTATAATATCTTTCTTATGCCTTATGCTTTCCATCCCTTACTTGCATGTATGATTGTTTGATTGTTTGCTTAGTATAGCTTAATTGTGGATAGCATAGCTGGCTCTTACATCTCTAAGCATCTTGATTTAAATTTCGAGGACGGAATTCTTTTAAGGTGGGTAGAGTTGTAATGCCCGTACTTCGGAATACGTATTTTAGGCATATATGTATTTTGGACCTGTATTTTATTTTCTCAGATTATGGCCTGTAATTGTGTTTTGGCTTAACTTGCAGATTTTGGTTTTCTCGTAAAACGGGTTTTGGACCTGGCTTGGTTTTATTTTGTGGAGAAGAAATTGGTTTGGTTTGGTTTAGTATGCATTGGAACACCCTAGTTAATCTCCATCCTCATTCCACCACAACCCACCCTCATTAAAACCCCACCTAACTTTCTCTCTCCTCATAACTTCCATTAATTTCTTCATCTTCTTCTTCCTTCCTCCACACAACACCCAACACCATAGGCAAGTGCACCTTTCCATCAAATAAGCACCCCATTTTATTTGTCCATTAGCTAGATTAGGCCATGGTGAACAACATTAGAACTTGGTATTTTGTGATTTGGAGTTTCCATTTTTCTAGATCTAGATTTTAACCATTTTTGGAATTCCTTGGTTTTGATCTACTAAACTTTGATTTTAGCTTGATTTGAGGCTTCCATGTGGAAGAGAATTTAATTTTACACAAGTTAGAACTTTGAAAATCCAAATTTGGTTTTGTTTTGGCAAAGATATGAAGATTTGAAAATTGGTGTCCTTGAGGTTTTCCTCTCGGCTAGATGGAGAAGAAGACCTCAGCCTGCGCTCTTTAGCGCATGGCCGGACTGTGCAACCCCTCGGCCAGTGCTTTGCGCTGGGCTGACTTGCGCTAGCGCTTCTTAGCTCCAGCGCCTTCCTCTCCTTAGCGCACTTGACTGCTGCGCCGTTCGCTCCCAGTGCAGCTCGGCTCCTGCGTAACTCAACCCTGCGCAGCTTGACCCAGCGCAACCCGCTCTCAGCGCAATCCGCTCTTAGCGCAATCCGCTCTTAGCGCAATCCGCCTTCAGCGCCACCCGACCCAGCGCAGTCCATCCCCTACGCAGTTCATCCCCTGCGCAGTCCATTACCCCCAGCGCAATCTGATCCCCTGCACAAGCCACTTGCCCATGATGGTTTGGTTTTATTTCTTAGACTTGGCTTCTCTTTTGTGGATTAGAGTTTTGAGATCTTGTTCCACACAACACGACTGTCTTGGCCCAACACGACCTGGCACGGTTTCGGTGTTTGAATAGTACGGTTTTCATGAATTTTGTGATTTATGATCCTAGTGCTTTCTGATCTTCTTGGTAGTGGCCCGTGGTGGCGCACTCCTGACTTGTAACTTGTAACTTGTAACTTGTAACTTGTAACCTGTAACTTGTAACTTGACTTGACTTGATGCTGTTGCAATTACTAACTTGACTCGTATAATCAACTCTGACACCGTGGGTGTTCATTTTTGCTGCCTTGTGCAATCCACTTGTCTTGTCTCGCATCATGTCTAGGACGTGACTCCCTGGTTACCACGGTCATGGATTCATACTGAATATGGATTAGGCTAATGACTAGATCAAACTATAGTTCATGGAGAATTTTCAGTCACAGACGATCTCGTTATCTGGGCGCTTAAAACGGACTTGTAGCCTGCCGACGAGTAGGGCACATTTCCAGCACACTGTTACGTGTTGCACCCTCTAAGTCACCTAAAGGTATATCGTCTCCTGGGCGATGTACCCAACCATACTCTCAACCCGCGGAAGGATAACTAGATAGTCTGCAGGGCTTGGGACTGGGAAATTCTTGTTGCAACTTGTTAGTAATTAGGCTTGTGATAACCCTAGTTAGTTAAGTAGTAAGTCGTAGTATTTGCTTGGCCGTTTGTGAATGGATGGTGTCTAGCCTGGTCCAAGTCTCGTCTAAGCCCCTGTACCTGGTACTCATGTACATGATTGTTTTACTTATCTTTAACAATAAGTGGATAGAGACAAGTGCTATTCAGGCGAAGGGTTACAACCCCGGTCCTTGTTTGGTTTACGGGTTATAATCTGGCTCCCGGAATGGTTTTATGTCCCTAGTCGTTTATTGTCTTGCTGTACTTTTATTACTTGTACTTTTCTTCCATTTTCTTATGATTCTGATATGCTGGCTTTTGTCCTTATTTCGTGGCCTCCTTTGTGTCACTTGCTCTTTCTGGGGTTTGACCCAGCTGGTTTTGTGTGGCCAGATTTCGGAGCAGCACCCGAGGATCTACCGAACTTCCAGCCCAATGGTGGCGACTAGAAGGAACCCGGGCTACGAGTGGGTTCTTCTTCCATTTTGTTTCACTCACTCCGTTGTAAATTATTCTTTTGAGACGTTTAGCCGACGAGCACCTGTTAGCTCGATGCACATTTACTTACTGTTTGCCTACGGGCTGTAAACATGATTAACAAATCCTAGGGTTGATCATGTATGACTTAACTCTTGCTAGTCCTCGCATTTTGTATGACTAGCTTCATGATCAATTGAATATGTAATATTTGGGACGCCTTTTATTGTATATTTGGTGATCTAACATCTTGTAACTATATTGCTTGTTTGAGATTGAGACAATAGACTGGACCTTAAGAGAACGTTGGCTTGTAGTAAACCCTCATATCCAGACAGCCGTGACCGTATAGCGAGGTGGATTTCATTTCAATACACGTAGCTGGCTATGTACGCCCCCGTTCTCCAGTATTCTGGTTCTGGGGCGTCACAGGGACCTAGCATAAAAGTCTAATGTGGAGTGCCACTATATCCAAACTAATTTTCTAGGGTCTTTACACTAGTGTAAGGGGAGGTCCAATACTATAATAACTCAAAACGACACAATTCATTGCAAGTCGTAACTACTCAATAAATAAATCAAACTGTACCCTATGTTCCAATAATTTTTGAGATAGACAAAAAGATTAAATATACATAAAATAAAATACCAAAATGATCCTTGTTAATTATAGAAATTTATACTAATTTTTCTGGAATTTATAAACCTTCATAAATATTTATTAAAAATCAGCAAACATAAATATACTGAAAATGAGTTCTATTTTCCTATTTTTATAAAATACCAAAAGCACTTAATAAATGCTAGAAATATTATAATAAATTAGCTAAATTAACATAATATTTAAATATAATTTTTCCCAAATTTTTACAGAAATTAAAATATATATAAAAATTTAAAAACAGAAAGTAATAATTTTTGGAAAAATAATTAATTACAAATTAAGGATAATACATAATCAAAATCTACAGATGTTATCGGATGATAAAATAAATATCACCAACGTGTCAAGAACGGTCAAATTAGCTAGGATAGCCTACCCATAAGTCCAATTTAAACACATGGGCAAAACCGAAATTTTGGGTCAAAATGATGTCCGCCGTTGGACACACTTTGCACCGAAAAATGTGTCGGAATAGAAGTCTACAAAACCTAGCAAATTATATGTCCACGAATCCAAAATGATGATACGAACCCAACGGTATGTCCGAAAAAGAATTTCGATGTGCCGATCTCAAAATGATACGTTGACGTGGACACTTGGAATCCAGTTTGCACCAAAATGCGTGCCAGAGCAAATGTCTTCAAAACTCAGCAAAATATATGTCAACGAGTCCAGAATGACGATACGAACTCAACGGCATATCCGGAACTGGATTCCGATGAGCCGATTTCAAAGTGACCCGTTGACACAAAAAGTGGGACCCGCTTTGCACCGAAATGCGTGCCAAGGCCCACGTTCTCCAAATCAACCAAACTTTATATGAAAACATGCCAGAACGACGCCACGAGTCTACTGGTGGTGTCAGAAATTGAATCCGGAGTCCCGGGTTCAAAAATAGAATTTAACAAGTGCAAATTAAAGAATTCGGACGGCCAACTTTGGCGTCAAATTCGACCAACCTAACGTGCTTAAAATGAAACGAAACTTAAAGGAGGCAGGAAGAGGGTTATACCAGTTGCACACAGGAACTGGTAGCGCACAAAATGGAGCTGGAACGACGAAGATACGAACCCGCGAAGTTGGCGTCACAAAATTGTCCAAAAACAGTTCAATTTAAAACGTCAACTTGGTGGCCAGTTTTGAGGTACCAAACGACGAAATTAACGGACAAAAATTGACAGAATTAAAGATGGATATACCGAGATTGCGACGGAGCAGAGAGTTCACCGATCCAACGGTCGGATCTCTCGAAAAACGTGTGTGAAGTCGCTACGACGGAGCGTCATTTCCGAGTTCAAAACTCGCGCGCGCCGACGGGATTTCAACGTAAACGCACGAATAGGCTATGTGTCGCGCCGGGGAGGATGGCGGTGACCAGGGGTGTTCGCCGGAGGTGTGCGCGCCTTGGGGGACCGGCTACAGCGGCCGTGCGGCGGTGCGACGGCACACGACGGCGGCCCGCGCGCGCGCACGTGCGCGCTGCTGCCTCGTGCAGCTGCTGTCGGAGCTGCTGCTGTGTGCGGGCCGGCCTGGCCGGGCACGGCGAGGGCATGACGAGGGCGCGGTGGCGTGTGATGGTGGCTTGGGTGATGGTGGTGGTTGTGATGAAGATGATGGTGAGAGTGGTGGTGATGATAATAATGGTGATGGTGGTTGCCATGAAGAAGAAGTGGAGGAGGAAGGAGGGAGACTGGGAATGGGAGGTGGTGGTGTCGGCCATGAAGGAGGAGTAGGTCGGCCGAGTGAGAGGGGGGTGTGTGTGAGTATTTTGTAATATAAAGAGGGAGATAGAGAGATGTGTATATAAATAAAAAGAGAGAGAGTGATAATTGAGAGAGATATTTGAGAGAGTGTAAGAATAGAGAGAGAGAGAGATATTATTTGAAAGGGGGAGAGAGAGAGGTCGGCCACACAAGGAGGGGGGTGAGCTGGTGTGTGGGGAGTGTGGGAGTGTAGGTGTAGGTGGAAAGTGAGAGAGAGATGTTTATATATATATATATATATATATATATATATATATATATATATATATATATATATATATATATATATATATATATATATATATATATATATATATATATATATAAAGAGATAGAGAGATATTTTTAAATAGAAAAAAAGAGAAAAATTAAGCGGGGTATTTGAGCAGTCATGAGAGGGCAACATGAAGCTTGGATTCGGGTTCGGTCGAGCCGGGTCGGGTCAAAATCGGACCGGATGCAATAATTGATTAAAATAGGGATTAAAATCATGGATAAATAAGTAACATGCGGGGATTCAAATGAATGGGACACAAGCGTCATGTGGGTAGTAGGCTTCATGTGGGCCACGTCCATACTTTGGGTCGACTAGATTGGATCGATGTCGGGTCCCAAAATTAAATTGGAAATTAAATCAGGTTTTAAGGTAGATAATAAATCGACCTAAATTGACCCGAAAGTTGTGCGAAGGAAATGAAGCACAAAATGGAGTGTCTGAGTGGGACACGAAGGTCATGGGTGAAGAGCGTCTCGAGTAGATCATTCATGAGAAGTTGGTTCTGAGAAAACGACTGGTCTCGTGCTCCTAAATTAAAAGTCATGGTAACGTGCAAACGATGATCAAAGATAAAAGTGGGAATAATTATTCAATGATTAATTGGTCTAAGTTGACCCGAAGTTGCGTGATACAAAAAGAGCACAAGGGAACGAATTCAAGTGGGACATGATATATCAACACGAAGGTAATCTTGTCTACTTCAAAACCCATGAAGAGAGTTTACAGAGATTGGCATCCCTGACGCTCCAGAAGTCAAAGTTACGGAAAAGGACATTAATGATCAAAACAATTAAATAATAATATATATATCGAAATTAATTCATTCAGAAAATTTAAAATAAACCCTGAAATTCAGGGGGCTTACATTCTCCGTGCTAAATTACACGGAGAATGGCCATTCTTCGTCTTAATTTACACGGAGTATGGTCATTCCAGTGTTAAAATGCAGGAGAATGGCCATTCTCCGTGTAAATTAACACGGAGAATGCCATTTCCGTGCTAAATAACACGAAGAATGGCCATTCTCCGTGTTAATTTACACGGAGAATGGCATTCTTCGTGTTAATTTACACGGAGAATGACCATTTCCAGTGTTAAAATACAGGAGAATGGCCATTCTCCATGTTAGAAACACGGAGAATGACATTCTCCGTATTAATTTACATAGAGAATGGCCATTCCCAGTGTTAAAACGTAGGAGAATGACCATTCTCCGTGCTAAATTATACGAAGAATGGCCATTCTCCGTGCTAAATTATACGGAGAATGGCCATTCAAATGTTAAAACATAGGAGAATGACCATTTATAAAACTCTGTGATGAGAGTTTCAAACTGAATCTCATCACAGAGACTTACAAATAGGACTGCCACCCCCCTGGCAGTCCTACATTCAATTAGGACTGCCAGGGTGCTGGCAATCCTAATTGAAACTAGAAGTAACAGCAAGTTTTAATTAGGACTGCCAGCACCCTGGCAGTCCCCCTTTTGTGTAGGACTGCCTGGGGGGTGGCAATCCTAATTGAAACTCTCTGTGATAGAGAGTTTCAAAACTCTCATCACAGAGACTTACAAATAGGACTTGCACCCCCCTGGCAGTCCTACATTCAATTAGGACTGCCAGCATCCTGGCAGTCCTAATTGAATGTAGGACTGCCAGGAGGGTGGCAGTCCTGATACTGGATCGGATACTTTAACAAATTGGTATATTTTATCACACATACTTGTACGCAGGTAAACACATATAACACAGATAGCACACATGTAAACACATATAACACAGATAACACACATATAAATACATATAACACAGATAGCACACAGGTAAACACATATAACACAGATAGCACACATGTAAACACATATAACACAGATAGCACACAAGTAGACACATATAACACAGATAGCACACAGGTAAACACATATAACATACTGAACTTTATATTTCACTGTATACAAAAGTTGAACTCCATATAGGTAAGTCCAATACGCAAAATTTACTGTATACAAAATTTACTCCATATAGATTAGTGGACTTCATATTTCACTGTATACAAAAGTGGTCCTCTATATACAAAATGTCAAACTGTAAATATATCCATACTCAGTCGATTTCGACGTCGTAGTGGTCAGCAGGTAAGTCTCTTGGCTCCTCAAACTTCAACAACTTCTTACAATGGTTGATTTGATCAACAAAAGATATGGTCCATGCGATAGAATTCGACTGGTGCTCTTTTGTACCAAACTGTTGAAGGTGGAGGAATCGGAGAATGAGCGATCATCTTTAGTATAACGAAGTGATCCCCGATTAGACCTATAATACATAGGTTAGAATGTCCGTGGTCCGTCGGAGGAGCGCACATCGAAAAGAATGTATTACTAATACCCGACGAGATAAGTACAACAGGTATCATGTACCTATTAGCAAATTAATAGCCGACAGATGAGATTGACATGTAGTGGCCTTTTTCGATAATACTGTCGGTGCAAGGGATACTTAACAACAAACTTGTAACTGTTTCTTCACTTAGGATGCGAGAGTAGAATGGAAGACGAGTCTCTAACTCCTCGTATAGCTCCTGCCTCACTCGTCTCCATCCGTCTTTGTCATCATAACCAAGATGTCTTGAAAGCACATGAAATCTGCAATGGCCATCACCGGGGACATCGACAATAGACCAAATGTAACTGTGAAGCTCAGGTTAGAATTTGTCAATATACAAACTCGGTGTTTGGCTTGCAACGGTATCTTCTCTTGGGAGGTCCATTTTCTCTATTTTTCGGTGAACGACAAGCTTTCCCTTCCGTGCAGGCGGAGGTTGCTGTAAGCTTCGTTTAACATGCTTAAAGGACGATGGATCTCTCTTAGTCGACTCTAGCATTCTCTTCTGTGAACTAGTCAATCTTGTTTGAGGCCTGCCTTTAGGATTGGAAACAACGGACGGCTCATGCATTATAGTAGTCACCAGACATACAATTTCTTAGATTTTAAGCTCAATGGACATCCGTTCTGCTCCTACTGAGGCACACCACCTTGCATGAAGAAGTTTTACTTGTGGCAAAGAGAAGAAATCATCGTCCGTCTTTACCTGGGGCATCATAGACAACTGCCTCCAACGTTGATCGACAGCATCTACTGGAATATGAATGGATTCACGACGATATTCATTAATCTGATGTGCACAAGGAAGGCCCAGTGTATATCGATATACACACCCGCAAACCTCGGGATCAAACCCGACAAACTTTGAACTTTCAATCTCATCAAATATTAATGCCAACGCCTTGTGAGATACCACGCGCATTAAAGCATCTAAGAGTACTTCCTTTCTATGCTCATGCTTGACTATATTCAAACTCATCTCAAATGATGCCTTAATTTTATTCACCGTCTGGTCTACTGATAAATGTATAGCTTGCCAAACAGAGACAAATTTGTCGAGAGATGATTTTAGGTGTCTCTTGACTAAAGAGTGTGCTCCTTCGACACGGTTGGTAGTTGTCGTTCCGTAATGCTTCACCATATTCGACCATGCTAAGACGAATTGTTCTTTGTGCGGTTCAAGCCATGTATCTTTGATATAAGAAATGCATATCGGCTCCCTCGCCTTCCACTTTTGCTTGTACAAGTACCATACGGAGTCGTAACTGGCAATCGTAGAGGCTCGCCACACACAATTCCAATCATTGTAGAATTCGTCAAAAATTTACATGTCAATTTTACCATCCTCCTTCCGAAATTCAACTTACATTGGGCTTGAATATTACGATTGACATGCCAAGTGCATAGCAATGTATCCGCTTGAGGAAAAATAATACGAATAGCATTAATTAGGACATACTCTCTGTCGGTAACAAAAACTGACGGCTCTGTATGACCGGTGTAAAGTGTTTTCAGTTTCTCCAACGCCCATGTGTAGTCTTCAAGTTTCTCACTCTTCATGAAGCAAAATGCCACTGGAAATATTTTCTAAGTAGAGGTGAACCCGACAACATGAAAGAGAGGCATCTTGAACTTATTGGTCTTGTACGTGCAATCAATGACTAACATGTCGGCAAAAGATCTGGCCAAACTTGTGCAATCAGGATGAGCCCAAAAGATTAAAATTACTTCATTACTCTGGAGATGTCTTCTATGGAACTCAATATAATGATTATCGACATGCAACTTGAGCACTTCTTGCTTTGCCATTCTTGATTTCGTCCGGACAGCGTTCGAAGAAGATAGGGCGTTGTATATTGACTTCATTGTAGACTTGTTCTTCTCATCTTCATGTCGTATGACGGAATATATTTATCTCGGTACAACTCCGGAGGTGGACAAGTCTTCGACTATCTTCTTCTCCGTATTGTTCAACCGTCCGACATACGGATGACCCAATAGTATCTCGACAATCTCATGGTTGTGGGTTCCATTCTTCATTTCTACTGTCCATTTCCCTTCTTCTTCGTTTCTAATATGTATCGTGAATGGACAACCACATTTCCTCGTTCCAATATTTTTTTTGGAAATTTACTTTGGATAACTGTGTTTTTCTTGTGCGTTCTGAACACACCACCTCTTTCACAGCCAACCACCATAATTTGTCGTCCCAGGCAATTTCGAGTCGATCTGGATATCACTAGAATTATGTTGTTTTTCCGTCCAACTTCTCAAAACCAATATACCGCACCCTCGCTTGATTCAAAACAAAGATCGGTCCAGAATAAATGGGCTATATTGACTGCAATTGGAGCAGGTACCGCAAAATTGGAAGATCTCAAGTCCTACAATAGAACTTAAAAGTTAATACAATTAGACAACATCATAAAACAAATATGTTTCATATATTAGGATTGCCAGAGAGTTGGCAATCCTTTACATATGTAGGACTGTCCGGGGCCTGGCAGTCCTACATATGTGAAGGACTGCCACCTCTCTGGCAGTCATAATCTATGATCGGGACTGCTAGAGAGGTGACAGTCCTCTGTGTCACAACCCAATTTTTCACCCGATGAAAAATTAAAATTTAGTTACCAAGAGGGCTTCCGATGCATCAAAGTATTCTTCGAACGTGGCGGGAAGAGAGTATACAACATTTGATGATTCCGGTTGTTCTATGTTCAATATTTTTCTACATTAAACACATAATTAAACTTTTATATGTGAAATTCATGTTTAAAATATTAAACAAATATTAATTCAATGACTTACCAATAAATGGGAGAAGTCTTTGACACTATTACTAAATATTTCACCAACAATCTTTCCAAAATTTAGGTTGGGAAATTTTTTTGGCTAGGTTTTGTTCTAACCTAAAATGGAGAGGAAGAGAAGAAAAGAGTTGAGGGAGAGAAGAAAAGAGTAGAGGAAGGAAAGAGAAAAAAAGAAGAAAAAGTTGGCTTTTATACCAAAAATTGGGCTGCAAAAGTCATGGCAAACTTGTAATTTTTTAAACTATTTTGGGCTACCCCCAAGTAAAAAGGGTGGTGCCCTTAGAAAAAACCTATATCATTATCGCAAGTTAGTTATTGAAGTCATGTGTGAAGTATACAAGTCACAAGTTAGATGCAACTTGTAGGTTAAATAAATGTCACAAGTTACATGTAGATGTCACATATGTCCAGTATATGTAACATATATAGTAGTAACATGTAACAATTTACAGGTAAATATCACATATTATTCTTATATGTAGAAAATAACAGTAGCATAATTGAATGTAGATGTCTCATATTATTCTTATATACAACAAAGAGCAGTAACATGTAACAAGTTACAAGTAGATGTCACATCTTACCCTAATATATAACAAATAGTAACATATAACAAGTTACTAGTAGATGTCACATGTTATCCGTATATATAAAAAATAGCAATAACAAGTTATAAGTAGATGTCACATATTATACTTATATGTAACTTCGAATAATTTTATGTAACAAATAGTCTCTGAAATGTGTAATAAATAACATTGATTTACGGATTACTTTGTAACATATTACACAATCATTAACTTAGGCCTCGTTTGGTTCGCGGAATGGAAGGGAAAGGAAACCAATTCCTTGTCATTTCCTTTCCTTTGGAAAATTTTAATTCCCATTGATTTTTCTTTCCGATGTTTGGAAATGTTAAGGAATTTGGAAAGGAAACTGAATACTTCAATGTGGAAAAATAATTCCTTACTTGGATGGATGGAATCACTTTTTATTCATAATTTTTCTTCCATTGGGAATCACTTTTCTTTCCTCCTCAATTCCTTTGGCAACCAAACATAGGAAAATAATTAATTTCCTTTCCCAACCCCAAAATTCCGCAAACCAAACGAGCCTATTAGATTAATAACCTTAAATCTATAAAAATATATTTTATTTTATATAAAAACGGTTCAATAGCTAACATGTTTATATCCTTATTTGCTGTTTTCCCCCCAATAATTTTATGTTGTTTCAATTCATATTATTCTAAGAGATTAGTCTATCTTAACCTAATTTTATACTACAGAAATTAAATCTTATGTATGATTAATATTAGAATTATTATTATATTTAAATTACATTGATTTATCTTTTTTTAAATTATATCTTTCACAGTCGACATGACTTGTGATATATAAGTTAGCTTGTTATAAGTCTAATATGTGATATCCTTAGTTCGAAGGAAGGATGCATCCATCTCTACTAGTATAAAGATGCTTCAAAACGGTTCCAAATTAAGTCGTCTAAGCCGTGTATATCATCAACAATTAAATTTTTTTAAAAAATAAAAATTAAAGTTCAAAATTAACTACCTTTCTTATCTTCTGTGGATAACCGAACCATCTCTCCTCACGTAAAAAATTTAAAACTACCCGAGATTTAAAATTAAAATTATGTTTAAATTAACTGCATAATATTATCTAATTAAATATATATCCATAATTAAAAAAATAATCATAACAAATCATATTAAAATATATTAAAATTATATTTAAAATATTCTATGTAATTTAAATTTAAATATACTTTATTAATAATATTATTAAAATAATTTATACGGTCGACGCACGTTACTAGTAATAAATAAAAAAATAAAGTACATTCTTTTCTTTTTTAAATAAAGGGTGTTGTAACTCATATGGCCCTTCATTTCATCTCCTTGTAACATATAAAAGACCTTTGGCCTTTCGTTTCTTCATAACCCCCAACCTCTCTCTCTATATAAAGAGAGGTTGGGATAGCTTGTAATATGCACTTATGTGGTTGATAATATACGAGAAAGCTTCGTCTCCGTGTGTTTGAGCTTTTGCCTTACGACACGTTATCAGCACGTTGCTCGTACAACGCCGGAGACCCGACGTACCGATTGTTTTCTCACCTTCTTCCACCGTACGGTAAGAAAGGTATATAAAAATTTTTTTTGGAAATTTTTGATAGCAGAAATATATTGTTCCTGTTGTTACAATATTACTGTTGTTTTGGACATCAAGAAAATGAGATATTTGCTCTCTTCCAATTGATTTTACATTCATTAGTATGATCAAAACCTTTTTCATCTAGGTATTGCATGACATAACATGACAAATGCTATATTATTTTTTCACAGCATTATATGAAATGAGATTGAGAAGTGTTTGTCAAGTTTCTTTTAGATTGCATGTGAATTTTGAATTTTTGAATTTGGACATTTGAGTTGGTGAGCCCAATACATAATTCATTATACTGTTATCATTTCCTAGTTGTTTTAATCCAGCTTTTAACATTCCGTTAACAGTGCTAATTTACTTTTATGTATAACTTTGCTATAATCTAGCCTTTAGCATACTAGTTTTTTTTGAAAAAAAAAACATATTTGTTAGTTAATTTCTGAGGAAATAAATTTTTGATAGCAAATTTTCATGTTGAAAAAGAAATTTTAGATGCTAACATTTTTTTGGTAATGATGGATTCAGAGCGCCCCGGCGAGCGCCTCAGTGCCATCTGCGCCCCGACAAGCACCTCAGTAGCATTTATTTTCTTTATGTTACTCAGTGAATTATTGTAAAAGATGGGTAGTAAAAATTGTATTTTTTTTCTCGCTATTTTTTTGGCGTCGCTTCATTAGACGTCGGAAAAATAGTTGACATTTTTTGGTGTCGCTTGCTTAGGCACCAATTCTTTTGTGTGCTGTTGCTTGCTTATGTTGTACGTTTTTTTGCGTAATTACGAAAAAAACAAACTTGAAAAATTTTAAAAATGGTTTTGGCTACATAAACAAATTCTGGCACCGCCAAATTTGGGCCTTCCAAAACAAAATTTTTGGCTAATTTTTTTTCAAAAGCAACGCTCATTTTGAGCACGCACTAAATTGTCACCTATTTTGCACTATTCGCAAATAGTGTGAATTTCTTGAAAAATCTTATTTATTCTTACATTTGAATTTTTTTTTACGAAGTCTCTCCGAATAGGCTCACCTATTTGGGTATGATGTCAGAAAGAACTTGGGGCTTGGTTCTTAAGAGGTCCCTGGTGACCCTCCTCCCTCATTTTCCCGCCTGGTCATATTCACGTAGAGCTACCGAATGGGGTTGACCAAAAATTATTTTTTTCTCAAATTGTATTTATACTTATGCATTTTTGCAAGCAAATAATTTGCCTCTATATCGGCCCGTCGATCGTTATAAGAGGATTTTTTTAACAAAAATTGTTTTTTCAAAACTATTATTTTATCTACAATTGTTTGTTGTTACTTATGCAAACCAAATCCATATAAAACTGTCGTTTTATATGATGACTGATCAAGATTTTTCTCATGTTGTAGAAAAATGTCGATCAAGATTGATTTCCCCATCCTTGAAGCCTCTGGCAAGAACTACTTGGACTGGACGCAAGACATCCAGAACCATCTAGATGCGCAGGGCCTCTTGGACGACATCTATAACGAGAAAGAGCGTGTAGTGGAAGTCACTCGCTCAATGAACGCCAAAACGATGATTCTATTTTGCAGGCATTTATCTGACGCCATGAAGGCGGAGTTCATTGAAATTTCCTCGCCGAAGACGCTATGGGACTCTCTGAAAGAGCGCTTCGACCACCAGAAGACCATTTGGCTACCTGAAGCACGCCATGACTGGTTGAACCTACACTTCCAAGACTTCAAAAGTGTAACTGATTACAACAATGAAGTCTGCAGGATTCGATCACTTCTCCAATACTGCGGTGAGATATTAACCGACAATGATCTTTTGGAGAAAACATACACCACATTTTCTTCCACTGACAACTTGCTGCAGAAGCAATACCGTCAGTCTAAGTTCACCAAGTTTCCCGAGCTCATCACCCAGCTTTTACTAGACGAGAAGAACAGTCTCATTTTAATGAGAAACAACAATTCTTGTCCTGCTGGAACAAAGGCAATTCCAATACCTGATACAAACGCTCTCCGTGGACCAAATCCACGGTGGAAATGAGACAAGGGCCAGTCATCCCAACCAAGGAACAGAGGCGAGTTTAAGTCTCGCCACCCAAAGCGAGGTTCTAACAAGAACTAAGGACCTTTGACTCCTAGGCAGTCTCATGGTAAGAACCAACGGGCCAGTCGTCCCAAAGCGAGAGTGGAAGGCCAAACGCATACTCTCTGCTACAAATGTGGTGCTTATGGTCATATGCAACGAACTTGTAGGGCGACCCCCCAAGAAGTTGATAACTATCACAAGGGGCGCCGGGCCGAAGCAAATCTGGTCAACGAGTGCGAAAATCTAAATCTTGAGACCCCCGATTTTATAGCAGAAATGGAAGAATGAATCTCCATTTTCTTTCTATATTTGATTTAAGTCATGAAACTTTTGGTGGTTTGTATTTTCTGTTTTCTCGATAAATTAAAGTTCTATTTCGAGCACTTTTCTCAAATGTGTGACAAACTTTAATTTTCTTTACTTATAGGCATGGACCACGGGGCAGTAGATTGTCTGGTTGATAGTGGAACGACTCACACTATATTGAGAGATAAATCATACTTTATCTTCTATACGCCTAAAGTAACCTCAGTGACAACCATTTCGGGACCCTCAACCCTTGTTTAAGATTTTGACAAAGCCCATTTTTCGTTGTCCAATGGTACTCCCGTTGAAGTATCAGAGGCCTTATATTCTCCAAGGTCCAGTCGTACCTTACTGAGTTTTAAGGATATTCGAGAAAACGGATTTCATGTTGAAACTGCTCGAGAACATGGCTTCGAGTATCTTTACATTACCTCCATTCAGTACGGCCAAAAGCTTATCATGGAGAAGTTGAAAAGTCTTTCAAGTGGTTTGTATCTCACTACGATATACAACACATCGAGAGTAATCTCATCATTCGTCGAGCCCCAGTTGATGAGAGGACTTTTATGCTATGGCATGACCGGCTGGGTCATCCGGGTCAAAATACGATGCTTCGCACTATGAATGCATCACATGGGCATCCTCTTGGAGGAAAGAATTTCGTTATAAATCCGAAAAGCCTATGCCAAGCTTGCTCGATTTGGAAAACGAATCTCAAGCCACTCCATGTGAAACCTACGAGATTAGTTTCTCAATTACTAGAGAGAATTCATGGAGATATTTGTGGACCAATCCAACCAACATGCGGACCATTTAAATACTTCATGATTTTGGTTGATGCATCGACTAGATGGTCACACGTAGTGTTGTTGTCCACCCGAAATACAGCGTTTCCTAAACTCCTCGCCTAGATTATTAAGTTAAGGGCTCACTATCCAGATTATCCGATAAAGTCTATTAGACTTGATAATGCCGCGGAGTTTACATCAAAGACTTTCGATGACTATTGCATGACTTTGGGAATAAATCTTGAACATCCTGTTACGTATATTTATACCCAAAATGGCCTAGCAGAAGCTTTTATAAAGCGACTGCAAGTGATAGTGCGGACCTTGGTTATGCACACCAAACTCCCACTATCTGCATGGGGCTATACAATTTTGCACGATACAAATTTGGTCCGTCTGAGGTCCATGGCCACCCAACCACTTTCTGCGTACCAGCTGGTTACTGGATGTGAGCCTGACATCTCACATTTACGCGTGTTTGGGTGCCTAGTCAATGTTCCAATTGAGCCGATAAGGCGTTCAAAATTTGGACCTCAGAAGCGACGGGAAATATATGTCGGTTATAACTCCCCATCCATCATTCGCTTTTTAGAGCCCTTGACAAGCGATCTCTTTACCGCGAGACACGCGAATTGTGACTTTGATGAGGCAATCTTCCCGTCGTTAGGGGGAGAAATGCACGCTAACGTTGATGAGGAACGACGTGAATTAGCGTGGCATGTGCCTGCTGTTGCTCATCATGATCCCCCCTCTGTACATAGTGATAAGGAAGTGCAGAGGATTCTAGGTCTGCAAGATATTGCAAATCAAATGCCAGACGCATTTAGCGACCTAGCAAAAGTCACGAGATCAATTATACCTGCTGCAAATGTGCCTGCAAGGATAGACGTTCCTGAGAGACGCCATGTTCCTGTGAAACATGTTGCTCCAGTCGAACCCGTCGAGCAAAGGACGCTGCCATCGGCCGTCCAGTCCGCCGCTATTCCCAAGAAGAAGGGAAGACCGGTTGGTTCCAAAGATGTTCTACCCCAGAAGCGGAGAAATCTTGTTAAAAGCGTTTTACCACATGAGATCATTAAGGATCACGGCGATGTATTAGAAGAGCACGTTCCAGATGAAATGCCTATTCCTAATCATGCCGATAACCTCGAAATATCCGTCGAGTATGCTAGCTTAGACGATATTTTGAAGCGAAATGAAACTGTCATCGATGATGTGTTCATATACTCAGTGGCCACTGACATTATGAACAATGATGACATGGAACCTCATAGTGTTGCCGAGTGTCAACGACGAACGGACTAGTCACAATAGAAATAAGCAATCCAGGCTGAACTAGACTCCTTAGCAAAAAGAAACGTGTTTGGACCTGTTGCTCCAACACCACCCAATGTTAAACCAGTTGGTCACAAATGGGTTTTCCTAAGGAAGCATAATGAGAGAAATGAGATTGTGCGATACAAGGCTCGCCTTGTGGCGCAAGGCTTCTCACAACGCCCTAGAATTGATTACGAGAAGACGTATTCTCCCGTAATGGACGTTATAACGTTCCGCTACTTAATCAGTTTAGTAGTTTCCAAAAAACTGAATATGCAGCTCATGGATGTGGTCACAACCTATCTCTACGGGGATCTGAACACAGAGATATACATGAGAGTCCCTGAAGGACTAAAGATGCCTGAATCAAGTAGTTTCCGACCACGGAACGCGTTCTCTATTAGAATGAGGCGTTCGCTATATGGATTGAAACAATCCGGACGAATGTGGTATAACCGCCTAAGCGAATACTTGATCGGTTTGGGATACATTAATAACAAACTTTGCCCATGCGTGTTCATAAAGAAATCTACTTCAGGATACGCAATCATCGCGGTCTATGTAGATGAAATGAATCTCATAGGAACCGAAAAAGACTTGTCAGAAACTGCTGATATCATGAAGAGGGAATTCGAGATGAAGGATCTTGGAAAGACACGATTTTGCCTCGGCCTGCAGATCAAGCACCGTAAAGATGGAATTCTTGTCCATCAAGCGAACTACACCCAAAAGGTGTTGAGACGCTTTAGTCATTTTGACGTTAAGCCGTCCGCTACTCCCATGATCGTCCGCTCTCTAGATATTACTAAGGACCCATTTCGTCCAAAGGAGGACGACGAAGAGATATTGAGTCCCGAGTGCTCTTATCTGGGTACAATAGGCGCTTTATTTACTTGGCCCAATATACTAGACCGGATATCTCGTTTGCTGTGAATTGTCTAGCTCGACACAGTGCACCAACACGCCACCATTGGAATGGCATAAAAGATATTTTTTGCTACCTTAAGGGTACTACGGACTTGGGCTTGTTCTATCCCTACGCGATTTTGAGTGAGTCCAACGCTCTTGGCACTCGAAGCAACACGACCCTTGTTGGCTACGCTGATGCAGGATACTTATCTGATCCGCACAAGGGGCGTTCCCAATATGGTTACGTCTTTACCATTGGGAACACGGCGATTTCTTGGAGGTCTCGCAAACAGACCTTAGTGGCTACTTCAACGAGCCACTCTGAGCTACTCGCGCTCTATGAGGCGACTAGAGAGTGTGTATGGCTTCAAGCTATTATTGGCCATATTCGAAGTACTTGTGATCTTCCACATGACCCAGATGAACCTGTTGTCGTCTATGAGGACAATACCGCTGTTATTGATCAAGCGAAACATGGTTACATCAAAGGGGATGCTACCAAGCACATATCGCCCAAGTTGTTCTTTACACATGAACAACAAGCGCTCCAGAAGATTGAAGTACAACACATTGGATCGGAGAATAACCGTGCAGACTTGTTCACCAAGTCACTGCCAAAACACTCGTTCCAGAAATATGTCAGAGCGATTGGACTTAGGAAGCTTTCAGAGCTAGCCTAAGTGAAACATGTTTCCTGTACCCTGTTGTGTGCATGTGAGGGGAAGCGCCCCAACGAGCGCCTCCAAACGCCCTGTTGTGCGTATATCCCGCGCCCTGTCGAGTGCGAGTGAAAAGGGAAGCATCCTGATGTATGCTTGTGTACTTTTTTTCCCTTCGACCAAAGTTTTTCCTACTTTCTTTGACAAGGTTTTTAACGAGACACAGTTCAAATCTCTTATTCACTAAGGACTATTGTAATCAGGAGGAGTATCCAGTGTATACTTCTAAACCATCGTGTACTCTTTTGTCCTTCGATCAGCGGTTTTTTCTACTGGGTTTTCCCTGACAAGGTTTTGACGAGGCACCTTTGCAATGGTTAGTTTACCCCCATCACACTGACCTGTGTGTACTCTTTTGTCCTTCGACCAAAGTTTTTTTCCCACTGGGTTTTCTTTGGCAAGGTTTTGACGAGGCACAAGTAGATGGTCAAACTTGAAGATGCAAGCTACAGACAGACGAAGAAACTCAGAGATGTTTACAAGCAGAATTTCTGGAGAGCCAAGGGGGAGTGTTGTAACTCATATGGCCCTTCATTTCATCTCCTTGTAACATACAAAAGACATTTGGCCTTTCGTTTCTTCATAACCCCCAACCTCTCTCTCTATATAAAGAGGGGTTGGGATAGCTTGTAATGTGCACTTATGTGGTTAATAATATACGAGAAAGTTTCGTCTCCGTGTGTTTGAGCTTTTGTCCCCATTAGACATTGAAAGATGTAAACACTATGAAGTTTGGGGGCGTTTAAATGGTGAATTAATTTTCAAAGAGTATGGAGAGGTAAGAAGTTGAAAATAAAGGAAAGTCTTGACGATTTTTATACGTGAATAAGTTTCAGTATACACACGTGAATCTGGATTCAAAATATTTGTCCCATAGGAGGGACATTGAAGTTTTGTACTAAGAGCATCTCCAACCCTATTGTGACTTTGGAAAAAAGTTGTTGCCACATAGGAATGACAAAATTTTATTCAAAAGTTCTTCTCCAATGCAATTGTCAAGTCAATTGTGAAGCTTATGTGGAAAAAATTAAAGAAGACATTGTGAAGTTGATTGTCTTGTTCTAGACAATGCACTTGACAATGTCTTCTCTTCCATGTCATCATTTATGAATAAAAAATATTAGAAAAAAAAAAGAAGATAAGTAGTTGTCTTAAAAGTTGCCTTGGAAGTTGGAAAAAATAATTTTTATTGTCTTCTCAATACTTTTGCATTGGAGAGAGTTTTTCTATCTCATTGTCTTTTGAGATATAATTTTGCCACATAAACAAGACATTGTCTTGTGGCTCATGCCACATAGGAGCCACCTAAGACTCACAACACTCAACAAGACAATAGGGTTGGAGATGCTCTAACAACTTAATATGATTGTGCATGCAACATATACAAATTGGAATATTATATGACAATAATGGTCATAAAGAAAATAAAGTTGGAGAGATACCACCAGCGTAACGCCACAAAAAGTGGAGGGATCGTACCAATTTTTTTTTTTGCATAACAATAATAAGTATACCTTTATCTTGTTATATATATTTTTAATCTAGTCCCCGAAAGTTCTTCAGAAAGTCAAATCTTATTAAAGTGCACGAATTGGGATCTAGAATAAATAATCGTCATTTGTGTCAATGCCACATAAAAATATTTGTCTCTCGATTCGTGAATTTGGTGAACATTTGTTTTAGACAAATTATAAGGGCACATGTTTTTTTACTCGGGACTAGCCAGGATTAGGGCTAGCCAGGCTTTGAGGAACTTTTACTTGGGCTGTCCAAATTTATTTTTCAGGGGCTGTCCAAACCCCCACAACCCCCCCAAACCCAAAAATCACTCTCATTTGAAATTTTTCCTCTCTCTTCACAAACCCTAGCTTTCTTCTTCTTCTTCTTCTACCCATTTTCTTCTTCTCCACCATTTCCATCCTCACATCTCTATCAAAATCCTAGTTTTTTCCTCATCATCATCATCTTCTTCTTCTCCACCATTTCCATCATCACCATCTCCATCAAAACCCTAGTTTCTTTCTCTTTCCCAATTTCGATGGCACCCAAAAAATTAAATAAACTCTAAAATGCATGAAAATAAAGGATAAATACTTCTTCCCTCACAAAGAATACATGGAAATAAATCCTAAAATGCATATTTCACTCTATTATCAAGATTGAAATAAACCATAACATGTTTTTTTTTCATTCGAAAATTTCGACTTTAGGACTGCCAGAAATTGTGGCAGTCCTGAAAGGAACTTGCTGTACAGCAAGTATCTTTCAAGACTGCCTCAATTTCTGGCAGTCCTCAATATGTCTAGGACTGCCAGAAATTATGGCAGTCCTGTTGTAGAGCATATTCCTTTCAGGACTGCCACAATTTCTGGCAGTCCTCATTACTTCTAGGACTGCCAGAAATTGTGGCAGTCCTGTTGTACATCGAGTCTATTTCAAAACTGCCACAATTTCTGGCAGTCCTCATTACTTCTAGGACTGCCGGCAATTGTGACAGTCCTGTTGTACATCGAGTCTATTTCAAGACTGCCACAATTTCTGGCAGTCCTCAATGCTTATAGGACTGTCAGAAATTGTGGCAGTCCTGATATTAACCCAATTATTCTACAACTAGGATTTCTTCCATAGTTTTCTTCTACAACTAGGATTGCATGCATAATTCTTCTATTAATAAAAAAAAATTGGTTAATAGACTAATAGATTTGATAGATTTGATAACCCAATTTCTTCTACAACTAGAGTTTCATCCATAATGTCCAAACAAGAAGAAAAAAATAAAGTAGGGTTTGGAGAAAGAGATCTGAGAAATTAGAAGAGATCAAAAAACCAAAATAAACTAGGTTTGTAAAAATTGATCTTCTTATTCTTATTGTTCTTGTTCTTTTTCTTTTTCTTCTTCTTCTTCTTCTTGTGAGGAATGGAGAGTGAAGAAGAAAACAAAAATTATAAGACTTATCTTTTATACCTACCACTTGGATAGCCCTGAGGCAAACTTGTAAATAATGGAAAACAGTCACTTGGACAGCCCCGAGTAAAAAAGGCTGTGCCCTTATAATTTGCCTTGTTTTAGGTCTAGGCTCGAACCTAAGACCTCCCTAAACGATGACCTAGCTCTGGTGATCCGAACCATGACAATTTATTACTGCATTTCCAATCCAAAAATACTTTTTTTTAATAAATAGAGTTAGATATATAACCAAGGGTTTATATTGGTATGTGTCCAACAATTGGCTACCACAAAAATTTGACAAGAAATTAATTCTATAATATAAAGCACAATAGATTTTTTGTCCGACCCATGTGCTTTGGTTCAACGATGATGAAAGGACTAAATTACCCCTCTCTCTATAAGAGATGAGGAGGTCTCATGTTGGGTGCAGAGCAACCGGTTGTTCCAACGGTACCTCCGCCTCCAGCTCCTCTTGCACCGTCCCTCCCTCCGTCGCCTCCGCTCCATCCTCGTCCACGCCGTCATCGCCGGCCTCTTCCGCAACCCCTTCGTCGCAAGCAACCTCCTCCACCGCGCCGCCGACGTCGACCCTTCCGTGCCGCCGACGCCAACCCCTTCTTCTTCAACACCGCCATCGCCAACTCCGTCGATCCACTCTCCATCTACTCCCAAATGCTCCGCCGTCGCGTCCCTCCCGACTCCCACACCTTCTCTTCCTTGCTCAACACCACGACCGCCACCGCCGCCACCAGGTCGCTCCACGCACACGTCCTCCTCCTCGGATTCCGGCCCGACCCCTTCGTGCAGACCGTCCTGCTCACCGCTTACTCCCAACGCGGCTCCGCCGACCACGCCCTGCGGGTGTTCGACGAAATGCCGCACAGGGACATCGTCTCCTAGATCGCCGCCGTCTCGGGCCTTGCCGCCCTCGGATGCCCCGCGACGGCCCGCGCGTCTTTGCCTCTATGAGGCCCCACGCCGCCACCGTGGTCTTTGCCGTGTCCGCCTCCGCCGGACTCGAGTCCCTGGCGCTGGCCCGGTGCTTGCACGCCTACGACGAGAAGGCCGGGTTCGGAGGCCGCGTCTCCGTCCGGAACTCTTTGGTGCTGGTCCGGTGCCTGCATGCCTACGTCGAGAAGGCCGAATTCGTGTCCGTGCCATTATGGCACGGGTTATCCACTAGTAATTATATAAGCATCACTTGGTGGGGTTCAAAATATATAGGAAAAGATGGATAACAGTGAATAGTTGGTTGGCCTTGAGGAGTCCCAATTTTGTCTAACCACATGGAGAAAACAGAGGTACACTTTGTCAAGTACGTGAAAAAGAAATGTGTGTCGACCAACTGGAGGATTCAAGGATGTAAGTGGGGGTAGTATGAGGCACTGTCATCAGCACTTGCAATGAGTGTTAGCAAGGGCGTACCCAGGTACAAGTCTGGGGTGGGCAAATTTTTTTGGTTTTTTTATGTATAATTTTTTTTTGATTTTTTTTATGTAAATTAGTCCACACTTAGCCTACTCCAGTCCACTCTAGTCCATCCAAACTCAATTTTCTGGTTCCGTCCTTGAGTGTTATAGAGCGATATGCTCCACATAATGTTAGGTGATGGGATACAATCAATGTTTATTAAAGGGTCTGCTTGGATTGAGGAAAATAATATTAAACAGAGTTAAGTGGGATTAAATGAGGGAGAGTTTTTTTTTTTTTGAAGCAATGGGTAATTGTAGCGAACTCGCCTCCATTGGGGCTCGAACTTCTGACAACTTGGGCCGCATGTATCTCTACACTAGGCTAGAGGTTATTTGCAACAAGGGAGAGTTAAGTGAGGGAGAGTCACTACTAGAATAAGTCATATTAGCGACGCAATTAGCGACGTTTTATTAAAACGTCGCTAACGTTTAAGGAATTAGCGACGTAATCTATAACGTCGCAATACGTCACTATTATCGATGATCGGCGATGTTTTGCGACTTTTTGTGTATAAGAAAACATACGTCACGGATAATCAGCGAACGTCGCTAATATCACTAATATTAGCGACGTTTACCGACGTAACTACTGTAACGTTGCTAATTTTACAAATATTATCGACGTTTACCGACGTATATGTATGACGTCGCTAAATTGAAAATATAGGACTTTCAGTTTTTATTTCCCCCATTATTTTTCGATCGAAATTTTCCTAAACGAAAGCGCACTCCCCCTCGGTGACCCTCCCCTATCAGCCTTTGGCGCCCCCTCCCCCCTTGGCCTCCGGCGACCCCCTCCCCCCTCGGCGTCCCTCCCCCCTTGGCCCTCGACCCTCCGCGACCCCGCTCGGTGACCCTGCTCCCACCGGCGACCCCGCTCACCCTCATCTCCAGCTCCCCACAGGTGACCCCCTGCCCCCTCAACGACCCGCTCCTCCGGCCCCGACTAGGTAAACCCTAGCCTAAATGTTAGTTCTGTAGACTGATACGATTCTTACATTATTTCTGTATTTATATAAATAGGCTATATAATTGAATGTTGTATATTGTTTGGGAGTTTGGGTGAGTTCTGAGTTAGGGTTTGCTTTTGAGTTTGATTCCCAGGTTGAGTTTGTGAGTCTATGAGTTAGCTTGGATTGTAGTTCAGTTCAGTTTGTGGGTTTACATACCAGTTTGGGATAAGTTTGGGTTTACAGTTTCATATATATAGTATATGTAGGTATTATTGGGATATGAGTTATACTATATTTATGAGAGGATATATATATATATATATATATATATATATATATATATATATATATATATATATATATATATATATATATATATATATGTTATTGTATATATATGGTATACATATGTGCTTGACCTAGTGTACCTTAGCCTATACCCTGAGATATCTATAGACTTACCTAGAAATGAACCAATAGGCTAATTGAACTTGTGGACTAGAGTTTGACCAAAACCCTAGCTAGTAAGTCTACTACTGATATCGTCGATACCAATACTCATAGGAATAGTCCGATACCGATTCCCATACCTATATGTTGTTGCTCAAGCAGTTTATAGCTACAAATGCGTAAGTGCAACATGAAAATCTCATCTGTTAAATATGTTACCTAAGAGCATCATTAGTAAGGGCAATTCATTACTACAGTGTATAGAGTATCCTAGAAGTGTAGGTATGATTGGTATATCGTATTACATAGAGTGTATAGAGTATCCTTTCGGTCTAAGAGTTACTTCACTCATTTTATTAAGACAAGTAAACTTTTTAAATGTTGACGGTATATATACCGTCAACATTTGGTTTTGTCTTGTAGCTACAGGCAGTTGCCTACATTTTGCCTTATAACTTGGCCTTTGGCCTGTGCTTGAGCAGTGTGGACTTCTAGGTTAGGGTATTAGTTCATGATTAACATTGTTTAGATATTAGTTTCAGTTAAAGGGTTAGTTTAGATTAGGATATTAGTTTATGTTAGAAGGAATATGAGAGTTAGTAGATGTTAAAGTAGGATATTAATTTATTAGTTAGGATAGATAGTTTGAGTTAGGATACTGCTCAAGCACAGGCCAAAGGGTCGATATTAGATATTAATTTAAAAAGTTTTACCTTTCTTGACAAACTGGATGAAGTAACTCTTGTAGACCCAAAGGGTCGATATTGGACAGCTGGGATGAGTATCAGAATCGGTATCGGATTAGTATCGACCGTATCGGATTAGTATCAACCGTATGTACTTAGTGTCGTGTACTCCTACAAGTATAATTATACCTCGACCGTATGTACTTAGTATCGACCGTATCAGATTAGTATCGGTCTATTGGATACGACACTTTGACACAAGACAGTTGTTTTAGTTCCAACACAATTGTTTTTGTTTCTTCCTTCAAATTCTTTGTTTGTAATATGTGGAATGAATGAACATTTTATGTTGCGCACCCATATCTAAACTGCCTTAACATTCATTCACTGACTGCAATGTGCATGTATCTATCTTACAGAATTATCCTCAATTGGATATGGATATGAATTACTACTTACGGAATCGTTCGTGGATGTACAACCGTCATCCTGATGACATGTGTGGTGTGCGGGATGAATTCATAGAGGGTGTACAGCAGTTCCTGCAGTTTGCCAAGGCATTCCCTCAGTACATGGACGGTACCAAAATTAAGTGTCCGTGTGTGAGATGTCGCAACTTAAAATATCATCCAGAAGTGGAAGTCACGTATCATTTATACTCGAAGGGTTTCATGCCAAATTACTATCAGTGGAGCGCGCACGGAGAACTTGTGTCTTTAGCATCGGAGTATGAGCCTTATGTGGATGTCCACAACAACGCTGCTTACGACGATGGGTTGGTGAACATGATTTTTGACGCGACGGGGCCTAGTTTCGATCCGGACGATCATGATGCACCTGAGGAGGAATCGAACGTCGATGCTGTACAGTTCATGGAGGTGCTGGAGAATGTAAGGACTCTATTATATCCTGGTTGTGAGGATCATTCACCGTTGGAGGTGGTTACAAGATTGTTGAGCATCAAGTCCGATTTTAACATGTCGCAAGATTGCTACAATCGTCTTATGGAGTTGCTTATAGAAATATTGTCTGAGGGTGCTAAGTTTCCTAAAGACTTCTACCGGTCTAAGAGGATGGTGAGATCGCTTTGGATAGGATACGAGAAAATCGATGCATGTCGCAACGGGTGTATATTGTACTACAAAGACGATAAGGATGAAGACGCCTGCAGATTTTGTGGTGCCGATCGCTACAAGGGCAGTGGTAGAGGAAAGTCTGTCGGTGCCAGAAAGCCTACTGATTCGATGCACTACTTGCCGTTGACATCGCGGTTGCAGCGGTTATTTATGGTGAAGGAAACTACAAAAAACATGAGTTGGCATAAGCGGGAGAAGACCGAAGGAGTGTTGGATCACCCATCTGATGGAGAAGCATGGAAGCACTTTGATCGAGAGTATCCAGATTTTGCTTATGATCCGCGTAATGTCAGATTGGGTCTATGCTCCGACGGTTTTACCCCATTCGGACTTTCGGGATTCCAGTATTCGTATTGGCCTGTGATCGTCACTCCGTACAATCTACCACCTTGGATGTGCATGAAGACTCCATATATGTTCCTCACCGTTATTATCCCAGGTCCGAACAATCCGAAAAGGAACATCGATGTGTATTTACAGCCATTGATTGATGAGTTGAATCAGCTGTGGAAAGTAGGTTCCAACATGTACGATGTATCTAGAAAACAAAATTTTCAGATGCGGGCAACACTTATGTGGACCATCAACGACTTTCCGGCCTATGGTATGTTATCTGGATGGAGCACGCATGGTCGTCTTTCATGTCCGTATTGTATGGACCGCACTAAGGCTTTCCGTTTGAAACACGGAGGCAAACCGTGCTTCTTCGATTGTCATCGATAATTCCTACCGAAGGATCATCCGTACCGGAGGAACATGAATGCTTTTCGTGCTGGCGTTGTGGAGAAGGCTAATCCTCCGCCAAGGTGGCCCGGATGCACGATATGGGAAGAGGTAAAAGATTTACCAAGAGCTATTGAAGAGCCTGCTACGGGCTACAAGTGTGACGGATTTGGTCGCACTCATAACTGGACGAAGAGGAGTATATTCTGGGATCTGCCATATTGGAGCACCAATCTGATTAGACATAACCTTGATGTCATACATATCGAGAAGAATATGTTTGACAACATAATTAATACTGTAATGGACGTAAAGGGAAAGACGAAAGATAATCCAAAGGCTAGATTAGACTTGGAAGAAATATATAGACGTCCTGCATTGCATTTGATAGAGGACGAAAATGGGAAGTTGAAGCAGCCTAAGGCAATTTTCTCACTGGAGAAGGAGGATAAAGTGGGACTTTGTAGGTGGATTCAAGGTCTGAAATTTTCAGACGGGTATGTTTCGAACTTAAGAAGATGCGTCGACCTCAAGGAGAACAAACTGACAGGTATGAAGAGCCATGATTGTCACGTATTCATGGAGAGATTAATTTCGATTGCATTTCAGGAATTCTTACCCCCGGTTGTTTGGGATCCATTGACCGAGCTTAGCATATTCTTCAGAGATCTTTGTTCTAGTAAGTTGCTCGTCGATCGTCTAGAAAAGCAGGAGAACGATATTGCGGTAACACTGTGCAAGCTTGAGAAGGTATTTCCTCCTGGATTCTTTGACTCCATGGAGCATTTGCCAATTCATCTTTCCTACGAGGCACGTGTTGGTGGGCCCGTTGGTTATCGGTGGATGTACCCGTTTGAGCGGCATTTGAACCACCTAAAGAGGAAGGTGAAAAACAAGGCTCGGGTCGAGGGTTCTATTTGTGAAGCCTATATTCTCGAGGAGATTACAAACATCTACTCGACGTATTTCAAACCTCATGTTGCTACGAATAGAATGAGGGCTCCGAGAAACGACGACGGCTATCAAGAATCTAATGATGGAATACTGAAAGTATTCAATGCGTCCGGAAAGCCTTCGAGGAAAATGAAGAAAAGATATTTGAATGACGAAGAGCTAAGGGCTGCTCAGTTGTATGTATTACTCAATTGCGACGAGGATGAAGTAGAGAAGCTAGAGGGATAAGTAATTAATGATGAGTTTATGTCATCTCAATGTAATAGTATAAGCTAATATTATTGTACTAATCGGTGGTTGCTTCGTTGTTTTTCAGCACATATAATGCTGAGTTGAGGTCGGTTAGACCCTACCTAACAGACGAAGCATTAGAATAGGAAATGAGATGTCATTTTCCTTCTTGGTTGAGCAAATATGTAAGCAGCCCGGTAATTACTGGCCTCTTTTAATGCAACTGCACAATAAATAACTTACTATCTCTTCTTTGGTATTCAGGTCGATCGTCTAATTTTACCCGAGATTGAATTAATTAGAACTCTTGCCAAGGGACCAATTACTTTTGATAAAATATGGCCAAGTTACTGTGTCAATGGCTTTCGGTTCAAGTTGACAAATGCTCCGATCAGAGACAACTTCCTGGATCTTGATTCTACGAAAAACAGTTCTTTGTGTATTAAATCTTCGAACTACAAAGACGTCGATCCAGAAAATGATTTCTTTGGCATCTTGCGAGATATTGTAGAGTTAACTTATAATTATGACAGAGAACCTGCAAAGATCGTGTTGTTCAAGTGTGAATGGTTCGATCCGACTGAAAATCAAGGTTAAAAAATTGACAAGCATGGTCTTGTGGATATAAACTACAAGCGTAGATATCAAGGCTACGAACTATTTGTTCTAGCAACTCAAGCTCAGCTCGTGTACTTCACAGCTTATCCGAGACGGGGAGCAACGAAGTCTGACTGGTGGGCAGTATATAAGACTAAAGCTAGAGATACTTTTGATGTTGACCAAAAAGCTTATCATGAGGACGAGCTACCTCTTGTAACCAATATTGTTGATGTGGACTCCATGGAAGTTACGCATTACACGACACATAATGTAGAAGATGTAGAATTAACCGAAGAGGAAGACGAAGCCGACGAAGGCGAAGATGAAAGTGAAGATGAGGAGGAAGATGAGGTCGAGGAAGACGAACAAGATGATTATTCTGAAGATGATTGAGAGAGACGTACTTTCATTTTCTTATTATGTAGAGTTGATTATTATCTAGTCTTGGTTATTATCTGAATGTACTATCTGGACTTAGATGTTTCTTGTAGAATGTACTATCTGAACTTAGATATTTCTTGTAAAATATACTATCTGGACTTAGATGTTTCTTATAAAATATATCAACATATGTTGTCTTGGTTATTATCTTGTCTTTGTTGCACTTTCAAATTTTTAGTCTCTATTATTTGTTGTCTTTGTTGTATCTCATCATATGTTGTTATCAGGCATGACAGGTCATCGCGGATCGTTTTGCACTTCTGGCCGACATGGGACATGGGGTATTGATACTGGCAGAGGACAGGGTACTCCTTCGGTACCTACTGGTGGTACTGCTAGAGGACGGGATTCTTCTTCGGTACCTCCTACTGGTACCGGCTCTGGATCCTCGTCGCCCAGTACTCCTGTGTATCAGACAATAGCTCCGCCCGCCACGATGCTACGGAGCATATCTCCTGGGACGAGTAGTTCCAGGCCTGAGACTGCTCCCGAGAGTAGCGTTCCTCCTGCTGATACGACGATAGAGAAAGATGAGCAGATGGAGGAGGCTGCGCCGGCGGCCGACCAGTATCAGGCAGATGATGCCTGCGCACCTCCGGAGGAGACGAGGACGGAGATCTGGGCCGACGGTACAAAGTAAGTATTTTGGTTTATTATTTTTTTCTATGTTTATCATAAATTAACTTTTCTCATTAATATAATATGTCTGTATAGATATCGTCCCCCGTTGGTACAGAGACGTCTAGGCCAGCTCTTGAGGCAAAATTATGGGGGTCCTTGGATAAACTACTCGGATGCTCCGGACGATAGGAAGGCCTACTGGTTTGCGCGCTTCAAGGTTAAAATAGATTTGCTTTTAACATGAATCATTTGATTTATGCATATTATAAATTACTAAAAAATATTTGGTTTGCGTACTCTTCTAGGATATGTTTTTCTATCCACCGCACCGGGCCGAGCTGATCGAAGGGATGTTTCCTGCTATCGCTGTTAAGCTAATTTGCGACGCTATCAATGATCAGAAGGCTCGTGATCGTGCCGGAAAGCCGATCCAATGTTGGATCACCCCTGATCAGTGGGATGCGATGAAGGCTCGATTCAACGAGCCAAGGTACAAGGAAAAGTCCGAGAAGGTCAAGACGGCTAGGCAGCATGCCTCGAAGTGGTGCGGTGGGTCGATTTCGATGACGGAACATTTTCGTCGTCTGGTACATATTTTTCTTTCAAAAATATTATTTTAATGCAAATCTGATAAATTATTACTAAGATAATATATTTAATTATAGGTAAGAAAGTTCGGTAACGCCGACATGGTGACCGTCTTCCTGGCCACCCATCGGAAGGGCGAAGCCCTTATTAACGAGAGAGCCGTGCATGCCTATGTAAGTATTACAATACTATTTGTTAGTTATAATACTTCGTGTTAATTTTAATATAACTTAGTAAATATGTATGCAAATAAATATTCATGTAGTTAGTAATAATAAGTAATTAATTAGAAATTAGAAATCATAGAGTACTATCCAAACTTTCTAGGCCGAGTATCAGAGGTTTCGGGACCGGACGGCTGCTAGTGCACCTACTGCGGGAGAGGCCGGTACTTCCTCGCAGCCCACTCAAGCTCCGTCGGCGGACGAGCTGTGGATGACCGCCGCTGGTGGCCTCCGTAGGGGTACATACTACAGTACGGGATCCTATGGCGCCCTAGTTGCGAGCCAGTCCTCTAGGGCATCTCTCGCTAGTGTGCATGGTCCACAGCCATCCCAGGAGTCTGCCCGAGTCCACCAGATGATTGAGTCTCTCCGAGACGAGCTGCTACGACGGATTCAGGACCAGTCAGATGAGCCTGCACTTATAGCACGATTGGATGCGCTCGACCGCAGCATTATGGAGCTCCGACATGTGACTGAGCGGACAGAGCGGAGCGTCACCGATCTTAGAGCGTCGACGGAGTGCAGCGTATTAGATCTGCAGGCATCACAGATGTCCATAGCCGAGAGGTTGAGATTGGTGGAAGATTCGATGGCTGATAGCAGTGATAGAATGTTATCTATCATGGATTCATACCACCAGTGACTTTCAGAGTTGGAGCGTTATCGTTCTCCGGGTGTGCCTTCATCGTCGTCGACTCCGCCGATGCCACTGCCTTCTTCATTGACACCGACTCCACCGACGTCACTACCTCCTTCATCGGTGTCGATTTCACAGGAGGACTATGAGCTTTTCTTAGCCCTTCGTCGCGGTACGTCCCCGCCTGCTCCAGATTCCCAGTAGTCCGAGTTAGGACTGTTTGTATTGAGTGTTTGAGTTGAGTACTTGTTTTTCTTTGTATTTGTTTATGACACTTATTTGTTTGTGACACTTGTTTGTTGGTTGCATAGATACATTGGTAATTGGTTGTGTAGACCCATGATTCCGTGGAGAAAATGATTCTGTAGAGAAAATGATTCTGTTGGTTGCATATACTGTGTTTCAAATTAAACTGTAGGGAGAAAATGATTCTGTGGAGAAAACTGCATACTGTAATTTTTTTTTCAAATTTAGCGACGTCTACCGACGTTTACCGACGCGTTCCGACGGCATATTACGTCGGTAGACGTCGCTAAACTGGCATATATTGCCAGGCTACCGACGTATAGCGACGTCAGTTTCGTCGGTATGCGTCGGTAAACGTCGCTATACGTTGGTAAATATCCCAGAATTTTACCTCATTTTCCTAGGATATATCGACGTATAGCGACATCACCAAACGTCGGTACTATATACCGACGCATATCGACATTAAAAACGTCGGTAATTTTCTCAGAGAATACCGACGTATAGCGACATCATAAACGTCGCTATGTCATCGACGAAACGACGGTAAACGTCGGTATATTATCGACGTATCTTTGCGTCGGTAAACGTCGGTGTTGGCGACGATCAGCGACGTCTTTCCAAACAACGACTAAGGCTTCCGCGACAAGAGGAAGACGTCGCTACAATGGTTTAGCGACGTCTTTTGGCGTTTTAGCGACGTCTTTAGGCGTCGCTAAAGTGCCTTATTCTGGTAGTGAGTAGAGTCAATACATATACCTTTGTTAGGATTGGAGGGGGAGTTAAGTGTGGGGTGTTTAATAACTCTTACTTGGATTAGAGGTTTTGAGTGAGTGAATGATCAATTAAAAATATAATAGTTATCAAAATAACCTTATTACATATGCCATAAAATTAAATTTGATTAAAATTTTAATTAGAATTTGTCACAAATTAGGCAGATACGGAGCAACATATTAAATGCACACTACAAGAAATTATATTTTTAGCAACATGTTTTAGCGATATAGGGTCTTTTATGTCTCTAAAAGCTATTTTTAATATGTATTGGCGACATGAGTTTTAATATGTTGCGGAATCTCCAAAAAATTTACTAGTGGGAAACCGAATATTTATTCCGCCAAAAACTCTCTATATATCGCGACATCAACATGTCGCAAAACGATACCATATATATAACACTTGTTTCTGTGTGTCGCAGAATGACACTATACATTTGGCGACATGAGCATGTGTGTCGCAGAATGATACCATACATTTAGCGACATGTGTCTTCGTTGAGAAATATATTTCTAATTTTTTTCAATCCTGAAGCAATTTTTTTTTTCCTTCAAAAAATTCTTTCCCCCTCTATCAAAATCAAAACCTTTTATTAGATTATTTATAATGGCATATTAAAAGTTGATCAGGGCTAGCCCAAATCTAACTTTGATTTATTTACAAGATTGTCATTGAAAAATTACTCAATACTAGCCAAACTCTAGTTATATAAGTCAAATTTTTTTTTTTTTTTCCCTCTTGTCTCCTTCCTCAACACATCCAAGAAGAAGACGAGCAAGAAGAACGAGAAGAACAACAAGAAGAAGAACAATAACAAGAACAATAACAAGAATGTGTGATGGATTTTCTTCTAATTTTCTTCTTCTTCTCCACCATTTTTCTCCCCACCATCTCCATCAAAACCCTAGTTTCCTTCTCATTTCCAATTTCGATGGCACCCAAAGACTCCTCACAAGTAATGTACAAACCCTAATATTGGTGGTGAACAAACAATATACAAACCCTTTGGTGGGTGAACACGACATTCTTTGTGAAGCAGCCTCGATTAACTCCCCGGCTAACAAAACCCTAAAATATATTTTCGCAGTCCTCGACAGCAAGTCCATTTAGGACTGCCCAAATTTCTGGCAGTCCTTGTAGTGGATAGGACTGCCAGAAATTTGGCAGTCCTGACTGTCCAAAAAATCTATTTTAGGTATAAACCTATTTTAGAGATAAGCCTCTCAATTTTAAATCTATTTTAGAGTCTCTCAATTATCTACTCGGTTTAAAAAAAAATTCTATCAATTTTAAATCTATCTTATAGATAACTAATTTTGACGTCCTATAAGTTTATTAATTTAAAATCTATTTTAAAAAACTCAAAATTTATCCATCTATTTAAAATCGATCTATTTAAAATATATTTAGAAAACTCAAAATTTTAAATCTATTTCAGAACTGCCACAACTTAGTTTTTGATCAGGGCTCTCTCTCTCTTATTTGGAAATTTTTTTGACCGGGACTGCCACAACTTTTGATGTTCTTGTGTTGATTGCCAATACCTTATTTACTAACCATATCTAATTTATTCGTATTTCATGTAGGAATTGCTTGTTTTAGATGAGTGTCTTGATGCTTCACGCGAACCACATAATTAGTCTTCCAAAAAAAAATCCTACTAGGCTGTATCTAGCTACATAGAAAGAGTGGGAAAGGAAATGAACAAGAGGATAGGAGATGAAAGAACTCCATTTCTTTTATTTTGATAATCCTTCAATTGAGATAATTTTCTTCATTTTGTACCTATTTTTTTCTAAGAAAATCGGGCGAACTATTTTCTTGACACGATTATCCTTGCAATATCCCTAGAAGCATTTCATGACCAAATTTTCTTCATAGCCATCTCTTCAGAAAGAAATGATGCTTCCTGCTACTGTGTTTGATTAGTCTTTTTTTTCATGGAAAATATTTCCATCACAAATTTTTCACCAATTGTAGTGTTTGATAGCTTATATTTTCCATAAAATTATTTTCCAAAAAACTATCATTTTTCATATTTTCTTCTAAAATGGTGAAAAATAAAACTTGTCCAACCGATAGGAAAATATCATTTTCCATGAAAAATAACTATTTTTCGTGAAAAATAATGACAATCAAACATCTAAATTAAGTTTTCCGTAGAATTTTTTTAAAATTCCATGGAATTTTTTTCCTAAAAAAATAATTCTATGGAATTAATTTCTTTTCTACATATTTTTCACCTTGCAATCAAACACAGCCATTGAAGTTCTTTTACATGTTACGCAGCTGTAGAGAACTTCAAATTCCTATCTGCCACTCGGTATCTAAAAACAATCAGAAGGTCCTGATAGGATGCAAAAATAATGGACTTGAAGCTGAAACCGCTTGCATGTAAGTGCTTCCATTCCATACGGAGATAATGTTCTTTTGATAGTCATCTCTGGTGCACCAAAAGGGCAATGGCTAAGAAAATTTATCGGTGGCTGAAAAAAAATTATTAGTGGCACTGGCTAAGAAAAATTTATTAGCGGTTAATTCTACTCTTCGGTCTCTGGTACATAAAAAGGGCATTCAATAAGATCTCCATTGATATGCATTTGTAGTTTTATAGCCATTTACTATTGTCAATAGTTTTATAGTCATTTGTAGACTAGATTGATTCCTTGGTTGCCAACAAAATCTATTAGTCATTTGTAGACTAGACTGATTCCTTGGTTGCCCAACAAAAATCTATATAGTTATTAGTTTTATAGTCATTTGTAGACTAGACTGATTCCTTGGTTGCCCAACAAAAATCTACAGAAATTTTACTGTATCAAAATAAAGTTTATATAATTTACTGTTGGAGTGGGTGGGGTTCCCAACCTATGTGGAGAAGATCCCGGAGTGCGACGAGCGCCGTCTGTGTGTCAGAGAAGCTCGGGGAGGTGACGGGGCCAGTCGGAGAAGACGTAGAAGCTCGGGAGCTGCCAGAGGAGCTGCTGGAGAGAGGGGGGCAGAGTTCGGGCCGAACTCTGCCCCAGGGGAGAGTTCTGGCCGAACTCTGCCTCCCTGTTCCAGAACCTTGCTGGAAGCAGAACACAGAGTTCTGGCCGAACTCTGTGCCAGGACAGAGTTCTGGCCGAACTCTGTGTGTCGGGGCTGAAGCGTTTTTCATGGTGATTTAATCACCGTTGGATCGTATCCTACGGTCCAGGTTTTGCGACGGATTAGGGGGTTTATACATGGTTATTCCTAACCCTAATCACAACACAACATTGAAGAAAAAGAGAAAAAAATAGAGGCAAGAGTGCCATTGCAACTTTGGGAGAGAAGAAGGAGGATTAAGGCCAATTTCGAAGGAGGATCGTGTTCGGATAATATCTACTCGTCGTCCTTGTTCTTTGTAGCTTTGTAATCATTATTCTTGCTCCTAAGTGTTGTGGGGATCCGATTTGGATCGAGAGAAGTTTGTAGAGGGTGTACTCCATTATTTTACTAGTGAAGGCTTCTCAGGGTTGGACTCCGATCGTCCCGTGGTTTTTTCCCGCAAGAATTTTCCACGTCAAAAATTCTCTGTGTCAGCGTGGTTTATTTTTGGTGTTTTGGTTCGTGCATTGTATTGCTCGGTTCTCTCGCAGGTACTCTCTAGTTTGGGGAAAAGTTTTCGCGTTTCTTTTCCAACAAAGTGGTATCAGAGCCAGGTTCTGGAATTCAGAAGGGTGTCAGGAGTTGACAAGAAAACTAGAGAGGAGAGATGGACGTGAAGCCGGTGCGCATGGTGAACCTGAACGGCACCAACTATCATTATTGGCGGAGCAAGATGAAAGATTTGCTGTTTGTCAAGAAGCTGCATCTGCCCGTATTTGTATCCCAGTGATAAATTCGAGGAGGACTAGAAATTCGAGCATATACATGTGTGCGGATATATCAAGCAGTTCGTTGACGAGAACGTGTACAACCACGTTGCCAATATTGAGCACGCGAAGACGTTATGGGATAAGCTGGAATCTTTGTACGCGAAGAAGACCGGGGTAAACAAGTTGTTCCTGATCCGGACGATGATGGGTCTGCGGTACAAAGATGGGGCGTCTATTACGGATCACTTGAGTGATTTCCAGGGCGTGGTTGACCAGCTATCTTCAATGGGAGTCAAGTTCGACGACGAGGTTCAGGGACTATGGCTGTTGTGTACATTGCTAGACTCGTGGGAGACCGTACGAGTATCTATGATCGCTTCTGCTCCAGAGGGCGTGGTCAGTCTGGAGTTTGCCAAGAGCGGGGTGCTGAATGAAGAGATGCGGAGACGTTCTCAGGGCACTTCATCCACATCCCACCACTCAGAGGCATTGGTTTCAGAGAGCCGCGGAAGGGACAAAAGCAGGGATCCAGGTGGTGGCAGAGACAAAAGCAGGAGAAAGTCCAAAGGTCGGTACGAGGACTCAGAGTGTTACCACTGTGGCAAGAAGGGCCACATCAAGCAGAACTGCTTCGCTTGGAAGAGAGAGAAGAAGGGCGAGAAGGGGAAGCAGGACGAGAACACTACAGCAGCGGCCTCGATACATGGAGGCGATATGATCGTCGTAGGTGATGAGGTCATTACAAACCTCGCCTGCGATGACAATTCTTGGCTGGTGGACTCAGGAGCTTTAGCACATGTATCTTACAACATGGCACTATTTGCCACTTATACAACAGGCGATTGTGGAGTGTTGAAGATGGGCAATGGAGATGTTTCGAAGGCGGTTGCCGTTGGAGATGTGCATTTGAGAACGAATACGGGTGCAGTTCTTGTTCTCAAAGATGTTCGTCATGTCCCTGATATCCGTTTCAACCTGGTGTCGGTTGAAAGGTTGGATGATGAGAAATTCTTCAGTCTCTTCGGGAATAGTCAGTGGAAGCTTTCCAGAGTTTCGATGGTGATTGCCAGAGGAAGCAAGAAGTCCGATCTTTACTTTATGGAGGGGAGCGCACAGGGGGCATAGGGGGCACAGGAGGTGAACGCAGTCAGTGATGCGTCTACCGAGTTGTGGTACAGGAGGCTCGGCCATATCAACGAGAAGGGGATGAGCTACTTAGTAAACATGAAGGTGATTCCATGGCTCAAGTCTACAAAGTTGGAGAAGTGCATGCACTGCTTAGCTGGGAAGCAAAATAGGGTGTCTTTCCAAAGTCACCCAAGTTCAAGGAAGCCGGCGTTGCTCGAGTTAATTCACTCGGATGTCTGCGGTCCTATGAAGGTAAAATCTATTGGTGGTGCTTCTTATTTTGTAACTTTTATTGATGTCTGTTCCAGGAAGGTTTGGGTCTATGCCTTAAAGACCAAGGATCAGGTGCTGCCTACTTTCTAAGAGTTTCAGGCCTCTGTTGAAAGAGAGACGGGCAAGAAGTTATTGTGTGTTCGGTCCGACAACAGCGGCGAATACATCGGTCCCTTTGATGCTTATTACAGAGAGCAAGGGATACGACACCAGAAGACTCCGTCCAAGACACCTCAGCTCAATGGTGGAGCGGAGCGCATGAACAGGACACTGATGGAGAGGGTACGGTGTTTGCTGTCAGAAGTAAACTTGCCGGACAGTTATTGGGGTGAGGCTCTTCTAACAGCCGCTTATGTTATTAATTTATCTCCTAGTGCTCCTTTACAGGGTGATGTGCCTGACAAAGTATGGTACAGCAAAGAGCCATCATACAATCACCTGCGAGTGTTTGGCTGTAAGGCCTTCGTGCATGTACCGAAGGACGAGAGGTCCAAACTTGAGTCGAAGATGAGGCGATGTGTCTTTGTCGGCTACGGTCGGGATGAGTTTGGCTATAGACTCTACGACCCGGTAGAAAGAAAGCTCTACAGAATCAGGGACATGGTATTCGTCGAGGATCAGACCCTGACCAACACTCAGGATTCCGAGACGCCTTCTGAGGCTGAGGAATTGCCTGAGTTATGGTCATTTCGCTTCGAGCAGTTTCCAGAGAACATCGTAGAGGATCCAATTATGGGAGAGCCAGTACATGGAGTTGCTCCCAACCTTGATCATCAGCCTGCTGATGGTGGTCAGGGTGTCCTTCAGAAGGATGAGCATGCCGGAGAGGCTGTTCCTGAAGGGGAGGAGGCTATTGGTATACAGCCAGCACCAGTGGCTCTACTGAGAAGGAGCGACAGAGAGCGTCGACCATCTACGAGATACTCACCGGGTGAGTATGTGCTATTGACTGACGGGAGAGAGCCCGAAAGTTTTACAGAGGCTATGGAAGACGAACACAGACAGGAGTAGATGGAGGCTATGTAGGAGGAGATGAGTTTCTTACACGCCAATTCTACTTATGAACTTGTGCGATTGCCAAAGGACAAGAAGGCTTTGAAGAATCGATGGGTGTTTAGAGTGAAGCAGACAGATGATGCTATTCGCCCTTGATACAAAGCGAGGCTGGTAGTTAAAGGCTACGGTCAGCGGAAAGGCATAGATTATGATGAGATCTTTTCGCCTGTCGTTAAGCATTCGTCTATTCGGGTGGTGCTAGCATTAGCAGCCAGTCTCGACTTGGAGGTCGAGCAGATGGACATAAAGACGGCATTCCTCCATGGTGATCTTGAGGAGGAGTTATACATGGAGCAGCCAGAGGGATTCTGTGAGAAGGGTAAGTCACATTTGGTATGTCGTTTGAGGAAGAGCTTGTATGGTCTGAAGCAGGCTCCGAGGCAATGCTACAGAAAGTTTGAGTCGTTTATGGGGGAGCATGGTTATGCACGGACGACGTCGGATCACTGTGTATTTGTGAGGTATTTTATCGAGGATGATTTCATCATTTTATTGCTCTATGTTGATGATATGCTATTAGTGGGTCGGAATACCACTAGGATAGCGGAGTTGAAGCACCAACTGGGCGCGGCCTTCTCTATGAAAGATTTGGGCACAGCGAAGACTATTCTTGGGATGGAGATCAGCCAGTGAGAGAGTCCAAGCTGCTACATTTGTCCCAAAAGAAGTACATTCACCGAGTACTTCAGCATTTTGGTATGGACGGGTCGAAGAAAGTGAGTTGTCCCCTTACGGCCCACTTTAAGTTCACTGAGGAGTAGTATCCATCTACCGAGGACAAAAAGGAAGATATGGAGCAGATTCCATATGCTTCAGCTGTGGGGAGCCTTATGTATGCTATGGTGTGTACGAGGCCAGACATTGCTCATGCAGTTATCACGGTTAGCAGGTATCTTTCAAATCCTAGAAGGGTACATTGGAGTGCGGTCAAGTAGATTCTACGATACCTTCAGGGTACTGTCGATTGGAGACTTTCTTTTGGTGGTGACGAGCCAAAGCTGGTTGGGTATACCGACGCTGATATGGCTGGAGATGTAGACACGAGACGATCGACTTTGGGCTATGTGATGATGTTTGCCGGAGGAGCGGTATCGTGGCAGTCGCGGTTGCAGAAGTGTGTTGCCTTGTCGACGACGGAGGCAGAATACATTACGGCGACGGAGGTTTGCAAGGAGCTGCTGTGGATGAAGAAGCTATTGCAGGAAATAGGACTGAAGCAAGAGTAGTATACTTTGCTTTGCGACAGTCATAGTGCTATTCACCTTGTGAAGAACCAGACATTTCATAGTCGGTCTAAGCACATCGAGACTCGGTATCATTGGATACGGGATATGGTTGAAAAGAAGGACGCGGCGCTTGAGAAGGTTCATACTGATGACAATAGAGCGGACATGCTCACGAAGGTTCTACCGAGGGGGAAGTTTGAGTACTGCAGGCTGATCGTCGGAATGACGACCTCCTCCACCTAGTTGTGAAGGGGGAGATTTGTTGGAGTGGGTGGGGTTCCCAACCTATATGGAGAATACCCCAGAGTACGACGAGCGCCGTTTGTGTGTCAAAGAAGCTCGGGGAGGTGACGAGGCCAGTCGGAGAAGACGTAGAAGCTCGGGAGCTGCCAGAGGAGCTGCTGGAGAGAGGGGGACAGAGTTCCGGCCGAACTCTGCCCCAGGGGAGAGTTCTGGCCGAACTCTGCCTCCCTGTTCCAGAACTTTCTGGAAGCAGAACACAGAGTTCTGGCCGAACTCTGTGTCAGGACAGAGTTCTGGCCGAACTCTGTGTGTCAGGGCTGAAGCATTTTTCAAGGTGATTTAATCACCGTTGGATCGTATCCTATGGTCCAAGTTTTGCTACTGACTAGGGGGTTTATACATGGTTATTCCTAACCCTAATCACAACACAACATTGAAGAACAAGAGAGAAAAAAAGAGGCAAGAGTGTCATTGCAACTTTGGGAGAGAAAAAGGAGGATTGAAGGCCAATTTTGAAGGAGGATCGTGTTCGGGTAATATCTACTCGTCGTCCTTGTTCTTCGTAGCTTTGTAATCATTATTCTTGCTCCTAAGTGTTGTGGGGATCCGATTTGGATCGAAAGAAGTTTGTAGAGGGTGTACTCCTTTATTCCATTAGTGAAGGCTTCTCAGGGTTGGACTCCAATCGTCCCGTGGTTTTTTCCCGCAAGAGTTTTCCACGTCAAAAATTCTCTGTGTCTGCGTGGTTTATTTTTGGTGTTTTGGTTCGTACGTTGTATTGCTCGGTTCTCTCGCAGGTACTCTCTAGTTTGGGGAAAGGTTTTCGCATTTTTTTCCAACATTTACTACAGACGAAACAACTTCAAAATAATTTACAGAAACGAAACATTCCGTCAACTGAGATGGCAAAAAAATGAAAGCTATAAACAAATAAAATAAAATAAATTCTGCCAACTGAGTTGGCGGAATTTTAGTAAAAGCTAAAATTCCGTCATCTTAGATGGCTGAATTTAGGCATGTGTGGGGCCCAAGGTGGTTTTTTTGTTTGGTTTTGGTTGGTTTTTTTACTTGGTTTAATTTGGTTTTAGTTGGTTTTAATTTTGTAATGGTTATAGTTTAAATTTTGTTGGTCTTTAAAAACAGTTTATTATAAAATATTAATTTTAATAATATTAACATTAGTATTAATATTAATATTAATATTAAACTTTTAATATTTATTTTATTAACAATAAACATTAAAATAAATATTAAAATAAAATAAATATTAAAATATTAATATTAATATTAATGTTAATGTTAATATTAGTATAAAGTTTATCTCTCTTTTCTTGTCTCGTCATATTGGCAAAGCTACAAAATGACAAAGGTACTAGCATCGTCATATCGCTAGTATTGTCGCAATGATAAACTTTGTTAATTTAATTTCAAAATATCGTCATATTGCTAGTAGTAATATTAACATTAACGTTAATATTAATATTAAAATTTTAATATTTATTTTATTGTTAATGTTAATTTAAATAAAATAAACATTAAAATTTTAATATTAATATTAATACCATTGTTAATATTATTAAAATTAATATTTTAAAATAAATTGTTTTTAAAGACCAACAAAATTTAAACTATAACCATTACAAAATTAAAGCCAACTAAAACCAAATTAAACCAACTAAAAAAAAACCAACTAAAACCAAACCAAAAAACCAAACAAAAAACCAACCGATGGGCCCCATCCATGCCCAAATTCAGCCATCTAAGCTAAAATTCCGCCACCTCAGTTGGCAGAATTTGTTTTTTTGTTTTTTTACGGCTTTCGTTTTTCCGCCATCTCAGTTGCCGGCATGTTTCATTCCTGCAAATTATTTTGAAATTGTTTCGTTTGTAGTAAATTATATAAACTTTATTTCGGTACAGTAAATTTTCTATAATATAGTTATTAGTCTTATAGTCATTTGTACACTAGACTGATTCCTTTGTTTCCCAACAAAATCTATATAGCCAATAGTTTTATAGTCATTTGTAGACTAGATTGATTCCTAGTATTAGAAAACAAGTGGTGAATGCTTTCTTGTTTATTCTTCAGCCTAAGGCTGGTTTAAATAGAGGAAATACAATCAATGTCTTTACTTGAATCAAGGAGAACTTTATTACAATCAATGTTCATCCTTGAATCAATGATAACTTTATGGAATGAAAAACTAACATGAAATCTTCTCTAATAATAACAAAATCTTTTCTAATGATAACTAATAACAAGAGGAGAGAGAATCAAGGGATTCTCCAACACCACCTCTCAAGTTGGTGCATAGATATCTTTCATACCCAACTTGTTTATCAAATGCTCAAAGACGGGTCTTGCCAAGCTTTTTGTTAAGATGTCCGCAGTTTGCTGAATAGAGGGCACAAATGGTAGACATATGATTCCAGCTTCTCATTTCTCTTTTATGAAGTGACGATCAATCTCAATATGTTTGGTTCTATCATGCTGAACTGGGTTGTGGGCTATGCTTATGGCAGCTTTACTGTCAGAATATAACTTTAATGGAAGCTCAATTTCATCTTAAGTTCCTTCAAGACTCTTTGAATCCATAGTCCTTCACAAATACCCTAGGCCATAGCTCTAAACTCGACTTCTGCACTGCTTCTTGCTACAACTACTTATTTTTTGCTTCTCCATGTCACAAGATTATCCCATACATAGGTATAATATCTAGAGATTGATCTTCTGTCTATGATTGAACCTGCCCAATCTGCATCAGTGAAGATAGACACATTTCTTTCACTAGTCTTCTTAAAAAATAAATCCTTTCCGGGATTGGCTTTCAAGTATCTCAGTATTCTATATACTGCATCAAGATGTTCCTCATAAGGAGAATGCATAAACTGACTCACTACATTGACTGAGAAAGTGATGACAGGTTTAGTGTGAGATAAGTAAATTAGCTTATTGTCACGTCCCGCTCCCGTAGGAGCGATCGTCCTCGCTAAGGCATGATGCCGCACGAGCCTAGATTACGCTTTTGCAAGGCGGGTTCCATAACGGTCGATTACAGCGGCTACGACGGGGTCGTCGCACAGAAGTCCCAAGCAGAGACATTGAATAATAGCAGCAAAAAATTAGAATGAAACACAAGTTACTCAAAAGATGATCTTTATTGATATTGAAACAAAGGTTACAATGGGGCACCAGGCTAAGATTATAATCCTCAAGCTCACTCATCTCACATTTATAAGTCACTCAGCTCTCTCTCATCTCTCAATACATGCCTTGAACCAGCGGATGCTTCGAAAGACGATGCCCATACATTATGTCCCATATAAGTCTTGACTCCATGCGGCCGTACGCTTCGAATCGTCAAGGAACTTCGTGCCTCGACGTATCCAAGCGAGCTCCGTCTGCGCCTGTACATAAAAACTATGTGGGTGTCAGTACTCAACTGTACTGGTGGAATGAGCTCCTCGCCCACCCATACAAAACAAACACGTTTAATTTACTTTGTGCAACATAGTCCCTTCTTATCAATTGTCTTTCTAGTCTTGTCTTAGGATCAATTTTAGGACAAACGCCTTGCCTATTTTGTATCTCTAGACCATCCTGTGCTTGCAACAATAACGTTAACCTATCAAGTCGTGCTTGCCTTACGGCCCAAAATCAACGATGCCACTACTCAGTAAGACTCCATTTCCATGTGACCGTGCTAGGAATCCATCGTGCCGTGCCTCGCAACTCAGTGTAACTTAACCATATCGCCGCCTCGCGGCCTTTGCTACTTTGATCACCAACTGACCCAATCAAGACTTGTGGATTAAGTATCATTCGACCGACTTTGTCTTGCGGCGTTTCATAACTTAAACTCAAGACAACTCAAACCAACTTATGCAACTTATATGCCGACAACTCAAGACTCGACGCCACATCTCGTGCTGAAGCACGGTATCTTCGTTGCAGCCAAATCTTAGGTCCAAACATTGTCTTTCGATCGTGCACGCATTCGACTCGACTCATTGATATAGTGAACACCACACTCGACTCAATCCAAAGGCATACACACGGATCGTCGCTCATGCCGACTCATCTATATGAACTAGTCACTAGCGCCCAACGCTATAATGGACTCCCTTTGTAGCTTTTGATTAGACGGACGCCCCTTGCCAGCGCGAGTAGCGAGCTCTGCTGCAAGTTCCTACTAACCCGTACGGTTATCCAGCACAGCTACGAATATCTACCATCGACACGGTTTCCATTGGCTGCCTGGGTCACTGTTCGAGAAACAGTTTATTTTACCTTGTACAAGTTATCCAATGACCATGCAAGACTCGACTCGAACTGACGTCTCACACAGTCAATCTATTTCTAGTGTTACCATCTCTTTCAGGACCAAGTTCAATACTTCTCATATTTGAGACCTTGCCTCGACGACCCAGTCGCGAGCATTCTTCTTTCTTACCCTATTATTTCACTCAACTCAAGAACAACTCTTTGAAACACTTTCCAAACTCAATAAATCAACCGTGGCCCGTGCCTTAAAATACTAAGTCCGTGACATCGTGTCTTAAACCAACTTGAAACTCTATGTGTCCCTTCCCGTTCCCAGAATACGTATTTTAAATACGTGTACTGCTTGAATGTATTTATTTAGATTTTATCATGTATTGTTCTGTATTTAAATTCCTTTAATTTTACGCTAATTATTTTTTTGTATTTTACTTTCTGCTTTTACTTTACTTTTGGGTTCGGCTTGAGTTGGTTTATTTTTTGGCCCTGGGTGGTTCAACATGAATCCACCTACCACCACCCCCATTAAAGCCCCAAACCCTTTCTCTCTCTTCATTACTTCTCCTTCTCATTAACTCTTCTTTTTCATCCTCCATAACTCTCCCCACCTACCCAGCCGCATAGGCAAGTGCCAACTTGTTTCATGATAGAACCCCAGTATTATTGTTCCATCATCTTCCTTACTTGATCTTAAGTCTCTTTAGTATTTAGTATTTGCAATTTCTATGGCTCATTTTGTGTAGATCTAAATTTGTAGTATTTTCGGATTCTTGGATTTTGATCTAGCTAACCTTATTATTTTCAAGTTTTGATGGTTCCATGTTGTAGAGAATTTCGTTTTATCCTATTTTGACCTATGGAAGTCCAGATTTGGGCTTGGAATGAAGGATTTAGAGAGCTTGGAAGCAATGGCTTCTCTGGTTCTGTTCTCAGAAATGGAGAAGAAGAACAGTACTGAGCCGCATGGCTTGCACGGCCCAGCCGCATGAACTTCTTAGCCTCATAGGAGTACTTGACGGCATAGAATTTCATGCGGCAAGTCTTCCAGCCGCATGAGCTCGCTTGAACCATTGCCGCATAGACCTTGGCAACTTCCTGGCCGCATGGCACTTTTCTCAGCCGCATGGGCTTAATTAGTTCTCGGCCGCATACGCATTCCCAGCCGCACTGATTCCCAGCCACATGTACTTCTATTTGGCCCTAGCCGCATGTGATTTGTCATTTCGAGCCGCATGTCAGACCTTGGCCGCATGAGACCCTAGCCGCATAAGGATCAGACCTTGGCCGCATGAGACCCTAGCCGCATAGGCCCTGTCTTCCCGTCGCCGCATGTTATTCTAGCCGCATGGCTTCAGCAGCCGCAGCCGCATATACTTCTGCTTGCCGCTAGCCGCATAAGATTGTTTCACCCTAACAGCATAGACTTATTATTTCCAGCCGCATGTACTTATCCAGCCGCATGAGCTTTGCATGCCACGTGTGCTTTTCCAGCCGCATGGAATTTCCTGACCGCATCGATCTTTTCTAGCCGCATAAGAATTTATTTCCTAACCGCATGAGATGAATCTTTTCCTAACCGCATGGCTAGCTTGAATCCCAGCCGCATAAGGCTTATGACTTCTTGGCCGCATTGCATTAAGCCGCATGAGACCCTATTTGCCAGGCCATCTGAACTTTAGCCCATAATGCCTTTTGGCTGATTCTGTCCCGAGTTGACATTTATTAACATTGATTGTTATCTTGGCATTAACATTGATTGTTATCTTAATTAATAATTGATCATGCGTTCCTAGTTGGAACTAAGAGACTGGCTAGTCGTCTTATTGAATTGAATAAATGAGACACGTTCATATTAACTATGAACTATTGCAATCGATTGGCAATCCCGAATATTGACATACAGGCACATGCATGCTTCAATTTATTTATTTATTTTACAAAAGCATCATGTGTACTTTATGGTCAAGGCATGATTATCCCGTGGTTAGTTTTGATTGTTGCATTACGTTATGTAAAACCTACAACATAACCGCACGGGTGTCATTGTGGAGTTGGGCATATCATACTTTGTACGGAAGTACTCATTCTGAATGACCATGATCCACGGCATGAGATTTCACTTAACATAGAGGCTACTAAGTTAAATAAAATAATGATTGCATGGAGAGAATGGATTCCCGAGTTCTTACATGGCAGCCCTCTTTGGTACTATTAGTGCCCGACAGGCCGACTGGTTCCCACAGATACTGCAAATCTGCGACACGAACAGGGAGCGGTATCTGCTTATATTATTTATTGTATATTGATGACGGGCGTCCCGCTGGGACTCGTCTAATTCATGATTGGCGTAATTGATTGATTGGGTAGACTAGCCTTGCTTGCACATAGTAAGAACTAAGGAATCCTTATTACATAATTCCAAGGTAACTTGGGACTTACAGTAGCAAGCCGTAGTAGTTGAATGGCCGTTTAAATTGGTTTGTTTGTTTGTGTATTGTACCTACTCTGTTGACTACTGAGATGATCAGAGTATCAGGACATGACGGGTCAACTTTTGTCCTTGTTTGGTTGGAAAGTTGGTTCAAAGTGTCGTGATATTATGTGAATCCCGGTAGCAAGCAGAGATCTATTTATCATATTTTCTTACTACTGGTTCTAATTCCTCATATCGTGCTTCCTTGCGGTACTTGCTATTAGAGGTCTAACCTCTCTGGTTTTGCATGGCCAGATTTAGAGCCGGTTCCCGAGGACTCAGCTTACTTCCACCTCTAAGATGGTCAATACTAGAGGAATGATTGCAGGAGGACTCGAGTGGGTTCCTTACTTCTCCGCTCGTTTTGGTACTTACTTTATACTTTACCGTTTGGCACCGACATGTTAGTCGGATCGTCTTGTACTTACTTTTACATAATTATAACTAAGTCAGGCTGCAGCTGATAACAATTGTGTATACCTTGCTATATCATCTGGCTATATTTTGTAAAGCCAGATATCAAAAACATTTTGACTGAGCGTTTGGGACGTCTTACTGCTTTATCTTATATGTTCTCTATTACTGTTTTCATTGTTTGAATGATTGAGACAATAGATGTCGAGTGACCCTAGTAAGACTCTTATGTAGTATGTACCCCCTCGTCTTATTAGACAACATTGATCGTATTATACGGTATTCATCTACCCGTAATACGTAGCTGATTGAGTCATCCCCCCGCTCTCCAGTATTCTGGTTCTGGGGCATGATAAGGTTTTAGTGGTGGCCCATGCAGGTCTATTTCAGACTTGTGGGGTGTTTTAATTTATAGGATGTCTCAATCATATATGTTTCCCCTTGATCTCATGATTCGTTATTCTCAACCCTAGTTTGACATTCCAATATCCTTCGACTTCATTGATCCTTCATGTCCGGTCGTTTGATTGCTCTCTTGTCCCTTTTCTTAGGGGTACCTCGTCCGCATCTGTCAGGACTGGACAGCAATAACAAGGGCAACATGGGCAACATGACCAGGTTGGTCAGCAACAAGAGCCAGTACTACCTCAAGAGATTATCCAAGAAGAAGTGATAGTGGAAGCAGCAGCTGGATCACAGTATCCGGAGGTTCCACCACCACCAACAGTTCTACCTACCCCTGTGGAAGTGGACACACCGGCCCTTCTGGAGATCATGAGAGGGATGATGGCTACTCAGCAACATCAGATGTTAGCCCAGCAGCGCATGCACGCTCAGTTGCAAGAGCAGAATGTACTACTCAACCAAGGATTACAGACGACTTTGGAAAGAGGGGCGAGGACAGATTCAGGAGCATCAACCAGATTTTACAAGTTCAACCCCCACCGTTTCGAGGGCACGGAAGATGCCATCTCAGCAGATGCATGGCTTAAGGATATTGAGGCTATTCTGACAGCGGCTAAGGTGCCGGCAGAAGAACGTGTGGATCAGGTGAGGTTGTTACTTCAGGATCTCGCACGTGATTGGTGGGAATCAGAGGAAGTGGGCATCAGACGTCCTGTTGCTTGGGATGATTTTACTGCATGATTCAAGACGAAGTACTATAGAGTTGTGGCGCAGTTTGAGCTACAACAGAAGTTTATCAGCCTCAAACAGGCTGTCACCCCCAGTTTTCGAATTAGGGGTATTTTTGTCATTTTTCAAGTTTTATAATTTTTGGGAATTTTATTTGATTTTATAGGATTTTTAGGGATTTGGTTGATTTAGTTTGAATTTTATCCAATTTGGACTTAACATGGAGACCCGGGTAGTCTGGACGCTAGTGGGACCCACATACTAGCTGGGCTTGGCCCACATGCCATTCTAACTAGGCTAGAAACCATAAACCATACTCCCATGGCTTAACTAGTCATTTAGAGACTTAATTAGTCAATTTGGAGTTAAACCAAAACAAACCAAACCAAATCCAAACCAACCCAAACTAAGTCTAATGGGTGTGGAGGCCTAATGGGTCTCCACCCAAACCCATTAAACCCCCCCATGGCCGGCCACACATAGGCCACTCCCCCTCCCTTTTACTTCTCTCCAAAGTAAACTCTCTCTCTCTCTCCATTTCATTCTTTTTGAGTTCTTCTTCTCCAAGAGATCAACAAATTAGGTATGTTCATTTAACCCCCATAAATTTTTCTTTATCATTTATTCCTTCACAATAAATGTAGAGGAGACCATTCTCTACAATTTGACCATAGCTTTTATAGGTTTTCCTAAAAACTAGTTTAGGGAAAAAAATATGTGTGTGTGTGTGTGTGTGTGTGTGTGTGTGTGTAGAGAGAGTGGTGGGGGTGGTGGTGTCATGAGAGTGTGTGTGAGAGTATGTGTGAGTGTGTTTGAGTGTGTGTGTGTGTGTCCATATATATGTAAATAGATATATATATATATTTATATGTGTTGTGAGTATATATATATATATATATATATATATATATATATATATATATATATATATATATATATATATATATATATATATATATATATATATATACTCGATATATCTATCTAACTATCTATATATATATATATATATATATATATATATATATATATATATATATATATATATATATATATATAGCTAGATAGTTAGATAGATATATAGATATATATATAGAGAGGGAAATGAGTTGTAGGAGAAGAAGAAGTAGAAGAAGAAGAGGAATAAGAAGTAGCAGCTGCAGCAGTAGGAAATAGGAGCAGCAGCAGCAGTGAACTGCAGTAGCAGCAGCAGCTACTGCAGTAGCAGCAGCAGCAATTAGCTGAGCAGCAGCAGCAGTTAGCAGTAGAGCAGCAGCAGCATTTAGCATTAGGAGGAGGGGGAGCAAAGGATAAAAAGAATAAGAAGAAGAATGAGAAGAAGAATAAGGATAAGAAGAATGAGAAGAAGAATAAGGAGAAGAATGAGGAGAAGGAAAAGAATAAGGAGAAGAAGAATGAGGAGAAGGAAAAGAATAAGAAGAAGGAAAGAATAAGAAAGAATAAGGAGAAGGGAAGGAAGAAGGAGAAGGAGAAGGGAAAGAAGAGTGGTAGTAGTAGGAGTTGAAATGGTGATAATTGTGGTGTTAGGAGGGGATTTTGAGGAGAGTGGGTGAATAGGATTTAGTGAAAGGGTGAAATTGAGTTCCGAGTGTCGGAACGCGTCCAAAATTGGATGAGACTTAGATTATGTGATTTAGATTTTGTGGGTAGGCTCCCGAGTTGAAATCGGGGTTTCGTGCGGGAGTAGGACGACGGTATCGCACGATATCATTGAGTATCTCACGATACTCAAGATAATCGATGATTCGGCAACATACGCCGTAAGATGGACTGGATGTCCACTCTACCTAGGAAGCTTGGTAGGTAATGATAGTGTAGGCTAGTATCCTACTACCCTAGGAAGCACGGGTCGAAATACCAAGCGTAGGTAGGCTAACTTGGTATTGGACTAGGTTAGGAATTTACCTTTGTAAAGGGTAAATTTAAGATATTGGCCTACGGCCAAGATATGGGTTTCGGAGTTCAAGATGGACTTGGATATGGGTTGTAAGGGTTGGTAATGGTTAAAAATAGTCGGCTAGACCTAGTCGTGACCTTGGTTGACCATGGTTGACTTTTTAGACCAAAAATCAACCATGGGTCAACACTTTACCCAATTTAGTCCCAAATTCCATTAGAGTTGAACAGTTGACCAAAAGTCAACTGTTACTCACCATTGACCTAGGGTTGACCTAGAGTTGACCAGAGTTGACCCGTTGACCAAAAGTCAACTGTAAGTCAACTTTTGACCTAGTTTGATTCGGATTGACTTCCAATGTTCTCCTATGACCAAGGTTGACCTAACTAGACTTATCTTGACCTAGAATGACTTAATAGGATTTAAATTGATTTGACTTTACTTTCTAAACATAGTATTGATACATCTTGTTATCTATAGGTCCTCGAGACGCTGCATTGGATCCAGTTGACATATTATATTATATCACATGCGAGTATATTCTCTGATAACTTCTTTCCAATTTATGATAACTGTTATGATTTATGTACTTAGTGTAGATATACTTATTTCTGACATATGGTTCTCACGGATTGGTATTCCTGGATCTCGACGAGAGATGTTACTCCTTGTTAGCTTGGGATGTATTGTGCAAGCTCCCTTGTAGCTCTTGCGTAATATATGGTCACCGATTCTAGAGAAGACTTGCTCCCTTCTCATAGAATCCCGTGCAGTGACGTATCCTATTTGGATCCATTCTACCAGTTGGGGGTGGGGGAGTAGTAGCGTATGCCTGTGATCAAATCCATCCCGTATTTCCGAACAGTGTTAGTCATATACCGCACTTATGACTAGCCAGGCCAGTTACTTACAGGTGCCCAAGCCGATCACAAGTTGAAACAACTACTCACACACATTGGACAGATGGCTTACCCTGATTTGTGTACATACCATGATCAGTTCTACTTTTCTGTTCTAGCTCTAGCTCTACAACTTACCATGCCATGATACATATATGTACACTCCATGATTTTATTGTATATGCTCTATTTACAGTCTTATGGCTTTTATTTTATCTTGAGATCTGTTATGAGATTTATGTACTCGTTCCATCCTGACCGGATATGTTGACAATGTTTACAGATGCAGAGGAGGACTATTACTGCACTTACTACGACCCACCGGACGTAGTAGGTTTAGAGACAGATACCCTAGATCAGCAGGGTGCAGTACCGCTGGGCGAGATACCGCCTATCCTGTAGATAGAGTAGGTTTTTTTGTACTGGACCTTGTCTCCAGTTACTCTTGGGACTGTTATTATTTTGGCTAGTATTAGAGACTTTGGACTTGGACTTGTATATTCTTTGTGTTTGGACTTGACATGTTATATTTTATGGTCGTGTTGTCTTTATCTTTCAGTATTTACTTTATTATCTTAGAGTTGTGATTGAGTACTCATATATTATCATTGCTTGTCCTCCGTTTGGAGTTGACCATATTCTCGACAGGTTTTGATATTATATAAACTGTTGTTAGAGTAATAAACCTACAGCGTTCCACGCCATTTTTACGGTGAGGGCTGGGCGTTGTTACGTACACGTGCCCATATAGCGGGTACGGGTCGTGACACCTTTTTACTGGTGGCCCACGCAGGTCCTGAAGTCGCAATTAGTGCGATGTCGTAGCAGTACTCGTCTTAGAGTGTTGACTACGAGCCTGTGTTACATATAGGAGGTGGTAGGCTAAGAGTACTCAATCACAGTAGGATCTTTCCTTGCTTGTCTTGCTTACCGTCTTTGATATTGATTTAATGTATTCTAGCTGTCCTCCTTTGATATAGTCTTTATTGTGCCATATTTATATCTTCTTTTCAATCTGTCTCCAGGATGGTTATGACTCATTCTCCCGGTGAGGAGCACGGGGAGACGGAGAGGTCTGCTACCTCTGGCGGACAGGCTCCAGTCACTTCCTCTGCAGTTGGGACTTCATTAGGGGCTCTCGGGGGTACTCCTCCAGCACTCTCGATGACTGTCCCTGGGGTCACTGCGGGTGCTCTTCCTGCAGTGCCGGGGGCTACGACGGGAGCTGTCGGGGGCGTTCCTCCTCCTCCTCAGCAGGGGACTCCTCTGCCGGTGGTGGGAGCTATTCCTCCGTTGCCTCCTCTGCCTACAGACATGGGGCAGATGCTCGCATTCTTTCAGCAGGTGCTGGAGTCCCTGCGGGCCCAGCACGAGGCACAGATGAGACAGACTGAGGCAATGCGCCAGGGCATGGAGGATGCCCATAGGTTGGCCCTGGCTACGGTGGAGCGTGGGGCTCCACAGCGGGAGGCACAACAGCAGAAGCCCGGAGATATCCAGGCTTTCAAGAAGATGGGTCCGAGGGATTTCAGAGGGACCGAGGGCATTGTATATGCTGATGACTGGCTCGAGGATATCGAGCGTCAGATGAGGGCCTTCCGCCTGGCAGACGACCTGAAGTTCGAGGCGGTTGGCTTGCAGTTATTAGATGTTGCACGGACTTGGTTTCGGAATGAGCTGGCTCTTGTAGGAGAGGGCCACACTTGGACTGAGTTTCGAGCCCCGTTCAGAGAGAAGTTCTTTTCCCCCACCGACAAGATCGGCCTAGTGCGGCAGTTTCAGAACCTGCAGCAGGACAGTATGACTGTGGAGGAGTATACGGCGGAGTTCGGCCGGCTGAGCCGATACGCGGAGTACATGGTGAGCGACCCAGTGATCCGAGCAGAGCGCTTCCGGGAGGGATTGACATGGAATATCAAGGTCCTGATCCCTTCATTCTATACGACATATGCAGAGGTCTATGCGGAGGCTCGGAAGATGGAGAGAGAGTGGGGCTTGAAGCCCAAGAGGGATCGTGATTAGTTTTCAGGGGCCAGTAGCAGCGCGGGGGCTGCTAAGCGCCCTCAGCTTCAGTATCAGCCGTTCCAGCAGCAGGTGCAGGCCAGGACACCTGTCCAGAGGGTTCAGCAGCGTCAGGGGCAGGATGATCCTCCGTACCACTACTGCAAGAAGCCCGATCACCTCTTTGAGTTCTGCAGAAGGAGGCTGGGTTTGTGCCTCTTTTGCGGTGCCGCTGGGCATCAGATACGGGAGTGTCCTAAGAACCCCCGTGTTGCTGGTGTTAGGGTTATATACTAAAAGCATCACTTTTTTAGTAACCTTATTTCCTTAAATTTTGAATGAGAATCATATGGGCAAATGTTTGCATATTGTATTTGTTGCAAGTATTAATACAAATGTCTGATATTTTATATTATAGATAATATGGTGTGTGGTGTCACACAGAAGATCATATTATCAGTTCCCTATGGAGTATATAAATAGTTCACAACCTAGATGGACTTGGACAATCTATTGGAAAGGTTATAGTGTAATCTGGTATTAGTCTATCTTGACTATAGGTTTACACTAGTACACTTTGTGTGTATTGAACAGAACCACTTGAGGTTGTTCTCTTTGTACTGACTACATAAGAGAACAAACACCTCTGTTATTATGGATGCATGTGCTCTTAACCCGGATATAATAACGGACATGTATATGCAGTGTGCATTATTTTGACTCATAAAAGAGTGAGATTCATTATGGATCAACAACCTCTATAAATTGGGTAATAATATTGTATGTATGATGGGCTGTTGATTATAAATGGAATCCATGTCCCGATACATCGGGTTGATGATGTCCCCTTAAGGAGCTCATAAGGATTGTCATGTAAACCCTGCAGGTGGATTATATCTGACATGACAAATAAAGTTGAGCGGTACTACTTAAGGATAAAAGATGTCGAATCAATATAGTTGTCAGTAACTTAATTTGATCGACGGACATACGATATCTTAACATGGGGAGCCAAACAAGCATATAATAAAAGGAGCCCACAAACATAATTTGGGATTAGGGAGGTAGTACAACAATAGCTCATTAGTGGACCGAGCTATTATTAATGGGCCTGGATTGTGTGTTCGGGCTGAACACGGGATATCCAGATCCGTTAGAAGGCCTAACCCTAATTTCTCCTCATGGTCCCTGCCGTAGCCTATATATATATATATATCCTCTATTCTCTGGCCGCCATATTCCCGATCAGAAATCTGAAACTTTCTCTAAATTCGTGATTCACGTAAGGAGAGAAAGAGAGGGCTGCCAAGGAGAAGAAAAGGTTGGAAGATCGTCGCCTACACGACGTCCAACTCGAGGAAGGAATACGTGCAGAAGATCTTGGGGTCGTCCGCTCGAGATTGCCAGGAATTACTTGTCTCCTTTCCGCCGCAGATATAATTCGTGAACCCTAGTTTTCGCCTATGAAGGGTTAGAACACGTATTAGATCTGTCTAACTTTCTATCGATCAATACGCATACCAAAGGAAGGGTCCTGGGAATCTCTAGTTTCATCAATTGGTATCAGAGCCACTTTGGATCTACGTATTGATTGATACGTCCATGTTGTCCAATAAAACCTGCGCTGTGTAATAGTCGGTAGATGTAGATCTGTTCTAACTCGGTTTTGCAGGCATCTTAGATCCAACTATTATGGTCAATGCATGTTTTTGATTGTGTTGTTTAAATCACGGACATGTCGTGGATGTTGTTGTTGCTGTAGATGTAATTAAAATCACGAGGGTTGATCGTGCTTATTATTTTAATTTTTCAATCTAGATTATGTGTGAACTCCTTCGGGAGGCATATGATTGATGTAATTTTAATTATTTTTGATCAATCGTGATGGCGGTGGTGGTTGTTTCTGACGTCGGATGAGATGCTGGTTTTAAGCAGTCCAGAGGCAGACAGATGATTTTCGATGAAGGAATCGACAGCCAAAACCTTAAAAAAAACCATAATAGTTGAGGACGAACCCCGAATAGATCTGTGCAGCGCCAGATTTTGGATTCGGATAGTTGAGGACGGAGCAGCAAAGATAACCATAATAGTTGGATATTTTCTCTTATTTTTGTTATTTTGCTTTTTCTGATTATGCATGTTTATTATTGTGTGGTTGTTTTTTTGAAAAACTAAGCCTACATTAATAATGGACGACATGGACATAATATCAACTATTAGAAAAACCCTCATTGTTAAATAACTAAGTGGGAGAGGATATTTATTTAGTTTATATCCTATGATCTCCATTACTGGTTTGTAGGTGATGTAATTATACTTGCGTGTTGGCTACAGTGTTTTCCTCCATATCGGATGAGTATAATTATGGATCACCAGTACAAACTTCCTTAAGGATAATTGTAGAAAGTTACCTAGTATGTGTTCACTTCTCCATCTGAAGGAATTCATTACAAGGTAATGGACTTAGTATTAAGTAATGGTATACACTTAGATACAAATAATGGTATCCTCCCCATCGGAGTCACTGCTATTATTTGTATGACCAGAGCAAGACCATCGTATTAATTTTATTTGTCATAAAGTTATGTTGACATGATAGTAAAATTAATAAGAAAAATCTACTTGAACAAAGTTGAATTTGTATACGTCCACACTATCGTGGCATGCTAAATTCATGGTGTTCAAGGTGTTGGTGAATTTCTTATTATTGTTTTGAGGGAATCATTATTTAGTTAATTCAAAAAGTTTTTTTTTGCCCTACATAATTTTATTTATGTGATTCTCAGGATTTCAAAAATGGGATCTTTCAGTCCACTTATGGTGATTCTTAAAGAAAACAAACTTAATGGACCTAATTATATTGACTGGAAACGTAATTTGGACATTGTTCTGACTGCTGAGGAGTATAAATATGTACTTGTTGAGGAATGTCCACCTAAGCCTGATGCTAACTCTGATGAAGAGGTCAAAGAGACTTATAAGAAGTAGAAAAAGGCAGATGAGATGGCACGGTGTTACATTCTGGCATCTATGTCAAATGTACTATAACATCAGCATCAGGCCATGGCCACAGCTTATGACATGATGTATAACCTCAAGGAACTCTTCAGACATCAGAGTAGAGCAGCTAGGCAGTTTGCTATGAAATGTTTGATGAATACAAAAATGGCTGAGGGTACACCAGTAAGGGATCATGTTCACAAGATGATGGGTCATCTGAATGAGATGGAGATCCTTGGAGCTGAAATCGATGGGGAATCCCAGGTCGATATCATTCTCGGAACTCTGCCTAAAAGTTTTGACAATTTCTGTCTTAATTACAACATGAACAAAAGGTTGTATAGTTTGGCAGAAATTGCAAAAGAGCTACAGGATGCTGAATCTCTCTTTAGGCAGAGTGGTCATATTTTTGTTTCTGAAAAGGCTTCTACTTCTAAGCCAAAAGGCGGTAAGAAGAAGAATAACATTCAGAAACAGACAAACTCAGCAAAGAAGGGCATGGGACCTCAAGGCGCGGTGAAAAAGCCGAAAGGCAAATGTTTCAAGTGCAAAGGGTCAGGACATTGGAAGACTGATTGTCCACTTCTCAAACAAGGGAACAAAGAAGGTATATCTCATTTACTAGTAGTTGAAACATGTTTAGTGGTGTTATCTACCGACACCTGGTGTGTAGATACAGGAGCCACTAATCATGTTTGTAATACATTGCAGGGATTCCAGAAAACCAGACGGCTCAGTGATGGAGAGATATGCTTGTTCATGGGTTATGCTACAAAAGTATCGGTCGTTGCATTAGGAGATGTTACTTTATCTTTTGGTAGAAATAAGTCTTTGATATTGAGAGATTGTCTTTATGCACCTTCATTTAGAAGGAATTTAGTTTCTGCTTCTATGTTAGTTAAGGATGGATATTCAGTTTATTTTAATGACAATATTGTTATTAGAAAGAATAAACATTTTATCTGTTCTGGTGCATTAGTTGATAATTTGTATGTCATTAATCCTATTTCGCCCACAATGTAACTTATGGAAATGAATAATATGTCATCTAACTTAAATAAGAGAAAAGAACCTTCTTGTATGAACCAAACATATCTTTGGCACTTGCGATTGGGGCATATTAACCTAAGAAGGATTCAAAGACTGGTTGAAGATGGACCTTTGAGTTCATTGGAAGTGGAGGCACTACCAGTCTGTGAATCCTGCTTGGAAGGTAAAATGACCAAAAGGCCTTTTACGACAGAGGGGTATAGGGCCAAAGATGTGTTGGAATTGGTTCATTCTGATTTGTGTGGACCCATGACTATCCAAGCTTGAGATGGCTTTGAATATTTTGTCATATTTATTGACGATTATTCAAGGTATGGATACATTTATTTGATGTGCCGTTAGTCTGAGTGCTTTGAGAAATTCAAAGAGTACAAGGCTGAAACGGAGAAACGTTATGGAAAATGTATCAAGTCATTACGATCAGATCATGGTGGCGAGTACCTCTTTAGAGAGTTTAGGGATTATTTATCAGAGGCTGGGATTGCATCCCAATTGACTGCACCTGGAAAGCTCCAGCAGAATGGTATAGCCGAAAGAAGGAATAGAACTCTTATGGAGATGGTTAGATCAATGATGAGTTATTCGGATTTGCCAGATTCGTTTTGGAGATATGTCTTAGAGACTGCAGCTTATATTTTGAACTTGGTTCCTTCTAAGTCAGTACCTCTTACTTCCACAGAGCTGTGGATTGGGCGTAAGCCTAGTCTGAAACATGTTCGCATTTGGGGTAGTCCAGCACATGTGCTGAATGGGAAAGCAGATAAGTTGGAATCTCGTACAGAAGTACGCTTGTTTGTAGGCTATCCAAGAGGAACGAAAGGAGATTTATTTTATAGTCCTAAGGATCAGAAGGCCATTGTTAGCACCAATGCCCGATTCTTAGAGGAAGACTATGTGATGAACCGTAAACCCACAAGTAGAGTTATTCTAGAAGAACTAAGACGTAAGACACCAAGTACTTCAGTACCAACAGTACAAGAGGATGAACCACAAATAACTGCACAATATGTCACAAATGTTACACCACAACCGATAGTACCTCGTCGTAGTGGGAGGGTTGTGATACAACCTGATAGATATATGTTCTTGGGAGAGTCGTCAGACTTCGTCTCTGAGGAACAAGATTATGATCCCTGTACCTACAATGAAGCACTCCAAGATAAAGATGCAGAGTCTTGGTAAAAAGCAATGATATCTGAAATAGAATCTATGGATTCTAATCAGGTCTGGGAGCTTGTAGAACCACCCGTTGGTGTAAAAGCCATTAGATGCAAGTGGGTCTATAAGAGAAAAAGAGGATCAGACGGTAAGGTTGAAACCTTTAAAGCTCGACTTGTAGCAAAAAGTTTTACTCAAAGAGAGGGTATCGATTATGAGGAAACCTTTTCTCCTGTAGCCATACTTAAGTCTATCCGGATTCTTTTATCTATTACAGCTCATCTCGATTATGAGATTTGGCAAATGGATGTCAAGACAGCTTTCCTTAATGGAAGTCTTGAGGAAGACATCTATATGAAGCAACCAGACGGGTTCAATGAAAAGGGCCAGGAGCATCTTGTTTGTAAGCTCAAGAAGTCCATTTATGGACTTAAGCAAGCTTCCAGATCTTGGAACATATGTTTTGATCAGGTGATAAAATCCTATAGATTTGATCAATGTCAGGATGAATCATGTTATACAGAAAGTGTGACGGAAACGTGGTGGTGTTTCTAGTACTTTATGTGGATGACATCTTGCTCATTGGAAACAATGTGAAGGTGTTATCTGATGTAAGGGTATAGTTATCCAAACAGTTTGATATGAAGGACTTGGGAGAAGTAGGTCACATCCTTGGGATCAAAGTTCTACGAGATCGTAAGAAAAGGATGTTGGGCTTATCCCAAGCTTCCTATATCGATACTGTACTAACTCATTTTAGTATGCAAAATTCTAAAAATGGTTTCTTACCTTTTAGACATGGAATTACTCTATCAAAGGAGCAGTGTCCGAGGACACCTAAAGAGATAGAGAACATGAAGGCAGTTCCTTATGCTTCAGCAGTAGGAAGCTTAATGTATGCAATGCTATGTACGAGACCAGACATCTGCTTTACCGTAGGCATGGTCAGCAGATATCAGTCTAACCCAGGATAAGAGCACTGGACTGCCGTAAAGCATATTTTGAAGTACCTAAAAAGGACTAAAGAGTATATGCTAGTTTACCAGGCAGATAGTTTAGTTCCCTTGGGGTATACAGACTCAAATTTTTAGTCAGATAGGGATTCCAGGAAATCTACCTCAGATTATGTGTTTACTTTGGGAGGTGGAGCCATTGTGTGGAGGAGTATCAAGCAAAAATGTATTGCTGATTCCACCATGGAAGTCGAGTATGTAGCAGCCTCTGAGGCAGCCAAAGAAGCGGTTTGGCTCAGAAACTTTCTGTTGGACTTGGATGTGGTACCTAGTTTGCCTAAGTCTATTACACTTTATTGTGATAATAGTGGTGCAGTTGCAAACTCGAAGGAACCACGAGCCCATAAGACTGGCAAACACATTGGGCGCAAGTACCACCTGATATGAGATTTCGTAAAGAAAGGAAAAGTTGCTGTGATCAAGATAGCATCAGCCGACAACCTAGCTGATCCCTTTACAAAGTGCTTACCAGCTAAGGCTTTTGATAGTCATGTTGAGGGAATGAGAGTCAGATGTGTAGCAGCATAGCTTTAAGTATAAGTGGGAGATTTGTAACAGTATACTGAAAAGTAATGCTTTGAGTATAAGTGGGAGATTGTTAGGGTTATATACTAAAAGCATCACTTTTTTAGTAACCTTATTTCCTTAAATTTTGAATGAGAATCATATGGGCAAATGTTTGCATATTGTATTTGTTGTAAGTGTTAATGCAAATGTCTGATATTCTATATTATAGATAATATGGTGTGTGGTTTCACACAGAAGATCATATTATCAGTTTCCTATGGAGTATATAAATAGTTCACAACCTAGATGGACTTGGACAATCTATTGAAAAGGTTATAGTGTAATCTGGTATTAGTCTATCTTGACTATAGGTTTATACTAGTACACTTTGTGTGTATTGAACAAGACCACTTGAGGTTGTTCTCTTTGTACTGACTACATAAGAGAATAAACACCTCTGTTATTATGGATGCTTGTGCTCTTAACCCGGATATAATAACGGACATGTATATGCAGTGTGCATTATTTTAACTCATAAAAGAGTGAGATTCATTATGGATCAACAACCTCTATGAATTGGGTAATAACATTGTATGTATGATGGGCTGTTGATTATAAATAGAATCCATGTCCCGATATATTGGGTTGATGATGTCCCCTTAAGGAGCTCATAAGGATTGTCATATAAATCCTGCAGGTGGATTATATCTGACATGACAAATAAAGTTGAGCGGTACTACTTAAGGATAAAAGATGTCGAATCAATATAGTTGTCAGTAACTTAATTTGATCGACGGACATACGATATTTTAACATGGGGAGCCAAACGAGCATATAATAAAAGGAGCCCACAAACATAATTTGGGATTAGGGAGGTAGTACAACAATAGCTCATTAGTGGACCGAGCTATTGTTAATGGGCCTGGATTGTGTGTTCGGACTGAACACGAGATATCCAGATCCGTTAGAAGGCCTAACCCTAATTTCTTCTCATGGTCCCTGCCGTAGCCTATATATATATATATATCCTCTATTCTTTGGCCGTCAGATTCCCGGTCAGAAATCTGAAACTTTCTCTAAATTCGTGATTCACGTAAGGAGAGAAAGAGAGGGCTGCCAAGGAGAAAAAAAGGTTGGGAGATCGTCGCCCATACGACGTCCAACTCGAGGAAGGAATACGTGCAGAAGATCTTGGGGTCGTCCGCTCGAGATTGCCAGGAATTACTTGTCTCCTTTCTGCCGCAGGTATAATTCATGAACCCTAGTTTTCGCCTATGAAGGGTTAGAATACGTATTAGATCTGTCTAACTTTTTATCGATCAATACGCACACCAAAGGAAGGGTCCTGGGAATCCCCAGTTTCATCAGCTGGAGCAGCTCAGAGGGCACCTGTTCCGAAGGCACCAGCTAGAGTGCCTGTAGTTCAGCAGCGGGGTCCACTTCCGACCCAGCAGCAGCAGTTTGTCCAGCACCACCAGCAGAAGGGTGTTCAGGGTAGAGCTTTTGTCCTTGCAGCCGAGGAGATGGAGCCTATAGCAGATGTTGTCGCAGGTTCTGTTCTGTTCGATTCTTTTTCTGCTTTAGCCTTATTTGATTCTGGGGCTACGCACAGTTTTGTGTCTGTTTCTTTTGCTCTTAGACACAATATCATTGCTGAGTATCTTGGTAGGACTTGCAAGATTATGACTGGGAATGGCATCATCCTGGTTAATAATATTTGTAAGGGACAGAGAGTTTCTTTGAGAGGTCGGGAGCTGAGTGTGTATTTGCTCGTAATGCCACTTCCGAGTTACGATATGGTACTCGGTATGGACTGGTTGAGCATGTACCATGCTAGCATAGACTGTAGAGGAGACAGGATTCTGTTCAGGCCGTCGGGAGAGCCAGAGTTTGAGTTCACTTGAGGTACAGCAGAGCCAGGAGATGGATTCTGCGGAGCTTTGTTGGCGGGGCCGGTGTTGCCACATCCACTTATTGCTGAGTTCTTGGATGTCTTTCCCGAGGAGTTGCTCGGGATGCCGCCAGATCGTGATGTTGAGTTTTCTATAGACCTAGTACCGGACGCTGAGCCTATCTCACAGCACGTCTATAGAATGAACAACAGTGAGTTAGCGGAGCTGAAGAAACAGGTCGACGAGCTGGAGGATAAGGGCTTTATCCGATCTAGTTCTTCACCTTGGGGCGCGCCAGTTCTTTTCGTTCTGAAGAAGGATGGTACGGTACATATGTGCATCGATTACAGGGCGCTCAACAACCTTACTATCAAGAACAAGTATCCTTTGCCAAGGATTGATGACTTGTTCGACCAGTCGAGCGGCACGAGGGTGTTCTCGAAGATCGACTTGCGTACCGGCTACCATCAGTTGAAGGTTAAGCGGGATGACATTCCGAAGACTGCATTTTGGACCCGATATGGCCAGTATGAGTATACTGTCATGCCGTTTGGGTTGACCAACGCCCCGGCGGTATTCATGAACTTGATGAACAAGGTATTCCATCAGTACCTTGACAAGTTCGTGGTGGTCTTCATCGATGACATTCTCATCTATTCAAAGATGCCAGAGGAGCACGAGAAGCACCTGAGGATTGTGCTGGACACTCTCAGGAGGGAGCAGCTGTATAGGAAGCTGTCAAAGTACGAGTTCTTCTTAGATCGCGTGGAGTTCCTAGGCCATGTTGTCTCTGGTGAG